>CAXKWD010000007.1:39923285-40415639 GCA_964059195.1 Ectobius pallidus | reverse complement strand
AAGAACGTGAAATAGAAGTTACAGAACGGACGGACGTGATATAATTAGTTTGAAGAAAAACAGAAGTGAACAAAGCAAAATTACAAGAAATTTAGATGGTGTAGGCGTAATTTCAAAGATCCAAACTTGACCCGAAAAATAACTTATTCAACAAAAATGATTTAATATATATATTTCAGAAACGGAAATTTAGATAGCCGAAACGGGTGAGCACAAAATTTAGATTTGAATCACTATTAACATTGAAAAGAATATGGATAGGTCTCACCCAGCTTTGCTGTCGTCTTCAGACATCGTGATGTACGGCAGCTACGCCCACCAAAAACACTCAAACTCAAATTACATGTTCCTGTCGCGAAGGCTAGATCCCAACTGCCAGTCGCTTGTACAGCCTCTACTCCCTAGCATTTCACCAGATGGCAGAGCAGTCTAGAGCGCTACTAAGAATTACCGAGAAACCACGGTGTTTAGAGTGGGTCAAAACATGATTTTACCTCCCTGAAGTTAAAAGCAGTTGGCAACAATTAGTGAAAGAGTTTTAATATAATCAAATGAGCCGTTTTTCACGGCTCAAACTCCCCTGTTTGCCCAAAATAAAGTCGAGACTTTATTTCCCAATTTTAGTTTGACCTAGACTCTAATTCCCGTTTTCATTTAATTTTTAACTGGATTTCGTATCTTATAAGTCAGCCCCCTCTGAAAAAAAAAACACAACAAAACAAACACACAAAGCACAATCTTTAATCTTGCGACTGCCGAAATGTTTCCATGCCTTGCCCGATGCCCACAGCAACTTCAGAACTCCACTTTCGCTCTCATTTCTTTAGAAGGAGTTCGTCCATCTTGAACCACTCCACTTATTTCCCCCCGGGCGGGAGATAAGCACCAAAACACCAACTGAAGAGAGAAGGAAACGCAACAGCATGTCCAGGCGCACAGGAACTGAGGTCACACTGACCACCACTTGAGCAGGAACCATCCAAACTGCACCAACAGCAGGATACCAGAGGGAGCCAACCAGGTCGAACGGCATCCAGCTAGCAATCCCCATGACCAGGCAGAGCACGAGAATCCCAGAGGGCTTCGGCCAGAGATGAGAAATCCAGTTGAGGGGTGGAACAACTTGACTGAATGGGCGGTCACCATCGACCGTCCAAGGACTGGAACCAGCAGAACTCAGGAACTGCCAGACAGATCTTCCAAAACAGGGAAAACTGCCAAATTGACAATGTGCAGAGTGTGGAAATACAGGAGGGCATGCCGCCAAGGGACACAGAAAATAGGAGAAAACATCAGTGAATAGATGAAAAATAGCTTAGAAAAGACAGGAATGAGGTAATGGTTTTAAATTACCAGCTCATAGTAATTTTATGTGGTAATGGATCTTGCACAGTAAGTTACATCCAGCAGGTTTTTTTACTATGGCAACTGGACTACTGCATGTCACAGGAAGATAGCCTCTGCATTAATGCATAACTGCACATCAATAGCTTAGGTGACTATTTGCTAAATGCTTGCTCTTGAAGTCAGCTTCAGCTTAATCCCAAAATGCATGACTGCTTGGGCAAATATGATACTGTTGATGTGTGATTTTTTTTTTAAATGCCATCTGTAATTTTTCTGTCACTGGAGCGACTATGCATAGAGTCTTCCCGAAGCCCAAGTGCATGGCTACTACTGACAGCATGATTTCTTTGTTTAGACCTTCTGCTGCTCACCATCACATAGCATGAGTTGCATAAACCAAATTTCCACCCTCCAACACTCGGCTCTTCCTCCTAGTGATTTTGCTCCAACCATTCTCCATTTCAGGCCTCTCCGCTTGCAGGGGAAACAGCATGTTTTCTGCAACCCACACTGCCGCTCAGCAATGCGCCATCTCATAGGTGCTTCTCTTTTTAATTACAGGAACAATTCACTCCAGACGTCTCCGGAGCAGGAACCACCAATGGGCCGGCACAAGACAGGACTCGGTCAGCCAACAAAGAGAAAAGAGAGGCAGAACAGTCCCCCCATCTACATCCAGTTACCATTTGAGGCCGAAACAGATGGTCTACTGACATCGTCCTTGGGCAGAACATAACCAAACTGCAACAATAAAATTCATACGCACAGTATACGTGCAACAAATACAAGACATGCACAATTTCACCATTAAGAGTAAATTATTTATACTTTCCTCTCTTTATGTTTTCTTTTTTTTTTTAAATAAAACAAATTCCAAACAGTGAGTTGAGATCTAGGACATATTTAATACCCGATTTTTCCCGAACAAGAAATCACGTTCTCCAACTTTCCTGAACATAGCCTAAAATCTGAATAAATCCCATGTTAAATTTACTTCAAGGCCTTCACTAATAGCCCAAAATGGAAAAGCTAAGGTATTTTAATTTGGGGACCCAAAAAAAGAAACTAAAGATTGACGTCTAGGGAATTCTTCACGAACTGCAACCCGACAACGAAACAAAATCGAAACGTCCAGCTCAGTGGCTTCCGGAAGTGCCAGTGAGCTGCCCACCCCGAAATATCTTAAAACGCAAGCTCCTTACAGGAATTAACAGAAGCACTTCAAAACGTATTCGTGGATCCATCCTTCCTCCCAGCAAGAAGTAAGAGGGAGCCCAAAATACCAAGCAAAACCCTACATTGAATTAAGTAAACTTTAGCACACTTATAGTTTACATCAAACCCTTTCCAAAATGCCAAAACCCAATTTTGGTTTTATGATATTACCCAAAAATAGCGATATGCCATAACCCAGATCCAAATATTAAACATTTTAAATACAGCTAGAGAACAACTAATTCTTCTTCAAAATTTTAATAGAATATCCAGGACAGAGGCTAAGTCACTTTTCTTTTCACTCCCTTTGAGGATCAGCTAAACCCGGTTTTTTTTTAATTTTATGATACCGGCCGAGCGTTCTGAAAACACCGGTAACCCCCACGAGGAGGCCTACGGGGGCAATCCCATAGCAGATGACCAGGTCTACGGCAAAAAAACATAATCTGTTTTCAGCAGCATCGCCAGAGGCCTAACTCCCTGGCGTTACTTACTGTAACAGATCCTGTATTCTATTTGACATATGGTCCAATTTTGCCTGAAAACGTTGTGCCTGCTTTTGAGATAGACCACCTTCCTCACCTAATTCCCGACATTGCTCGAAAATATCTTCCGTCTTCGCAATAAGGGCCGGTACCTCTAACTGTGGCTTAATGTGTTGCAAATTCTTAATATCGACAGGAATAGTCAAATTATCCTTCAATATCTTGGTTAAGTTCGGAACGGAATCGTCTGGATCCACTGTGATACCTCGAACTGACAATTCATAAAGAAGATCGGCTTTCAACAGAAATTCAAGTGGTACGTATGTTCGGTTACTCATGATGAATCAAATTACAAAAATTTTAAGTAAATAGAAAAATGAAAGTTAAGTTTCAGAAAAATAATATCAATTAAGTTTCAAAATTTAAGTTAAGGATTGAAAAATAACTGTTAGGTTTCGAAAAACCAATATCAATGAAGTTAAGTTTCAGAAATAATACTAAAGTAGAAACTGACTGTTAGGTTTCGGAAATCCAATATCAATGAAATCAAGTTTTCAAAATTTAAATTTAAAAATGAAAATGGCTATTAGATTTCAAAAATAGGACAATGAAATTAAATTCCAAAATTTTAAATTAGGAATCTCAAATAACTGTTAAGTTTCTGAATAATAATATCACTGAAAATAATTTTCAGAATTTAAAGTAAAAATACCAAATAACTGTTAGGTTTCGGAAATCTAATATCACTAAAATTAAGTTTCAGAATTTATGTTAAGCATAGAAAATGACTGTTAGGTTTAAGAAATCTAATATCAATGAAATCACGTTTCAAAATTTAAATTAAAATTTGAAAATGACTATTAGGGTTCAGAAATATGTCAATAAATTAAGTTTCAAAACTTCAATAAAGAATGCCAAATCGTGGTTAAGATAGAAGTATAATATCAGTGAGGTTAAATCTCAATAAGACTAGCCACACGATCCAGAACTCCAAAAATTACTCAAGATGTAATTAGGTTACTTCAAAACAATACAGCTATCATGAAGCATGAAATATGGCTTAATGAAAGATTCAAAAAGAAATCCAAAATTCTTAAAGTCGACAAGTAGCAAAATTTTTTTTTTCTTTAAGTTAGGGTAGAACTAAACAATGAAAAATCACTCTCGTAACAAAGTTTGAAAAAGGGAAGCTTTTGCAAAATTTTGAAAGATCAATGCTTTAGTAAATTTTGAAAAATCAATGCCTTAGCAATTTTTAATAGTCAATGCCGTAGTAGTTTTGAAAAATCAATGCTGTAGTGATTTTGAAAAATCAGTGCTTTAGCAAATTTTGAAAAGTCAATGCTATAGTAGTTTTGAAAAATCAATGCTGTAGCGAATTTGAAAAATCAGTGCTTTAGCAAATTTTGAAAAGGTAAAGCTGTAGCAATTTGAAAAAATCAATGCTTTAATAGATTTGAAAAATCAATGCTATCACAAGTTTGAAAAACTGAACTACTCAACGTGCCAGTAGCAAAATTGTACGTTAATGTTCTCCCAATATCATAATGTTTAATACAAAACAGGAAAAACTGAACTACTAAAAATGCCAGTACAAAATGCAGATCCAGCCTAACCTTAGGCATTGGATCAAAAATCTAAGTGGTTGAAATGCTGTTAAAAATTCGCAAAAAATCCAATTTTGAAAAAGGCAATTCTCGAAAAGTGTACTGAAGAGAAAACAGAGCGCAAATTTAGAAAAATGGGGTCAAAAACCCTAACTACGCTCTGCGGAACCACTTATTTGTGCCCCTCTGGGGCACGGTTACATAATGTCGGAAGCTTAGGACATATGATTTTGTGTAGTAGACCTGGGTTCGACCATTCTAGCTAAATTAGTGACGCTACTGTTTAACCTTCAAAACTGGGCACCCATTATGACGAAATGAACACTGGACAGATTAATATGAATTACTGGAAAAAAGAGATTTTTGAGTAAATATATGTATATGGAAAGATATTTTTTGTAACAATTTTATTAACAGCTTTAAACAAATTTAGAATTACAACATTGTGAGACAATATATATTTTGTAAGAAAGACCTTTTATTTCTTGGAAATAACCTTGGGATGACTAAGCATAAAACTGTATATATATATTCTGTTGTGTACAACAACCTAGAGCACGGGCGAAATACACCACAAAAATTCTAAATGCACCCTTTTGAGAAGACCAACCCGTCTCTAGAAAAATCCCCTAAAACCCAGGCTCATTGCCGCAAATAAATACAATACTTTCGAGAACACCCTGTACATACTGGCTAGTATTCCCCATGACTAGAAAACCCCAGTAAGTTCCTAGATTATCTACAACTTCAAAGCATAGGGCAATCTCAAAACTCAAAATGGCGTCTGTGCTGAAAAATACTTCACAAAACCCACTCTAAACCATGCTAATATCGGTTGTCTGGCGAAAAATACTGAATTACTTTTTTTCGGAAAGGCAAAGAACGTGAAATAGAAGTTACAGAACGGACGGACGTGATATAATTAGTTTGAAGAAAAACAGAAGTGAACAAAGCAAAATTACAAGAAATTTAGATGGTGTAGGCGTAATTTCAAAAGATCCAAACTTGACCCGAAAAATAACTTATTCAACAAAAATGATTTAATATATATATTTTCAGAAACGGAAATTTAGATAGCCGAAACGGGTGAGCACAAAATTTAGATTTGAATCACTATTAACATTGAAAAGAATATGGATAGGTCTCACCCAGCTTTGCTGTCGTCTTCAGACATCGTGATGTACGGCAGCTACGCCCACCAAAAACACTCAAACTCAAATTACATGTTCCTGTCGCGAAGGCTAGATCCCAACTGCCAGTCGCTTGTACCAGCCTCTACTCCCTAGCATTTCACCAGATGGCAGAGCAGTCTAAGAGCGCTACTAAGAATTACCGAGAACCACGGTGTTTAGAGTGGGTCAAAACATGATTTTACCTCCCTGAAGTTAAAAGCAGTTGGCAACAATTAGTGAAAGATTTTAATATAATCAAATGAGCCGTTTTTCACGGCTCAAACTCCCCTGTTTGCCCAAAATAAAGTCGAAGACTTTATTTCCCAATTTTAGTTTGACCTAGACTCTAATTCCCGTTTTCATTTTAATTTTTAACTGGATTTCGTATCTTATAAGTCAGCCCCTCTGAAAAAAAAAACACAACAAAACAAACACACAAAGCACAATCTTTAATCTTGCGACTGCCGAAATGTTTCCATGCCTTGCCCGATGCCCCACAGCAACTTCAGAACTCCACTTTCGCTCTCATTTCTTTAGAAGAGTTCCGTCCATCTTGAACCACTCCACTTATTTCCCCCCGGGCGGGAGATAAGCACCAAAACACCAACTGAAGAGAGAAGAAACCAACAGCATGTCCAGGCGCACAGGAACTGAGGTCACACCTGACCACCACTTGAGCAGGAACCATCCAATCTGCACCCAACAGGCAGGATACCAGAGGGAGCCAACCAGGTCGAACGGCATCCAGCTAGCAATCCCCATGACCAGGCAGAGCACGGAGAATCCCAGAGGCTTCGGCCAGAGATGAGAAATCCAGTTGAGGGTGGAACAACTTGACTGAATGGGCGGTCACCATCGACCGTCCAAGGACTGGAACCAGCAGAACTCAGGAACTGCCAGACAGATCTTCCAAAACAGGAAAACTGCCAAATTGACAATGTGCAGAGGTGTGGAAATACAGGAGGGCATGCCGCCAAGGGACACAGAAAATAGGAGAAAACATCAGTGAATAGATGAAAAATAGCTTAGAAAAGACAGGAATGAGGTAATGGTTTAAATTACCAGCTCATAGTAATTTTATGTGGTAATGGATCTTGCACAGTAAGTTACATCCAGCAGGTTTTTTTACTATGGCAACTGGACTACTGCATGTCACAGGAAGATAGCCTCTGCATTAATGCATAACTGCACATCAATAGCTTAGGTGACTATTTGCTAAATGCTTGCTCTTGAAGTCAGCTTCAGCTTAATCCCAAAATGCATGACTGCTTGGGCAAATATGATACTGTTGATGTGTGATTTTTTTTTTAAATGCCATCTGTAATTTTTCTGTCACTGGAGCGACTATGCATAGAGTCTTCCCGAAGCCCAAGTGCATGGCTACTACTGACAGCATGATTTCTTTGTTTAGACCTTCTGCTGCTCACCATCACATAGCATGAGTTGCATAAACCAAATTTCCACCCTCCAACACTCGGCTCTTCCTCCTAGTGATTTTGCTCCAACCATTCTCCATTTCAGGCCTCTCCGCTTGCAGGGGAAACAGCATGTTTTCTGCAACCCACACTGCCGCTCAGCAATGCGCCATCTCATAGGTGCTTCTCTTTTTAATTACAGGAACAATTCACTCCAGACGTCTCCGGAGCAGGAACCACCAATGGGCCGGCACAAGACAGGACTCGGTCAGCCAACAAAGAGAAAAGAGAGGCAGAACAGTCCCCCCATCTACATCCAGTTACCATTTGAGGCCGAAACAGATGGTCTACTGACATCGTCCTTGGGCAGAACATAACCAAACTGCAACAATAAAATTCATACGCACAGTATACGTGCAACAAATACAAGACATGCACAATTTCACCATTAAGAGTAAATTATTTATACTTTCCTCTCTTTATGTTTTCTTTTTTTTTTTTAAATAAAACAAATTCCAAACAGTGAGTTGAGATCTAGGACATATTTAATACCCGATTTTTCCCGAACAAGAAATCACGTTCTCCAACTTTCCTGAACATAGCCTAAAATCTGAATAAATCCCATGTTAAATTTACTTCAAGGCCTTCACTAATAGCCCAAAATGGAAAAGCTAAGGTATTTTAATTTGGGGACCCAAAAAAAGAAACTAAAGATTGACGTCTAGGGAATTCTTCACGAACTGCAACCCGACAACGAAACAAAATCGAAACGTCCAGCTCAGTGGCTTCCGGAAGTGCCAGTGAGCTGCCCACCCCGAAATATCTTAAAACGCAAGCTCCTTACAGGAATTAACAGAAGCACTTCAAAACGTATTCGTGGATCCATCCTTCCTCCCAGCAAGAAGTAAGAGGGAGCCCAAAATACCAAGCAAACCCCTACATTGAATTAAGTAAACTTTAGCACACTTATAGTTTACATCAAACCCTTTCCAAAATGCCAAAACCCAATTTTGGTTTTATGATATTACCCAAAAATAGCGATATGCCATAACCCAGATCCAAATATTAAACATTTTAAATACAGCTAGAGAACAACTAATTCTTCTTCAAAATTTTAATAGAATATCCAGGACAGAGGCTAAGTCACTTTTCTTTTCACTCCCTTTGAGGATCAGCTAAACCCGGTTTTTTTTTAATTTTATGATACCGGCCGAGCGTTCTGAAAACACCGGTAACCCCCACGAGGAGGCCTACGGGGGCAATCCCATAGCAGATGACCAGGTCTACGGCAAAAAAACATAATCTGTTTTCAGCAGCATCGCCAGAGGCCTAACTCCCTGGCGTTACTTACTGTAACAGATCCTGTATTCTATTTGACATATGGTCCAATTTTGCCTGAAAACGTTGTGCCTGCTTTTGAGATAGACCACCTTCCTCACCTAATTCCCGACATTGCTCGAAAATATCTTCCGTCTTCGCAATAAGGGCCGGTACCTCTAACTGTGGCTTAATGTGTTGCAAATTCTTAATATCGACAGGAATAGTCAAATTATCCTTCAATATCTTGGTTAAGTTCGGAACGGAATCGTCTGGATCCACTGTGATACCTCGAACTGACAATTCATAAAGAAGATCGGCTTTCAACAGAAATTCAAGTGGTACGTATGTTCGGTTACTCATGATGAATCAAATTACAAAAATTTTAAGTAAATAGAAAAATGAAAGTTAAGTTTCAGAAAAATAATATCAATTAAGTTTCAAAATTTAAGTTAAGGATTGAAAAATAACTGTTAGGTTTCGAAAAACCAATATCAATGAAGTTAAGTTTCAGAAATAATACTAAAGTAGAAACTGACTGTTAGGTTTCGGAAATCCAATATCAATGAAATCAAGTTTTCAAAATTTAAATTTAAAAATGAAAATGGCTATTAGATTTCAAAAATAGGACAATGAAATTAAATTCCAAAATTTTAAATTAGGAATCTCAAATAACTGTTAAGTTTCTGAATAATAATATCACTGAAAATAATTTTCAGAATTTAAAGTAAAAATACCAAATAACTGTTAGGTTTCGGAAATCTAATATCACTAAAATTAAGTTTCAGAATTTATGTTAAGCATAGAAAATGACTGTTAGGTTTAAGAAATCTAATATCAATGAAATCACGTTTCAAAATTTAAATTAAAATTTGAAAATGACTATTAGGGTTCAGAAATATGTCAATAAATTAAGTTTCAAAACTTCAATAAAGAATGCCAAATCGTGGTTAAGATAGAAGTATAATATCAGTGAGGTTAAATCTCAATAAGACTAGCCACACGATCCAGAACTCCAAAAATTACTCAAGATGTAATTAGGTTACTTCAAAACAATACAGCTATCATGAAGCATGAAATATGGCTTAATGAAAGATTCAAAAAGAAATCCAAAATTCTTAAAGTCGACAAGTAGCAAAATTTTTTTTTTTCTTTAAGTTAGGGTAGAACTAAACAATGAAAAATCACTCTCGTAACAAAGTTTGAAAAAGGGAAGCTTTTGCAAAATTTTGAAAGATCAATGCTTTAGTAAATTTTGAAAAATCAATGCCTTAGCAATTTTTAATAGTCAATGCCGTAGTAGTTTTGAAAAATCAATGCTGTAGTGATTTTGAAAAATCAGTGCTTTAGCAAATTTTGAAAAGTCAATGCTATAGTAGTTTTGAAAAATCAATGCTGTAGCGAATTTGAAAAATCAGTGCTTTAGCAAATTTTGAAAAGGTAAAGCTGTAGCAATTTGAAAAAATCAATGCTTTAATAGATTTGAAAAATCAATGCTATCACAAGTTTGAAAAACTGAACTACTCAACGTGCCAGTAGCAAAATTGTACGTTAATGTTCTCCCAATATCATAATGTTTAATACAAAACAGGAAAAACTGAACTACTAAAAATGCCAGTACAAAATGCAGATCCAGCCTAACCTTAGGCATTGGATCAAAAATCTAAGTGGTTGAAATGCTGTTAAAAATTCGCAAAAAATCCAATTTTGAAAAAGGCAATTCTCGAAAAGTGTACTGAAGAGAAAACAGAGCGCAAATTTAGAAAAATGGGGTCAAAAACCCTAACTACGCTCTGCGGAACCACTTATTTGTGCCCCTCTGGGGCACGGTTACATAATGTCGGAAGCTTAGGACATATGATTTTGTGTAGTAGACCTGGGTTCGACCATTCTAGCTAAATTAGTGACGCTACTGTTTAACCTTCAAAACTGGGCACCCATTATGACGAAATGAACACTGGACAGATTAATATGAATTACTGGAAAAAAGAGATTTTTGAGTAAATATATGTATATGGAAAGATATTTTTTGTAACAATTTTATTAACAGCTTTAAACAAATTTAGAATTACAACATTGTGAGACAATATATATTTTGTAAGAAAGACCTTTTATTTCTTGGAAATAACCTTGGGATGACTAAGCATAAAACTGTATATATATATTCTGTTGTGTACAACAACCTAGAGCACGGGCGAAATACACCACAAAAATTCTAAATGCACCCTTTTGAGAAGACCAACCCGTCTCTAGAAAAATCCCCTAAAACCCAGGCTCATTGCCGCAAATAAATACAATACTTTCGAGAACACCCTGTACATACTGGCTAGTATTCCCCATGACTAGAAAACCCCAGTAAGTTCCTAGATTATCTACAACTTCAAAGCATAGGGCAATCTCAAAACTCAAAATGGCGTCTGTGCTGAAAAATACTTCACAAAACCCACTCTAAACCATGCTAATATCGGTTGTCTGGCGAAAAATACTGAATTACTTTTTTTCGGAAAGGCAAAGAACGTGAAATAGAAGTTACAGAACGGACGGACGTGATATAATTAGTTTGAAGAAAAACAGAAGTGAACAAAGCAAAATTACAAGAAATTTAGATGGTGTAGGCGTAATTTCAAAAGATCCAAACTTGACCCGAAAAATAACTTATTCAACAAAAATGATTTAATATATATATTTTCAGAAACGGAAATTTAGATAGCCGAAACGGGTGAGCACAAAATTTAGATTTGAATCACTATTAACATTGAAAAGAATATGGATAGGTCTCACCCAGCTTTGCTGTCGTCTTCAGACATCGTGATGTACGGCAGCTACGCCCACCAAAAACACTCAAACTCAAATTACATGTTCCTGTCGCGAAGGCTAGATCCCAACTGCCAGTCGCTTGTACCAGCCTCTACTCCCTAGCATTTCACCAGATGGCAGAGCAGTCTAAGAGCGCTCCTAAGAATTACCGAGAACCACGGTGTTTAGAGTGGGTCAAAACATGATTTTACCTCCCTGAAGTTAAAAGCAGTTGGCAACAATTAGTGAAAGATTTTAATATAATCAAATGAGCCGTTTTTCACGGCTCAAACTCCCCTGTTTGCCCAAAATAAAGTCGAAGACTTTATTTCCCAATTTTAGTTTGACCTAGACTCTAATTCCCGTTTTCATTTTAATTTTTAACTGGATTTCGTATCTTATAAGTCAGCCCCTCTGAAAAACAAACACAACAAAACAAACACACAAAGCACAATCTTTAATCTTGCGACTGCCGAAATGTTTCCATGCCTTGCCCGATGCCCCACAGCAACTTCAGAACTCCACTTTCGCTCTCATTTCTTTAGAAGAGTTCCGTCCATCTTGAACCACTCCACTTATTTCCCCCCGGGCGGGAGATAAGCACCAAAACACCAACTGAAGAGAGAAGAAACCAACAGCATGTCCAGGCGCACAGGAACTGAGGTCACACCTGACCACCACTTGAGCAGGAACCATCCAATCTGCACCCAACAGGCAGGATACCAGAGGGAGCCAACCAGGTCGAACGGCATCCAGCTAGCAATCCCCATGACCAGGCAGAGCACGGAGAATCCCAGAGGCTTCGGCCAGAGATGAGAAATCCAGTTGAGGGTGGAACAACTTGACTGAATGGGCGGTCACCATCGACCGTCCAAGGACTGGAACCAGCAGAACTCAGGAACTGCCAGACAGATCTTCCAAAACAGGAAAACTGCCAAATTGACAATGTGCAGAGGTGTGGAAATACAGGAGGGCATGCCGCCAAGGGACACAGAAAATAGGAGAAAACATCAGTGAATAGATGAAAAATAGCTTAGAAAAGACAGGAATGAGGTAATGGTTTAAATTACCAGCTCATAGTAATTTTATGTGGTAATGGATCTTGCACAGTAAGTTACATCCAGCAGGTTTTTTTACTATGGCAACTGGACTACTGCATGTCACAGGAAGATAGCCTCTGCATTAATGCATAACTGCACATCAATAGCTTAGGTGACTATTTGCTAAATGCTTGCTCTTGAAGTCAGCTTCAGCTTAATCCCAAAATGCATGACTGCTTGGGCAAATATGATACTGTTGATGTGTGATTTTTTTTTTTAAACGCCATCTGTAATTTTTCTGTCACTGGAGCGACTATGCATAGAGTCTTCCCGAAGCCCAAGTGCATGGCTACTACTGACAGCATGATTTCTTTGTTTAGACCTTCTGCTGCTCACCATCACATAGCATGAGTTGCATAAACCAAATTTCCACCCTCCAACACTCGGCTCTTCCTCCTAGTGATTTTGCTCCAACCATTCTCCATTTCAGGCCTCTCCGCTTGCAGGGGAAACAGCATGTTTTCTGCAACCCACACTGCCGCTCAGCAATGCGCCATCTCATAGGTGCTTCTCTTTTTAATTACAGGAACAATTCACTCCAGACGTCTCCGGAGCAGGAACCACCAATGGGCCGGCACAAGACAGGACTCGGTCAGCCAACAAAGAGAAAAGAGAGGCAGAACAGTCCCCCCATCTACATCCAGTTACCATTTGAGGCCGAAACAGATGGTCTACTGACATCGTCCTTGGGCAGAACATAACCAAACTGCAACAATAAAATTCATACGCACAGTATACGTGCAACAAATACAAGACATGCACAATTTCACCATTAAGAGTAAATTATTTATACTTTCCTCTCTTTATGTTTTCTTTTTTTTTTTTAAATAAAACAAATTCCAAACAGTGAGTTGAGATCTAGGACATATTTAATACCCGATTTTTCCCGAACAAGAAATCACGTTCTCCAACTTTCCTGAACATAGCCTAAAATCTGAATAAATCCCATGTTAAATTTACTTCAAGGCCTTCACTAATAGCCCAAAATGGAAAAGCTAAGGTATTTTAATTTGGGGACCCAAAAAAAGAAACTAAAGATTGACGTCTAGGGAATTCTTCACGAACTGCAACCCGACAACGAAACAAAATCGAAACGTCCAGCTCAGTGGCTTCCGGAAGTGCCAGTGAGCTGCCCACCCCGAAATATCTTAAAACGCAAGCTCCTTACAGGAATTAACAGAAGCACTTCAAAACGTATTCGTGGATCCATCCTTCCTCCCAGCAAGAAGTAAGAGGGAGCCCAAAATACCAAGCAAAACCCTACATTGAATTAAGTAAACTTTAGCACACTTATAGTTTACATCAAACCCTTTCCAAAATGCCAAAACCCAATTTTGGTTTTATGATATTACCCAAAAATAGCGATATGCCATAACCCAGATCCAAATATTAAACATTTTAAATACAGCTAGAGAACAACTAATTCTTCTTCAAAATTTTAATAGAATATCCAGGACAGAGGCTAAGTCACTTTTCTTTTCACTCCCTTTGAGGATCAGCTAAACCCGGTTTTTTTTTAATTTTATGATACCGGCCGAGCGTTCTGAAAACACCGGTAACCCCCACGAGGAGGCCTACGGGGGCAATCCCATAGCAGATGACCAGGTCTACGGCAAAAAAACATAATCTGTTTTCAGCAGCATCGCCAGAGGCCTAACTCCCTGGCGTTACTTACTGTAACAGATCCTGTATTCTATTTGACATATGGTCCAATTTTGCCTGAAAACGTTGTGCCTGCTTTTGAGATAGACCACCTTCCTCACCTAATTCCCGACATTGCTCGAAAATATCTTCCGTCTTCGCAATAAGGGCCGGTACCTCTAACTGTGGCTTAATGTGTTGCAAATTCTTAATATCGACAGGAATAGTCAAATTATCCTTCAATATCTTGGTTAAGTTCGGAACGGAATCGTCTGGATCCACTGTGATACCTCGAACTGACAATTCATAAAGAAGATCGGCTTTCAACAGAAATTCAAGTGGTACGTATGTTCGGTTACTCATGATGAATCAAATTACAAAAATTTTAAGTAAATAGAAAAATGAAAGTTAAGTTTCAGAAAAATAATATCAATTAAGTTTCAAAATTTAAGTTAAGGATTGAAAAATAACTGTTAGGTTTCGAAAAACCAATATCAATGAAGTTAAGTTTCAGAAATAATACTAAAGTAGAAACTGACTGTTAGGTTTCGGAAATCCAATATCAATGAAATCAAGTTTTCAAAATTTAAATTTAAAAATGAAAATGGCTATTAGATTTCAAAAATAGGACAATGAAATTAAATTCCAAAATTTTAAATTAGGAATCTCAAATAACTGTTAAGTTTCTGAATAATAATATCACTGAAAATAATTTTCAGAATTTAAAGTAAAAATACCAAATAACTGTTAGGTTTCGGAAATCTAATATCACTAAAATTAAGTTTCAGAATTTATGTTAAGCATAGAAAATGACTGTTAGGTTTAAGAAATCTAATATCAATGAAATCACGTTTCAAAATTTAAATTAAAATTTGAAAATGACTATTAGGGTTCAGAAATATGTCAATAAATTAAGTTTCAAAACTTCAATAAAGAATGCCAAATCGTGGTTAAGATAGAAGTATAATATCAGTGAGGTTAAATCTCAATAAGACTAGCCACACGATCCAGAACTCCAAAAATTACTCAAGATGTAATTAGGTTACTTCAAAACAATACAGCTATCATGAAGCATGAAATATGGCTTAATGAAAGATTCAAAAAGAAATCCAAAATTCTTAAAGTCGACAAGTAGCAAATTTTTTTTTTTCTTTAAGTTAGGGTAGAACTAAACAATGAAAAATCACTCTCGTAACAAAGTTTGAAAAAGGGAAGCTTTTGCAAAATTTTGAAAGATCAATGCTTTAGTAAATTTTGAAAAATCAATGCCTTAGCAATTTTTAATAGTCAATGCCGTAGTAGTTTTGAAAAATCAATGCTGTAGTGATTTTGAAAAATCAGTGCTTTAGCAAATTTTGAAAAGTCAATGCTATAGTAGTTTTGAAAAATCAATGCTGTAGCGAATTTGAAAAATCAGTGCTTTAGCAAATTTTGAAAAGGTAAAGCTGTAGCAATTTGAAAAAATCAATGCTTTAATAGATTTGAAAAATCAATGCTATCACAAGTTTGAAAAACTGAACTACTCAACGTGCCAGTAGCAAAATTGTACGTTAATGTTCTCCCAATATCATAATGTTTAATACAAAACAGGAAAAACTGAACTACTAAAAATGCCAGTACAAAATGCAGATCCAGCCTAACCTTAGGCATTGGATCAAAAATCTAAGTGGTTGAAATGCTGTTAAAAATTCGCAAAAAATCCAATTTTGAAAAAGGCAATTCTCGAAAAGTGTACTGAAGAGAAAACAGAGCGCAAATTTAGAAAAATGGGGTCAAAAACCCTAACTACGCTCTGCGGAACCACTTATTTGTGCCCCTCTGGGGCACGGTTACATAATGTCGGAAGCTTAGGACATATGATTTTGTGTAGTAGACCTGGGTTCGACCATTCTAGCTAAATTAGTGACGCTACTGTTTAACCTTCAAAACTGGGCACCCATTATGACGAAATGAACACTGGACAGATTAATATGAATTACTGGAAAAAAGAGATTTTTGAGTAAATATATGTATATGGAAAGATATTTTTTGTAACAATTTTATTAACAGCTTTAAACAAATTTAGAATTACAACATTGTGAGACAATATATATTTTGTAAGAACGACCTTTTATTTCTTGGAAATAACCTTGGGATGACTAAGCATAAAACTGTATATATATATTCTGTTGTGTACAACAACCTAGAGCACGGGCGAAATACACCACAAAAATTCTAAATGCACCCTTTTGAGAAGACCAACCCGTCTCTAGAAAAATCCCCTAAAACCCAGGCTCATTGCCGCAAATAAATACAATACTTTCGAGAACACCCTGTACATACTGGCTAGTATTCCCCATGACTAGAAAACCCCAGTAAGTTCCTAGATTATCTACAACTTCAAAGCATAGGGCAATCTCAAAACTCAAAATGGCGTCTGTGCTGAAAAATACTTCACAAAACCCACTCTAAACCATGCTAATATCGGTTGTCTGGCGAAAAATACTGAATTACTGTTTTTCGGAAAGGCAAAGAACGTGAAATAGAAGTTACAGAACGGACGGACGTGATATAATTAGTTTGAAGAAAAACAGAAGTGAACAAAGCAAAATTACAAGAAATTTAGATGGTGTAGGCGTAATTTCAAAAGATCCAAACTTGACCCGAAAAATAACTTATTCAACAAAAGTGATTTAATATATATTTTTTCAGAAACGGAAATTTAGATAGCCGAAACGGGTGAGCACAAAATTTAGATTTGAATCACTATTAACATTGAAAAGAATATGGATAGGTCTCACCCAGCTTTGCTGTCGTCTTCAGACATCGTGATGTACGGCAGCTACGCCCACCAAAAACACTCAAACTCAAATTACATGTTCCTGTCGCGAAGGCTAGATCCCAACTGCCAGTCGCTTGTACCAGCCTCTACTCCCTAGCATTTCACCAGATGGCAGAGCAGTCTAAGAGCGCTACTAAGAATTACCGAGAACCACGGTGTTTAGAGTGGGTCAAAACATGATTTTTCCTCCCTGAAGTTAAAAGCAGTTGGCAACAATTAGTGAAAGATTTTAATATAATCAAATGAGCCGTTTTTCACGGCTCAGTTGCGTCATCTGGTTTTGGTTTAATGCAGTATGCCACGAACTGACAAATTGTCGTGGCTTCTGTTACGTAATTTTCTATTGTTACTTGTGCTATAGAGAGACTTCGGTTCTCCCGAGATTGTGGAGTGTTTTCTGATTGTTACGAGCACTGACGTAACAAAAAAGTTTGTTCATGTATAAAAATCACGAGCACAATGGTGCTTGGTCTTATTCTTTTCTATCCATCGGGCAATGGACGTCGACCGGCGAATCTTTGGTTCAGTGGGATGTAACTTCAGTCTCAATTAGGATTCTCTATTCAGAGGTATGTACTTGTCTTTGATATATTTTCTCGGGTATTATGAAATGCGTTAAGTTTGAATTCAGCCTTTCAGGCCGATATGTAAATGTGCTAGGCGGTGTTTTCTAAACTTGATGCCTGTACGTCTCTGTGTTTATGATGGCTTTAAGTAATATCTCTATCGGTTGCCTTCAGCCACTGTACCTCTGTTTTTGTGTAGTTTTTATCCCTGAACCTTATGTCTTAGTCCATTCTACGAGGAGAGTGAGCCTTCTTCAACCACAACTCCGTGGATGGAGAAGCTGTTTTTGCTTCTTTGTGAAATGTAAGTCTAAAGTGTTTATTATGTAAAATTTCATGTTCATAGAGAATCGCAATTATGAAATTATGAACTTGTCTGTGTAACATCTTTTCAGGAACTGATTATTCTTGAATTTATGTTCAATTCAAAAGGGTTATTCTTAATTTTGAGTTTTGATATTATGTATGTATTTTAGGCCTTCAGCCGATTTGTAAAATAAACCCTTTCTCTTTCTAATATGCTTCCTTATGTTTTCTGACTTGTTTAGAGAACATATTAAATGGGAAAGGCATCGAAACTTGTTTCGAAGCCTTTCGTTAAATATGTTGCCTCTTTCTCGGGTTCTCCTTTTAGTCACTCTTATTTAGATCCTCTGGGAATGGACCTGGTAGCGGTAGCAGAGAAAGGAAGTCCAGGTAAATATTCGTCTTGGTGACTCGACCGGAGGAGTGGTGCATATTTTTGGTAGCAATCGCGGTGGTTGTTTTAAAGTTCCACGCAGCTACCGCTTGTCGAATTTTCATTTATTGAGGGAAGTGCAAACATTAATGTTTATTTCTATGTATTGTTGTATTTAACTTGTTTGTACTTCTACAAATTCATTGTAATTATTTGTTTCATGTTTCCCCTGTATCAAAGTCATGGCTCGTGCGTACGTGAATCCCAACTACTTGCTTAAGGACGACCTATTATACGAGGTGAGGTTAAGGAAAGTTCCGGGAAAGCAGAAAGAGTTAGTCGCAGTCCTCAAGGACCGTTTGAAACAGTACCTGGACGAACATGTGGACGTCAAGACTTTTGGTGAGTCTGAAATCTCACAATTATTAATTGTTGCGACTAATAGAATAAAGCAGGCAAGCGACGGCTTGCAAGATTTAAATGCTTCTCCTCTGGAAAGATTCAAGCATAGGCTTCTCCATGCTTGTAATAGGGTAAGAGACCTAAAGCTCCTAGTTCTCGGTACTAAATTTCACCAAGAATGGGAGAGTTTAAGTAGTCAGGTGCCCTTTATTTTGAAAAGAGTTAACAGACTGGAAACGGAAGTTAACGATAAAGTGACCGAGCGGGTTACTTATGAAGGAATGTTGCCTAGTACCGAGCATAGGAACTCCTTCGCTAATTCTGAAATATATTCCCGGATTGACGATAGTGCGACAAGTCAGGCTTGCTTTCCGCATAGTAATGTGAACATTCCTTGTCATAATGCTAAGCCTATTCTCATTTTGCCCAGTAATACTCTGATATTTGCTAGCCTGCCACATCCATTAGCTTCGATTTTAGAAAAATGTGATTTTTCTGATGATACTGTGGAGAAAGTGCTGCATTTTATCAGTTTTATCTGTGATTTGAAAACACAGGCCGCAGTTTTTCATATAGACGAACAGAACCTTCTAGCTTATTTATATTCAAAATTGTCCGGTTCTTTTCGTGATGTAACTTTGGAGGCTATCAATGGTGGCCTAGGGTTAGATCAGTTTCACAGTAAGTTGCTGGATTTGTATGTACCAGTGAGAGCGAGAGCGGCTTTAGTGAATAAGTACTTTTACCGCCCGCAAGGCATTAATGAAGCACTTTCGTCGTATGCTAGGTGCATTAAAATGTACGCTAAGATTTTTCACTTAGCTATGACAGAATGTGAAGTTGTTGATACAATTACTGAAGGCATGTCTCCTGACACGCGCGTTAAAGTCGTTTTTTAGAGCAGGCCACGTACCTTTTCGCAGCTAGAAAACTTATGTGCAAAGGTTAATGCAGTAAGTTACTCTGATTCCTTAAGGGTAGAGCAAGATTCCCCATTAGGTAGTAGTCAAGTAACGCAAAGTTTGCGTAGTGATAGAGCTAGCCCAGTTGCGGCTGGTAATGAAAGAAAGCCTATCACGTCTTATGGCTGTGGAAAACCTGGGCACTTAGTAAGGAATTGTAGAGCCGCAAAATATAATAATGCTAAAGGCAATTCTAGGCAGAATAGTACTGCCAGCTGACATAAACTTAACCGACGGGCCTTTGGTGGATCTAATATTGTCTGTAGCCTTGTGGGAGAGAAAATTAAGACTGATGCTGACCGTTGTTTCCGCACTAGGACTTTTGTAAATAGTCGTTATCATAAGCAGCATGTGTTCCAGTTGAATTTAAATAGGAGTGCTCCGCCTATTGCATATACAGACAGTGATGATAGTTCTACCCATGCCAAATGTCAGCCAAGGAATATGGCGTTCTGTGAAAATAATGGCCCGCACCGAAAAAGCAGAAAACGCCGAAAAAAGAGAAAGTACCCGATTTTGACTCCCGATAGTGACTTAAAAATTGCTGAGAAAGAAAATTTTGTGCCTCGGCAAGTAGCGGCTATTTCCGATACTAAGTTGCCTATGTTATAAGTTGAAATATGTAATTTAAAGATGTCCGCTTTCTTAGATAGTGGTGCGGCTGTGTCCTTGCTCTCTAGCGACTCCTATAATAGGATGTGTCGGGTTACCCGACACATGCCGAAGTTGGTTAGGACGGAAGCTGGCTTGAAAACGGCAGATGATAAATCCCTTGTTCCAGTCGGTACAGTGAACTTAAAACTGAAAATTGGGAACTTCACTTGGAAGTGCAATTTCATAGTGGTCCAAGACTTACTGATGCCAGCAATTTTGGGATATCCTTTCATGCAGAAGTCTGGACTTGTCCTGGATTTTAACACTAAGCAGTGTTATTTTAAATTCGCTGAAAATAAGAAGTTTAAGTTGCTGCATGGTTCCCCCTTTTGTGAATTGCTTTCCCCTAACAGTGAAGCAGCTGTGGATTTTCTGAATCTTCCTTAATTTTCCCTGATTCTGTTAACAATGTGACTGTCGACTTAGCTCATTTTGCGTATAATGAAAGAAGCGAAGTTGTCGATATTTTAACCCAATTTGCGGATGTATTAACTCCAGAGTTAGGCTTGACTAATGTTTTAGAGTACGACATTGAGCTGCTCCTTATCGTCTGTCTCCGCCGAAACTAAAGATCCTGAAAGAACACATTGACTCGATGGTTGAACAAGGAGTCCTCCGGGTCTCCAAGTCCAACTACTCCAGTCCTGTTTTTCTGGTTCCGAAGGGCGATGGGCGCTACAGACCGTTGATTGATTACAAGCACCTCAATTCTAAAATTAAGATAGATTCGGTACTCATTCCGGATATTCATAGCGCTTTCAGTTTTTTCGGGAGCGAAGATTTTCACATCCCTAGATCTTAATCAAGCATACTACCAGATCCCTCTTACTGAGCGATCTAGGAGACTCATAGCCATAGCAACCGACTGGAATTTATTCGAGTTTTCCTGCGTGCCTTTCGGGTTAGAAACGGGAGCTCAGGTGTTAACATGCCTCTTAGACAAAATTTTTCTGACATTAAATTTGAATTTATTTCCCGATTAAAAACATACGTTGCATATAACATTCCAGTTGGGGACATTAAAACTAACTTGGAATACTATTTTAATGACATGGTAAAGAAAGTAAAAGAGGACATATTTTTTTTAGAAACATCAAGTTTAACTTATTCGTTGAATGCGGATTCGAAAATATTCACAGCGAAACGTGTATGAAGAATTTCAAAACAAAAAATACTGCATTGGATACAAGTAGCGATGTGGAACTGGTCATAAGAAATAATTTTGCTAAACTATGTACCGAACTAGAAGATTGTGCTATGAATGGCTCGGGTTGGTATTTTTAAAAAGTACATAAACTAGAACTGCGGATAAATAAGCGTATCCCCCTCGCTAAAGCTAGTTCGTATATAGAATTTCCTATGAAATATAAACATTTGCATTCGGTTATCAATGTGAAGAACTGTGACGATATGTGTTTTAAATATTGCATTATTTCTAAATATATCGATCAGAACAATGATTCTACAAACTCATATGCATGCCGCCCCGACCTGGAAAATAAATATGATTGGACCGATGCTACATTTCCCATGCGAATAAAACAAATATCTAAATGTGCCAAAATAAATAACATTTCTATAAATATATACGCAATTGAAGATGTAATCACTAATACATATCCATATATATTCATTATGAAATTTATCCCTACAGTGTTTGCGATACCGAAGCCGACGATCATCATGACATACTTTACATTACCGATGGAGAACGTGCAAATTTCTGTGCTATAACCAACTTGGAATCATTAGTTAGATCGCAAATCACACTTTCGAAAAACTTTAGAATATGTAGACGATGCTTCTCACATTTTGGTGATAGTGAGACGAAATCTTCGATTGTTAGACTGATAGAACACAAAAGACTTTGCATGTATTTTTAGCCTATTAAATATGAAATACCAGCTCCTGAAAAGCGAATAGTTCGATTTGAAAACTACGAACACAGTAAAAAGGTAAGATTCGTAGTGTATGCAGATTTCGAATGCAGTTTACTCCCTGTTGCGGGTTGCACAGGAGATCCTCGAAGCAGCTGGACGATGCAGTATCAGAAACATGTACCATATAGTTACTGTTATATGATAAAAGATAGCGAAGGTACATATTCAACACTGAAGTTATACAGAGGCAAAGATGTTGAAAAACACTTCATAAGCAATCTTATACAAGATATTAAAGAAATCGAAAAGGAGGTATTACAACAGACTATTGCGATGCTTCCTCTGACAGAAGAAGAACGCGTACAATTTGACAATGCATCCAAATGTCACATTTGTCAAAAAGAAAACTTTACGGAAAATAACCGTAAAGTAAAGGATCATTGTCATATCACGGGACAGTATGGAGGCCCTGCACACAATGAATGTAATTTAAGATATAGGCTACAACACAAACAGTTATTCCCGTGATTTTGCACAATCTTTCCAGCTATGATGCTCATTTTATAGTAAAATCATTAGGTTTCGATGAAAGCAGAATAGATGTTATTCCTACTAACCAGGAAAAATATATTTCGTTTACAAAATATGTACCCCGCGAAGGGAAGAATACATATCTCAAATTGAGATTTATAGATTCCTTTAGGTTTTTAAACAGCAGTTTATCATCTCTTGCTGACAACCTGCCCAAATGTATGTTTACTGAAACACGAAAGTATTTCAAAGAAAACACTGATTTAGTGGTACGAAAAGGAGTATTTCCATATGACTATATAACATCAGACCATGTTTTTTCCGAAGAGAGCCTGCCCCCTGAAGAATGCTTTTACAACAAGCTGACGGGGGATCATATCACGGACGATGACTATTCGCATGCAAAGGCAGTTTGGGAGAAGTTTAATTTGCAAAACTTGGGCCAATATTCAGACATCTATTTAAACACAGACGTGCTGATTCTAACGGACGTCTTTGAAAATTTCCGTGAGATGTGTTTAGATGTGTATGGATTGGACAGCGTTCATTATTACACAATACCGAGGTTTGTATATGCATCAATGTTGAAATATACTGGAATCGAACTATCTATAATGTCAGATATAGATATGATTTTAACTGTTGAAAGGGGGATTAGAGGTGGGATTTGTCAAAGCGTAACCCGATATGCAGAATCTACTCAGAACAATTCAATAATGTATTGGGATGCGAATAATCTATACGGCTGGGCAATGAGTCAGTGTGCCATATGGTGAGTTTAGATGGCTGACGGATGAAGAAATCGCCGCGATAGACGTGGAAACAATACCGGATGATTTTTCGAAAGGCTACATCTTAGAAGTAGGTATGCAATACGCAGACCATCTACATGAGAAACACCAAGACTTACCATTCTGCGCCAAAAATATGTGCGTTCAAGGTGATACGCAGGCTAAATTATTAACAACTTTAAATAATAAAATCAGATATGTTACTCATTACAGAACATTAAAGCAGGCTCCTCAACATGGTCTTGGGTGTGTAAAAATACACAGTGCTATCGAATTCAGTCAATCTCCATGGATGAAAACATACATTGATCTGAACAATATGAAACTATGGCTACAAATGACTTTGAAAAGAATTCTTTTAAGTTGGTGAATAATGCGGTGTTTGGTAAAACCATGGAGAATATTAGAAAGCGCATTGACTTTAGGCTAACTTCCAATACGAGACAATTAAATAAATTGATAAATAAATTTAATTTCGTGGACCGCACTATATATGATGAAATGTTGGTTGGAGTTTTGTTAGAAAAATCGAAATTGCTCTTTACAAAAGCCGTATATGTTGGTATGTCCATTTTGGATATTTCAAAAACCCACATGTACATGTTTCATTATGATTGTAATGCAACCACTGTATGACCAAGACCTTCAACATTCAGCATCAGGACCATGATACGAGCGCAATTACCCTGAGCACAGGAGATGATTATTTCAGTTTCCCCGTGGAATGTGATTTGTTGGACATATATCCCATCCAAGCATTCCTCTCGAGATTGTATCCATACAGTTAAACGGTAAGGACCTGATTTTTGATGATACTCCAATTTCGCTTACTACAACAGATAAACTGTCTTTTCACATAACTGATCAAAATCTTAAATAAACACTTCCGATCTTCCTGACAATTATAAGTCGTACGAAACTTGGAAAATATGATTATCCGACCAAATATATATCGTAATATGTGAAAACATTCTTTACTCCGCATAGAGATGTTGCTCAACTAGCATCAAAAGAAAGTCTTGCGCGACATCATCCGACATAACAAAAGTATAAGACAAAAGCTTCTTGCCTTACGAACACAGGAACAGGATAATTTCAACATGAGTACCAAGTCCTTACGGCCTGTTATACTTCCGCTGAAGGAGCTGGACAATTTACAGAAAGGATGTCGACCTAATGAATCTACCACACAGGATACTGGTATAGATAATACGCATCAGAACTATGATGATGATGAAGATGATGAACCGTATGCTGGACTGCCCACCCCTGCATATACACCTGAAAAAACTGGATCTATGGACGAAGTGCGGAGTGGAGCGTTAGTCGATGACTATTGAGTCCGTATATGAGTCCATCGCATGATAGGAAAGGAGTTGATAGAGTATTTGGTCCGACGTATGAAGACTGCTTATTGAAGCTTGGAAACGTGGAATTAGAATTTAATCCAACTGGAGACATTCTAAGAGTAAATGATAAATCATACAATGTGTCACGTGGGCTGCTTGAATTAATGTTTAGAATAAAACCCAATCATTATAATGATGACCTGCAGAACTACAAAGCTATTTTAAATTATACAAACGTACATAGAACAGGACATGTGAAAGATGGACCTCTTTTGCGGTCATTTCATAGGAAAATGACAAATATTATCGCTCCAATGTATAAGGAAGAAAAAGGTAGGCAAACAAAGACGAAAAAAGGTGGTCTCATATCCCCCTGGAAGGAGTTACATATTAATCATAAGATCGACTATAAGTACTAGAACAATCCTAATTTATTGGTAGATAGACTTAAACTGTTGTTAGCTTCGTCTCAAGCGGGCAATACCACTCATGACAACGAGATAAATGAGATATTAGAGGAATTGAAATTAAAAGGATATATATCAACATGAGCAAATATGCAATTGCGAGTGAACTCCATAGGCCTGTAAGAAGAACATTTGATAGAAGACATGTTACATCGAAAGGTTTATATGACTTGTTTCAAAGTGATTTAATGGACATGACATCATATGCTAAGCAAAATAGAGGATTCAAATACGTACTGGTGGTAATCGACGTATATTCAAAATATGCATGGGCAAGGCCTTTGAAGGACGAGTCAGCACAGCAGGTTACGAGTCAGATGAAGAGTATTCTACAAGAGCTTCCTGTGATGCCAGCAAATTTTCAAACTGATAAGGGGAAAGAATTTTTTAACAAGGACTTCCAGGCACTAATGAAAAAGAATGGAATAAACCACTATTCCGTACATAGTACAATGAAAGCTTGCATAGCAGAACGTTTCATAAGGACTTTAAAAAGTAAATTATTCACTTATTTTTCTGCGCAAGGGTCCTATACAACAAGGGTACAACATTTTGTACATCAATACAACCATACAGAACATTCCACAATTAGAATGAAACCTATTAATGTTACTAATAACGATTTACTTTCTTCAATATTCAACTATAAGAATAATTTGAACCTTAAACCCAAATTCAAAGTTGGCGACTCTGTACGTATTTCAAAACACAAAACACTGTTTACTAAAGGCTACCTACCATCATGGACCACTGAACTGTTTAAGATTGCTAAAGTGCAGCTAACACGTCCTGTAACTTATCTGTTGAAGGACTTTAAAGGGAATACAATTACTGGTGCTTTTTATACTGAAGAATTACAAAAAAACTAAATATCCTTCCATTTATTTGGTGGAAAAAATTTCAAAAAGGAAGGGCAATAAAGCTTAGGTGAAATTGTAAGGATTTTCAAGCACTCAACATTTTTGGGTAGACATAAAGGACATAGTTGACTGAATGGTAATGACAATGTATGTACTTAAATAAAATGTATTATCCAATAAAAAATTGTGTATTATTTTATGAAATAAAAGGAAACGTTTTATTTTTCCCAGAACTCCTATTCCACAACACTTCCTATAATCAAACTATTTGTATGTTAAAAATATTGTCATGGGTTAATTAAATACAAAATTGACACAGAATAATTAAGTATAGGATAAGAGGAGAGGAATTCAAGGTTAGACGTAAAAGCAAAGATGCATTCAAGGATGCATCGTTCCTCTTATTGAAATAAGGACAAAATAAACATGTTACCAAAAATTGTTTATTTGAAGATCGTCCTTCACCATATCGTACATTGTCAAATTATACATATTTTGTTGGGGTTCATCATTGTCTGCAATGGTTTTCACTTCTTCTTGAATCATGGAATATTTCGAAAGAATATTCATTAGAGACGTACTGTTGAGCGTAAGAAAGTTTATTTCAACCTCAGATAAAATAACAAAATTCCTGTCACAATGATTCATACAACCTTTTAGATTTTTCCTAGTCTTCAGTTGCACATTCTCTTCAACACATTTGTAAGGTAGTTTGGAGCACAGATGTTCACATAGTTTAGGAAGATGCATCAGGATCGTACTAAAGTAGTATGGAATCAGTATTACACTTTTCCGCCACTTTTCCCGATTTCAGCAGCCGCAGAATACTTCATAGATGGATATTACCCAAAACTGAGGTACAAGGTCCTTTGAGGATTTATAAAGTATGTTCGTCGTACCAAAGCATGTCGATGATGCACAGGTGTCGTTGCCCTCTTCTTGCACCTCGAATTCATGATCTTCGTCATGTCTTTTCTCCTCATGATCAAGACGCAAACTGCTCTGGCGATGATGAAAACAGCATGTTTTATGCTGAAACAAAGGATGCATCGTGTCTCAGTGAGCTGTCTGGAGGACAGCGTTTGTTCCGTTTTACAAGGTTGTTAAATTCAAGCCATTTGAGCATGGCGTGGGCATGTTTCAAAGAGCAGGGGACGGCTGGAAATTTGTGACAAGGCAGCCCACGGTTGTATTTATGAATCAATTTGTCCGAATGAGGACAACACAGCTCCTCTAGGTTGATAAGTGTTCTGTTGCAGATACTTTCCAGAAATTCACATTTTTCTTGACCAAATGCGTAGAGAGCAGTATAGCCAGCCACTACATCATTCAAAATTGAATTTAGAACAGAATACGGTATGAATCCGTCGAAGAAATGTATTCCGTTCTTGTTTTTCTCATTTTGCTCGTAAATTTTAGGATTTCCGCCGTACGGGCTGTTGAAATGGTACGTTTGGATAACATCTGGACTGCAAAGGGATAGTTCTTTAACAATAGTTTCCCTCTTTACTCCATACAGGTACTCATAATCAACTACCAAAGCTCGAACCATCTTGTCAAAGACTAATGATAAAATAGCATGGTACTCAACTATTTATAGACGTGAACGACACACCTGCCCCCCACGTCTTCTTCCACATGGAGCTTTATCAAACTTGTCCTCGATTCTCAATTTAATATTCCCCCTAAACACTTCCTATGACGTATAACCAGGTTTCATCGAAGCAAGTCACTTTAAACAATGCCTACACATATAAATCTCCCTCACTCGGACTCCTTGAAAACATGCCAGTTATTTAGATTATTTATTAGGGGCGGCTTCTCCGATCTAAGGAAACCTGTATTTACTGGACACCTGTGCATATCATTAACACAACCGCATTCCATCGTCCGCGGCATATCACATGTTAAGCGGACCCCCACGGCCTCCTTTATAATACACCTGTCGACTCAAAGGTCAGATTCAGATGTACTGGTCCCCTCCCCCTCCCACGGTCAGACCGCATTCCATATGTCTAGACAGTATAACCTTGGATACATGCCAATTATATAGATTATTTATTAGGGGCGGCTTCTCCGGTTTTACTGAACACCTGCGCATATCATTAGCATAACCGCATTCCATCGCATGCGGCGCGATATCATGTGACAAGCGATGACGTAATGAGGGTCGGAGTGGACCCTCATGATAGGACCCTCCCGGCCATTTTGATCATTTCGTTTTGCCCTATACTAGCCCATGTTAAAAAAATGATCAAATGATCGAGTTGGATCCTCATTTCCTGGCCTTTACCCCAGTCCTATACTACTTTCTTAATACACAGTGCCAACATCTGATTTGTAATGTTTATGATTATATGAAGGAAAACAATATAGCGAAAGGACATGTTGCCGGAACAGCAAAGGCAGTAAAATTAAGTAGGCAAACTGTAAGAAAAACAGTTAATAGGGGACCCAAAACTCCTAGGAAACGTGGGCAAAAAAGAAAACGATTTGAAATAATAAACGATTTCACCTGTGGTTTGGTTTGTAGAGAGCTTTACAATTTATATGAAAAGGGACAGTCACCAACAGTTCAGGAACTTCAAGTTCGACTTCAACAGATATGTCAGTTTCCTTACAAAGAAACGCATCTTAGGGAACTTTTAAAAATCTAGGGTTCAAGTTACGCACATTAGATAAAAGATGTACTATAATGGAATCGGCGAGAATAGTAACGTGGATGAATCGTTACTTAAATAGGCTAACTCTATTGAGAGCAGCTGGATACAGATGCATATTTTTGGACGAAACTTGGTTCGATACTCACGATGTAACTAAGAAGGGTTGGGATGATGGATGTTGCTCCTGCACTCTGAAAGCACCTGCTTATCGAGGTGAAAGAATTATGATTCTTCATGCAGGAAGTGACCAAGGCTGGGTCCCTAATAGTCTGTATCTTTCTTCGAAGCACATTAAAGATTCTAAAGCTGACTCTCTCAACGAAATGAATGGAGAAATATTTGATAATTTGTTTCAAGATACACTAATTAAAAATCTACCCCCTAACGAACGATGCGTAATTGTTATTGATAATTCTAGTTACCATTCACGATTAAAGAAAAAAGTGCCCAACATGGCCAGTAAAATAGACGAAATAATTAAGTTCATGCATGATAAAAATTTGCAAGTACTCTCTCCATAAAATCAATTTTGATACAACATAAACGAGAAGCTAATATACAATTAGAATACATTGTTGATAGTATTGCAAAAGAGGACGGCCATGAAGTTTTGCGTTTACCGCCATACCATTCATTGCTGCTTGAACCCAATCGAACTGATCGAGCTGATCTGGCAAATTTGAAACAGCAATTACGTAAACGAAATATCACCCCATAATTGAGTGGAAATGTGTGTTCTGAAATTCGTGACTGTATAGACTTAATAGATCGAAATTTGTGGTTGAAATGTGTTGGGCATGTGAAAAAGATAGAAGAACATTACATTTACCGAGCCACGCGTAACGAGGACCCTTTCATCATACATGTCAGCAGTGA
Organism: Ectobius pallidus; assembly: GCA_964059195.1. Classification (NCBI taxonomy): domain Eukaryota; kingdom Metazoa; phylum Arthropoda; class Insecta; order Blattodea; family Ectobiidae; genus Ectobius; species Ectobius pallidus. The sequence goes on along the minus strand of CAXKWD010000007.1, from coordinate 40,386,043 downwards.
TAGTGACAATGAGGATGCAAGTGAAGGAGAAGGAGAAAATTAAGGTATGTAATAGTAGTATCTGACATTCATTACTTTATTATATTACTTTATCTACCGTTGTTGATTAAAACGTTAACAAGTGTTTTGCTGCATCTATATCTTCCCGCTCTCTTTTTTAACACTATGCAGTGTGGCAATTACGCCAAGCGACAAGTTCGGGCGGCGACTTATTTGATGTTAACTGTAAACGTGAGCAATAATACCTACGAACGTCTTATGGACGGTGTTCTATCAGGACTGAAAGGTGTATCTCTGTTTGTCTATTTAGACGAAATTATTGTATTCTCATCAACAAAAGAACATGCAGAAAAGTTAAAAGAAGTTTTTCAGAGGTTGAAGGAAGCTAACCTAACAGCACACCCATTGAATTGTAAATTTGCAGTGGATGAAATTGAATACCTTGGTCACATAGTAAATAAAATTGGTGTAACAATAAAAGTTGAAGCAATCAGATCCCTTTACCAAAATCACCTAAGCAAGTCAGATCGTTTTTAGGCCTAACAGGGTACTATAGATGGCATGTAAATAATTTTGCAGAAATAGCAAAACCACTTACAGAATTAACAAAAAATCAAGTTAATTTGTGTGGAGTAAAGACCAGCAACAAGCATTTGATACGATACGTGAAGCCCTTTGCAAAAAACCTATTTTAAGGTACCCAGATTTTAGTAAACCTTTCCTTTTGGCAACTGATGCTTCCAATGTCGCTTTTGGCGCCATTTTGTCCCAGAAAACAGGGGATAATGAACACCCTGTAGCTTGTGCGTCAAGAACATTGAACAAAGCCGAGAGAAATTATAGTACTACTGAACGTGAACTTCTTGCTTTATTATGGGCAACTAAATACTTTAGATGCTATTTGTATGGTAGAAAATTTACGGCCATAACAGATCATGCGGCCCTCAGATGGCTCATGAGTCTGAAGGAACCAAGCTCTCATTTAATGAGATGGACCCTTCGTCTATCTGAGTTTGAGTTTGACGTACAGTGTAAACCATGCAAAAAGCATCAAAATGTAGATACGTTGTCTAGGACGCAGGTATTATTAGCCACAACAAAACCGGACATAGACCCAGATCCAAACTCAGTTCGTAGTCACCAGATGACCGAACCGGAGTATTGTAAATGGCTAGAAACGCCGGAACAGTTTAAGTTAGACTCCCAGGGCATATTGTTCTATATGCCTGCCGGATGTGAACCAAGACTGGTAGTACCTGCGATAATGAGGCCACAAGTTTTACGATATTTTCATGACACCCCTGTAGGAGCCCACCAGGGACAGAGACGTATTTACAATTTATTGAAACAAAGATTTTATTGGCCAAAAATGAAAGCAGAAATAAGTGAATATATTGCAAAATGTATTTCTTGTAATGAACGTAAAACAGGAGCACACCCTGTAGCTCCACTTCGAAAGTTTGAACCAGTCCTTTCGCCATTTGAATCGGTGAGCATGGACATAGTTTGTCCTTTACCTAAGTCAACTAATGGAAATATATACATGTTGACTTTCATGGATGCATTTACAAAATATAGTCAGGCCATACCCATCCCAGACCAGGCAGCAGAAACAATTGCTAGGGAATTTGTAACTAACATAGTGACACGACATGGTGTACCAGAACGACTTCTTACAGATCAAGGCAGGAATTTTACTTCAAATTTATTTAAGGAAGTTTGTAAATTGCTGCACATTAAGAAAATTCAAACCAGCCCTTACCACCCTATGTGTAATGGTTTAGTAGAGAGAAGTCACCAAACATTATCTAATATGCTGTCTCATTTTGTGAGGAAGGACCAACGGGACTGGGATAAATGGGTCCCAATAGTCCATATGGCCTATCGTAGCACGCCGCATTCGGTTACACGGTATTCGCCATACTTCCTATTACGTGGTAGCCAGAGAGATTGCCTTTTACATTAGACGTAGTGCCGTCATTTCCACGTAGAGCTATTAATGACAACCATGTAGTTAGTTTGACTGAAAAATTAGAAAATGCATTCAAAAAAGTAAGAAGGAACATCCAGCAGGGTCAGACCAGTCAAGCTAAAGGTTATAATGAGAGTAAAAACGTAAAGTTCCGAATTTTTTAAGTAGGTGACTATGTTATGCTACACACCACAGCAATAAAGCAAGGTATAGCAAAGAAACTTACTAAACCGTGGGTAGACCCTCATCAAGTCATAGAAAGGTTAAATGATGTAAATTACAGAATAAAAGCTGCTAATGGAAAAAACCCAGGTAGTTCACATTAACCGATTGAAATTGTATCCTATAGGGAAGGATGTCCAAACAGGGAAATTCAGGGTAAGCGAATCCCTAGAAGAAGTAGGTGTAATCAGTGAGTCAGAGACTACAAGCCTCTTATACAGTGAAGAGTCCGAGAGTAGCGGGGATGAGACCCTAGAGCCGCCGGTGCCAGAAGCTGCTCCGACTACCCGCAGTCAGAACCTTCTCCAGGAAATGCAAGAAACCGGAACGAGGAAGAAGCAACAGCACCCCTAATGCAAATAAGAGAGGACTTATTTGACGAAGAGGACGAGGTCCCTTTGGCTAGGCTTCAAGAACAACTACAGGTTCTGAACGAATAGGTAAATGAAACCCCGCATGTTGCCATAGACCATGAGACTAACCATGAGGAAACCCACAACGCTCTGGGAAACCAAACAATTGACCCCCCAAGCAAAACAGACAATGACATTCAAAATTCGAGGTATAGGTTAAGATCGAGAACGGTTTATTTGTTGCAGGACAAATACTAATAGCAAGGTTCGTCCTGTCAGCTGACTTCCCGCCTCCGAACGACCTCAAATTAAATAAGGGATTCGTATTCTTAAGGGAGAAAGATGTTTTGCTTTCAGGAGATAAGTGGACCGTAGCTATTGATTTTAGCATGGGGCTGTATGAGGGTGTTTTGGAAAATAATAAAAAAAGTATCGATCAATTTCAAAATGTAATTAATAAACCTAATTACCTTTTCCCAAACTATTTTCCTCGCATCACCACGAAGCCTAAAACTGCACTAAAAAATACAGTAAAGCGTGCTAATAATGAAGTTAACAGAATACAAGATAAAATAAATGAAATAAATAATGAGTTATTTTATACAAATTCAAAAGTTAGATTTAAAAGAGGACTTTTTAACATAGGAGGTTCTACTTTAAAGTTTTTGTTTGGAACAATGAATTCAGATTATATGGAACGCGTTGATTCGCAAATCAGATCAATAAATAAAGCTTAGAATGAAATAACAAATGTATTAGAATCTCAAATTTCATATATTGAATGTTTGGACGACAGAGTTAATCAAAATCGTAAAGATTTATTGGAATTTGCTTTTTTTGTAAATAAAACTTTAGAACATTTACACAAAAGAGTAGCTGAAACTATTGGTGAAGTTTTAAACGCCACTACTATATTGAGTGACGTAGTAAATGCCCTTGCTAATTTACAAGCCATAACAAATGTTCTGAAAGAACTTGAGCACCAGATGATGCAGTTTCGAGAAACTATTGATATTACAGCCGCAGGTAAGTTAAGTATTTATCTAGTACCTCCCCATTTGTTAACTAAAATATTAACTCAGATTACCTTATTATTCCCAGAAAAATTAACTCTTCTTTCTTCTGTAAAAGCGAATACTGTATATATGTACTACTCCATCGTACAGGTACATGCCCTAGCAACAGAATATAAAATTCGTTTATTAATTGACATACCATTAAAATCTCAAGATCGTTACTTCGAGTTGTATCAAGTAAAACCTTTACCATATCAGGATCAATCCATGATGGGGTCAATTGTCATTCAGCCAGAGTATCCTTATTTAGCAGTAACCACTAACAAATTGTATTATGCCCTTTTAGAAGAGAAGGATGTTAGAAGGTGTCATGGTGATTCCCATAGGTTGTACCCCGCAGATTTTATTGTTTTTTCAGCCTCACAGCCACATTGTCTAGCAGCCTTGTTCCTAGGACCAGAGAGCCAACCCTCTTGGACTCTTCAAACGTGTGATAGAAGAATTATTGGACCGAGACGTTCGCCAGTGTGGTATAGGTTACCACAGGCGAATTACTGGGTATACAGTGTACCAACACTGACAAAATTAACAAAGTTATGTAGAAATGGCACAAAATCAAATTCTCAAACAGTTTTATTAATAATACTGGTTTATTGCATGCAACTGCAAATTGTTATTTTTACAATCAAAATTTCAAATTGTTACCTCATACTTCAGGAAATTTATATATTTCATACGAAGCTGATAAAATCATTGTGCCAGAAATAAATACAGAATTATTTACAGTAGATACCAATATAACTGAAGAACAACTAAATAATTTGAAACTTGAATCGCTTAAAATAGACGACTTTTACACTAAAGACGTTACTATAAAGGAATTAAAACAAAAGCTTTCTAAAGCTAGAAGCTCAATCGAGACAGCTTTAGACAAACAGGACCCGCGTTTTGATTATTTAATTATCGTATGTGTAAACTGGGCAATTATTTGTGTTGCACAGGTCATACACAAGAGCTTACCTTGCCTAGTCAAGATCATGGTCCCGTTAAGAGGAAAATGCACTCAAAGCACAATCCCATTGAGCACAGAGGGGGAACAAGTAGCTGAGGAAGGAACCGAGTTGGCGGCGGGCACAAGCCACAAGAGGGAAGAGTCAACAACCAGAAAAAAAAATATTTCAAATAAGAAACGTGTAAACATTTTTTGAAAACTGCTGAAATTTAGGTTTGCAAGTAATGAAAAAACTGACTCTCCCGCTTTACTTGACTTCAAGTTTTACTGATTAGTTTATTAGTACTATTGATTATCAATTGTACATTGTAAATATTAAGTGAGGACACAGACCTTATCTCGGTTCGACACCAGACCCCTCCCCGTAGCAGAAAGATCTGCTTATTCATTCCCCATTAAGGGAAAAGGACAGATCCTCAGTCAGAAACAAAAGCACGTGCTAGTATAAAGGCTAGCATCGTCTATTTCACAGGGATGAGAGTGGTGTCGGGTCCCGAGGGAAGAGAATTAAGGAATTAAAATATTTAAAGTATATTTTAATTAAACATTGCTTTCATAAGTACGGTATCTGCCAATGGCACAGATGTAAGGTGAAGCTATTATTTGATAAGAAGCACAGTCATTTCCTATAGAGAGATACTGGTTGAAACGGATTGTAATGGCGTCGTGGCATTCTTTCGTGTCAGTATCCAAGTGTGGGAAGTGCCGTATAAACGATGTCCTGAGAGTAGACGAGGATAGAAAATCCTTGTTTACTTGTAGTGCAGGTAGATTGCCGCTAGAGGCCCCAGCACCTAAGGGAATGGACTGTTACGCTTTTTATTAGAACTAACAACTTACGGGCTAAATAGGCCATTTTAAAGTACGCGCGAAGGAACTATTTCTGTTATCAGAGAAGTTATTAACATCGGCGCATTAGTCCGCACCAGGCGTGGTCACCACGTGGGATGCGACGTTGATATATACAATTTTCACAACGCCGCGGGAACAGTTTTTTCATGATTGTTGAACTCCAACCATGGCCGACCTGGAATTCGACTATAGGTCCTTCATACTTTGTAAGTAACAATTTCACACGTTTGATGTAATTTTCCAAACCTAAATTTCAGCAATGATTTTTTTTCTTAGTAAAGTAAAACCAAGTAATTCAGTATTTCTTTGCAAATTCATGACTTAGTAATGTGAAACAAGAAAACTTTGCATTTCTTTTCAATCCAGCAATAGAAAATAAGAAGTTTATTTTAAAGCTGATGATTTTCAAATTCACGACTTAGTAATGTGAAACAAGAAAACTTTGCATTTCTTTTCAATCCAGCAATAAAAATAATAAGTTTATTTTAATGTTGATGATTTGTAGTAATTTTCATGACTTAGTAATGTGAAACAAGAAAAGTTAGCAGTTCTTTTCTATCCAGCAATAAAAATACTACGTTTAATTTAATGGTGATGATTTGTAGTAATTTTCATGACTTAGTAATGTGAAACAAGAAAACTTTATATTTCTTTTCAATCCAGCAATAAATAATAATAAGTTTATTTTAATGAGGAAGAGTTGTAATAATTTTCTGAAATAAGAAATTTAGCATTTCTTTTCAATCCAGCAATAAAAATAATAAGTTTGTTTTAATGCTGATGAGTTGTAATAATTTTCTGAAATAAGAAATTTAGCATTTCTTTTCAATCCAGCAATGCAAAATAAGTTTATTTTAATGCTGATGGGTTGTAATGATTTTCTGAAATAAGAAATTTAGCATTTCTTTTCAATCCAGCAATGCAAAATAAGAAGTTTATTTTAATGCTGATGAGTTGTAATAATTTTCTGAAATAAGAAAATTAGCATTTCTTTTCAATCCAGCAATGCAAAAAAAAAAGTTTATTTTAATGCTGATGAGTTGTAATAATTTTCTGAAATAAGAAATTTACCATTTCTTTTCAATCCAGCAATAAAAATAATAAGTTTATTTTAATGCTGATGAGTTGTAATAATTTTCTAAAATAAGAAAATTAGCATTTCTTTTCAATCCAGCTATGCAAAATAATAAGTTCATTTTAATGCTGATGAGTTGTAATAATTTTCTGTAGAGACAATCTTTATATATTTTCAATAATAAATAGAAAATTGTTTATCTATCATAACCTTTTTGTGTAGGGACAATTTCATTTATTTTCATTAATAAATAGGAAATTAGGCAATTAACCATTTTTTTGTTCTTATTACATATAGACAATTTTGTTCATTAGTAGACCTGGGATTTTAGGCTCTAAAAAAATTAGTTTTAGGCACCTAAAATAGGTAGATATATAAGGATAAAGACGATATAAGGATAAAGACGATGATGACAAGGACAGTTTCTATGAGCAAATTTGACCAGCTTCCGGCGTATAATATGAAAATTGTACTATGAGATTTCAATGCAAAAGTAGTAAGGGAGGATATTTTCAAGCCCACGATTGGGAACGAAAGCCTCCACTTGCAGAGCAACAACAATGGGGTTAGATTAGTAAATTTTGCCACCAGTAAAAGTTTAATCAAAATAGAAGATATAGTACGATTTATAAAATCCTCAAGGCTACTATGGTTTGCTCACCTGGAGCGCAAGGAGGCAAATAGGATACCCCTGAAAGTGTTCAAAGCTCAAATATAGGATACTTAGCAAGGAAAAAAGGGGGATCAAAAAGGAGCTGGATGGATGGCATAATGGAGGATAAAAAAGGAGGATTATAAAAGTGAGAGGATGGAGAGAGAAGACCCAGGAGAGGGGAAGTTGGAGTTGGATCGTGAAGGAGGCCAAGGCTCACACAGGGCTGTAGCCCCGTATAGTAAGTAAATGTTTAATCGTATAGAGTACAAAATTTCCACATTCATTAATACACATGGACTTCACCAGATGGAATGACTCATAATCAGATCGACCATGTGCTAATAGATGCAAGGAGAGAGTCTAGTATAACTGATTTCGAACTTTTAGGGTGCTGACTGATTTGGATCATTATCTGGTAGTTGCATCTGTTCAGGAGAAATTTGCATTAAATAAAGGGATTAGGCAGAATTTTGATATAGAGATATTCAATCTGAAAAGCTAGATGATTACCAAATTATGAAAGCTTACTAAGTCGAGATTTCAAATAGATTTGCAGTTCTAGAAAACACTGCAGAACATGAAGCTAGGGATGATATGAATGTCGATAAATCCTGGGAAAGCCAATATTAAAGTATTCGCAAAAGAAAAATTAGGTTCACTTGAACTGAAACCAAATAAACCATGGTTCGATGATGAGTGGTAAATGCAAGGAAGTAGGTGAAACTACGGTGTTTGCAAAATCCGAATGAAACTACTGTTGGAAATCTCAACAATGCTAAACGAGAAACCTCTAAAACCATTAGAACAAAACGAGAAACCTCTAAAACCATTAGAACAAAACGAGAAACCTCTAAAACCATTAGAACAAAGAAAAAACTATCTTAAGGACAAAGTGAATGAATTAGAGGTAAATAGTAAAGACAAAAATGTTAGGGATCTCTACAAGAGGATAAACGAGTTCAAGAAAGGTTTTCAAGTAGGAACCAACATAATTCAGGATAATGATGGCACTATACTCGTGGATCCAAATAATATTTTGAGTAGGAACATTTTCTTTAATCAATTATTAAATGTACAGGTAGGGGAAAAAAGCGGACCTGCTAAAATATCTCAGTTGCCGATATGAGCCACTGCGCTTGCCTAGCAGGTTCTAGGCATGCGCAGTTGCTCATATTGGCATTACGTTTTTAATTATGAATTGGCAACTTATATATTTGAGTAGGTTCACTTTTTTCCCTACCTGTACATCAAGATGTCCAAAGTGTAGGAAGTGAAATGTTCACAGCAGAGCCATTGGTTGCTGAAGCAACTGTAACAGAAGTAGAAACAGCTAATAGGTAAACTAAACAAACACAAATCTCCAGGCATTCACCAAATTCCAGCAGAATGAATTAAGGCGGGGGGGGATAGATTAAATTCAGATATCCATAAACTCATTCTTATGATTTAGAGAAAGGAAAACATTGCTGAAGGAATGGAAAGGATCTATTATTATACCGATCCATAAAAAGGGAGAAAGGGCCAAATGTAATATCTGTCGAGGAATTTTTTTATTATCAACGTCATACAAAATTCTGTCCAATATACTTCTGTCAAGATGAACCCCATATGCGGACAAAATCACTGGAGATCGCCAATATGGATTTAGGCAAAATACCAGTAGATCAAACATTGATAAAATATTTTGTATTCGCCAAATCTTGAATATCATGTTTCATGATTTTCAAACCAATTATTGAATAATTCTAAAGACTCTTTATTGTTTTTATCCTCTTATCAAGCTTATACTGTACTTTAAGAGTCATTTTCAGCTATTATTTCACTTTCCAGTTTCATGTTTCATGAAACATGATATTCAAGCCATGAAGGAAACTTAGCTGTAAATATAAACTTAGTTGAACATGGATTACTTAAAGTAATACTCAAAAAGGAACAGTCTCCTGAATCTACAGGACCAAAGTATTGAATTCACAGTGGAAATAGAATCTAATAATTTCTGCCATTTTTAGACGTGAACATCTACCATAGATTTGACAACATTGAATATGTAGTAGTGTAAGTGTTTATAACAGATATTAGCTTTTTACAAATTCTAATGAAAACAGTCGCACGAGTCCACATGGACTGTACAAGCTTACGCAAAACACAACAAAAAGAAATAGAAAAAATAATATAAAATACAAAATAACACAAACAAAGTCTATTCCTCACCCTCCACACCCACTCTCCATTGAATATGGTTTACATATATGGTATACATTGAATATGGTATGTACAGGAAAGAACCCTATACAGACAATTACATAAATAGTAATACCATAGGCGTACCAGGTCGACGCTAGCGTCACGATGCCCCAACTCCAACATAAGCTGATTTCAGTTAGGCCCTCTTGGCTATCATATGACACCACCCCCACCCTCTTACGACACCCCTATCCAAAGTTAAGCCCGAAAAGAGATTAGGTCGGCAAAGCAGAAACCTGCATAACCAAATAAACTAATTATTTTTACATAGCCCATTGCTAGTCCAAGGATGCAGCGTTATAGTCCGTTGCTAGTCCAAGGATGCAGCGCCATATAATCGTCTCTTCGAGACCTTGCACTGTGCTGCTCCCAACCCTATACTACTACGACCCCATTTAGGCCCTTTTAACATCCAGCGCTATGATATGATGTCACCCAGCCCCAAAAATAATGAAATGTTATACCAACCATAGCCAGAATGCAGCCTCAATCACTTAAACTAGTTTTATGACAATCAGGAAGAGAGGAGAGGAATTAAAGGTACAACATAAAAGGAAATACGCAAGGATGCATCGTTCCTTTTTTTTAATGAAGGTAAAGAAAAATGTTAGTAAGATTGTATCATTTGAAGATCGTCCTTCACCAATTCGTACATTGTCAAGTTGTACATATTTTCCTGGGCTTCAACATTGTGGATTTAACTTCCTGCTGAATCATGGAATATTTCGAAAGAATATTCAGCAGATAAGTACTGTTAATCATGAGAAAGTTTATCTCATTGTCAGCCACAGATAAAATAACAAAATTACCGTTACAAAGATTCATACAACCTTGTAGATTTTTTCGAGTCTTTAGTTGTACATTCTCTTCAACACGTTTGTGCGGTAGCTTAGAACACAAATGTTCACATAGTTTAGGAAGATGCATAAGGATCGAGCTGAAATAATATGGAGTCAGTAACACACTTTTTTCCAACTTCAGCTGCCGCAGAATACTTGAAGGATGGGTAATACCCAAAACTGAGGTACAAGGTCCTTCGACGGTCTATAAAGTATGTCCGTCGCACCAAAGCATGTCGATGATGCACAGGTGGCGGCGTTATCCCCTTCTTGCACCTCGTATCTTTTATCATCCTGAGTTCCTTTCTTCCCATGGTCATGGAGTGAGCCGATCTGTTGACGAAGAACACAGCCCATTTTATGCTGAAACAAAGGATGCATAGTCTCTTAATGAATTTGAATAGAGTAGATGAAAAAAATTGAAATAAAGCCGGGATATCTACTTTGAGGTACCAGTAACTCATTTTTAGATTTTCTAAGCTTTCTCTATTAGAAAACAAATTTACAATAAAAGGAAGTGTTTGACTGTCTTTGTGATGCTCACCCAAATCCAGGGCATGCTTCTGTTCGCAAAATATGAGTACAAAATGTGATTTTTTCCTACAATTTCTTCTTTCTTAGAGGGTAAACGGCCTTGTATTAACTGTATTAGTTTTTATTTGCAAGGTTATATACCAGTAAGAATCAGCTTGAAAAATTTTTTATGTCATAACCGGGATTTGAACATGGATCTCCAGCTTAACGCACTGATGCTCTACCATTGAGCTACCATGACAACATGCCAGTACAACATCAAATTCCTCAACTGATTCAGAAACCAAGGCAGACCACGGGAGGTTTCTCCGTTGAGAACACACATCCAATGGTGTCCTACATTTGTAGGTACTTTGAAGCCAAGTTATTATTTATATACTATTAATTAAGTGGAGGGAAAGGAAATAGACATTAAATCCATGTCTGGGATATTAATACCAGTAAGAATCAGCTTGAAAAATTTTATGTCATAACCGGGATTTGAACACGGATCTCCAGCTTAACGCGCTGATGCTCTACCATTGAGCTACCATGACAACATTAATATCCCAGACATGGATTTAATGTCTATTTCCTTTCCCTCCAAGGTTATATACATTACAGTAGACAACACTTAAAAACAAGCATAGCAAAGTTGTAATCTATATTTTGTTAAATGCAGAATGACAGAACATTCATTAATTAACATAACTATAAACAGCTTCTTGCAGTGTTCCTCATTCTAAATGCACACATCAATACCAGCTAGATTGAGGTGTTAGAATATTTTCGGTTCGTGGTAGGCCAAAACATAGCCTACTAAATCTTTAAAGGCCTTGACAAAAGGGTAAAGGCGGATGAGACCGTCAGTTTCCTGTGTTGTCCGCTACAATCGCTCTCTTGTTCTGTTTATCACATGGTCTATTCATTTAAATGCCTAGTGTTTGCACTCATTTAACCGCAAATTTAAAGTATTTTCATAGTTTTATAGTGAAAGTAAGGCTGATTTACGGCCAAGTAATAACACACAACTATTTTTGAAGTGAAACTTCTTTAGTCGCACTAGGACTAAATCGAGAGCTAACCCAAACTTAAGTTACAAACAAAATCGTCACGAAATTGTTACACACAAAATCGTCACGAAATTAGTGGGGCTGTGACGGAACGGACTGCACAGAAAACAATGATTAGGTTTATCAAAAATTTAAAAAAATCCAAAAATCCAGAATTAAAGAATCCAAAATTTCAAAGAGCGGGAGCGCGCGGGGGAAAGGTATTACTGCTTCGAGCTAGTGGCGTGGTGAGCCCTTCGCCATCATGAAAAATCCAAAATTTAAAAACCAAATAAATAAAAAAATAAAAAATCCAATATTTGACAAAACTAAAAATCCAAAATTATAAAATAAAAAATCCAAAAATAAAAATTCCAAAGATCCAAAATAAAATGATAAAAAATCCAAAATTTAAAAATTTAAAATCTAAAAAATCAAAATAGAAAAGTCGAAAATCCAAAATTTAAGAATCTATAAATCCAAAATTGAGAAAATCAAAAATCCAATATTTAAAAATCCAAAAAATGAAAAATTCAAAGATACAAAATTTAAAAAATCCAAAATTCTTAAATTAAAAATTCAATGATCCGAATTTAAAGAAATCCAAAATTAAAAAAAACAAGTATATTTTAATTTAATTCAAGTGTGCCAGTGTTTTATGTAGTTATCATTGTGCAATTTCTTTGCTGCTTTTATTACCTGATTGCAAATTTTCTTGTATTGGTGAAAGTAGTTTTTGAGAACATCTGATGTGTTAACACTCTCTACGACCCTACTTAAAAATCTTAACCTATCACTCGACTTTCTTATCCCAGATGTAATCCAGTTATATTTGGGTTCTTTAATAGTAACTGTAATTTCAGGCAGAGCAATTTGGTAGTAATGTTTAAAAGTAGTAATGAATTCCTTATACGCAGCATTTGCTGAATCTTTATTGAAAACATCTTCCCATGATTCGTTTCCTAATAAGAAATTTAAATAATTTATATTTTCTTGTTTGAATGATCGAAATGTTTTAGCATTGGAGCATGCGTTTTTTTTCCTTTATTGCTTTCAAATCTAAAATTAATGCAAAGTGATCAGAAAAACCAGACTCAAAAACATTGTATGAGAAATTCCAAAGTGATTCATTTAGTATGATTTGATCAATAGCTGATTTGCTATTTAGTTTGACCCTTGCTGGAGTATTTACAATTGCTTGCAAACCATATGAGCTAAGTAACAACTGAATTAGAAAAGATTCTTTGTCATTCAAAAAATTTATGTTTAAGTCACCTACAAGTATAATTTTTTTCTTTCTCACTAAGAGATTTTGAAAAATAATGTCTAAATTTTGAAATAAAATTTGTAGATTGCAATCAGGGGATCTGTAAAGACAGATTATTAGTGTATTTAGATGTACGAGCTCAATTATACTTGACTCAAAATGTTTGTCACAATTCAAAAATTCAAAATTATTGTACGGTTTAGCTTTCAGTGCTGTACTGACATAGATACAGGATCCTCCATGTTTTGTATTTGTTCTGCAATATTTAGATATGAGTGAAAACTTTGAAAAACTGTAAAATTTGATTTCATCTTCTCTAAGCCAATGCTCAGTGATACATAAAATGTCTAGGTCATGGAAATTGTTTGACAATAACACTTCAAAGTTCAGTTTTTTGTTACTCAAGCACTGCACATTTTGATGATATATTTTGAGTGATTCCTGAAGGTTTCTACTGGACATACCTGTTTTGAGATTATGTTTACTTATAAAAAACCATCTTTAAGCTTAGTAGATAGCTTCTTATTCCTTGTAGATTTGCGGGTTGTGCTAGTGATAGTTGCTCTAGCCTCTAACAATAGTTCATCTTCTTCTGGTGGTGGTTCTTCTTCTGTTGTATGTGGAGTAACCTCTACCAATGGTTCCTCTTCTTTTGTGCATAAGGGAATAGCCTTTAGTGGTGATTCATCACCGTTTGTGTGCAGAATAGCCTCTGACTGTGGTTCATCTTCATTTATGTATGAAATAGTCTCTAGTTGTGAAATAAGCTGTAAGGGAATAGCCTTTAGTGGTGTTTCATCATTGTTAAGAAAAGGCATAGCAGGTTGTTTGGCTGAACACCAAAAAACTTGTTAACAATCAGCGAATGCAGGATTGACTTCGTACTGGGTCAACAAGTGGCCCAAATCCCATAAGCCGTATGCCTCTAACAGTTAATATTTTCTGCAAGTCTGGTGTGGTCGTCTTTAAGACAGGATAGCCTAGGATTGTCAAGAAGTACATGTAAATTTTCCAATACCAATTTTATTAAGAAAAAGAACCAAGTTACTAAATGACAAACAAATTGCATGAAAACGGTTTATCTCCGTCTTTGGAGAAAAATAAACTATACCCTCTTGGTAGGCTTATGGTAATAAGCTTCAAAACAGCAAAACATAAAACAAGACAAATGAATAACTCTTGGTTTTATATAACTTATTTAAGAGAAGATTTACTGATATAAATGAAGCCTTTGAATTAATAAAGGTATGAACAACTTTAACTTTTAGATACCATCAAGGAGGCTTTAGCCCAGTCAAATGTTACAAAAAAAATCTGATGTGAAAGTCACATAACTTCCTCTGCCCAAATAAAAGTTAGCAGTATTCACATATCCTTGTACAGAATCGCAAGACACAATTTTACGCTAATTATCCTATAAATACCTCTTCTTTCAATGATGCGACTAAAAGCGCAGACGTTTATTGAACTTTCTGCCGTAAAATATAATTTCCGAAATTTATCGAATATTTCCCTCAGATACATCTTTACTCTATGCATGGCCAACAATACATCTTTCTCACTTCACATTCTTATATAAAATAAGAGGCCGTGAAAGAGCGCGAATTCAGTTGTTCATCACGTAAGACAAACTTTCTACAAACAGTGGGTGAACAGTGGGTGGCTTGTAACTACCCTCAGAGAATTTTCTCGAAAAAATGTTTCAAATAAAAGTTTTAGCTCTTAGTATAAGCAACCTATGTGCAAAATTTAAAGAAAATCGTTAGAGCCGTTTTCGAGAAAATCGCGAAAAACGAAAATTTCTTCATGTAAAGTCCCCTTAAAAATAAGAGAAAATAGTCGCCAATCTTATCCTCACATCTTCAGAAGGTACCTGACCCAAATACGAAATTTTGTTTTCATACGATTTTCCGTTTTGGAGCTAGCTTGTTCACAGATATTTTCCACACAGACACACAGACATGTTTCCAAAAATGGTATTTTTGGATTCAGGGGGCCTTGAAACGTGTATATATGCTAAAAACTCAACTTCGAATTTTGGGGTCGAAAACAATACTTCCTCTACCTATAGTACCTATGGTACGGGCAGAGGAAGTAAAAATGCGTGAACTTACATTAAATGGGGTATTAATGATTTTTGGAGGGGAGTTTCAGACTATTACTGGGATCACAAATCCAGATTTGCAACCCTCAGAAACCTGTGCTCGATGAATGGCGGTCGAATTAAACCGGTTTTTTCGGACTTTTTTCGGTTTTTCGACAATACCTCCTAAACTATGCGTTTGTTGAAAATAATATCTCTTAGCTTTTTAAAAGTAAATTAAATGTTCTAAAATATGAGATCAAAATAGTTTTTTTAAGTTATATAGTTACCGAGATACGGCTTTTCAAAGATTAGCCTTTTTTCTCAAAGAGTTAAAATTTTAAGTTTTCTTCGTGTTTCGAACTGAATACCGACAAAATGACACGTCCTACAGAAAAGTCAAGAAAACAAAAGTTGTAGGCAATTTAATAAGCTTTAATGAGAGCTATAGCTCGTTCTTGTGGCTCAGATAGTCTCGTCATAAATTACAAAAACAGAAAATATGAAAAAATGCTTTTTTGGGTGAAAGTTGAATAACATCGTTTCCTCCACCAACAACTTAATTCTTTTGTAACACGTTGGCGGATAATGTCTTATAACTGTGTATAGAAACTATTTGTGTGTATATGTGTCTATGGGAAATGGATTTTGCCAGAAAAAAATATTTAAGCAGAATATTTCAAAAAAATGTATTTACCGGTACTTTAAACCAACAGGCATATTTAAACCATGTGTGAGGTTCCTGGTATGGGAAGTCGAGGGTGGGGTGATGTCTTCATCTTCACTTGAAGAACTGTCATTCTGGAGTGTGGGCACATTGCATTTCAGCTCAGTTTTGCGGCAGCTGCAGCCCCCAGCGCAGCCCATCTTGCACTTGCACGAGATCAGTTGCAGAAGGGTTTGAGGGGCTCGTTTAACTTCCATTGCAATTGGAGTAAGCCCAACTCGTCCAACTTCCACCCCAATCCGTGAGTTTTTTCCACCCCAACCACTTTTGTACCTGCGAAAAAGTAGAATGAAAATTAGTTATTCTATAATATTTCAAAGCATACACACGGTGTACAATAAAAGTGTATAAGTGAACAACGAAATTTAAGAACATAATGATAGGAAATGTATATGGACATACCTGGTGATACATACAATAAGCATGATATTTTGCAGCATCTGTGGTTGGTGACAAACGGGCGAGGTTGACTTTGGCTGACAGGTCATTGAGGGTGGTGTCAGTCGCTCCTTCATAAACTGCGACGATATACTTCTCCCCAGCTGCAGCTATTTCATCGTAACTCACATCTGGGTGGAGGAAGACTTCTGCTTGCTTGAATAGTGCTGGGGTCTTGAGGAAGGTTTGACAAATTTGGTTTTCCCCTGCTTGAAAGGGGCCCGGGAGAGTAGTAATAATTCCCGGTGGTGAACGATGTAGATGAATATTGGACGTCTGGCTCACCTCTTCTTAAAGTAGATGTATTTTTGGAACTCAAACCAACTAATAACACAACCAGGTCCACATCTTCCACGATGATTACAACCTTCTCAGAAGAGTCAGCTTTGGTGATGGCAGCTCTAACAATGTCAGCGTCAGTGTCGTCTTATGTCACCTCAACACCGTGCTGTTCAAATCCAGTTTTCAGTAGCTCTATCAGCCTATGCTTATTAGTGTCGTTCGATAAGAACTTCTCTTGTGTTATGTTGAAGGTAGTTGAAGCTGATAGGACAATGTCACTGCAGTTGAGGGCGGAGTATCGTCTGAGATCTTCGGCACTTTTGGTACTTTGAGAAGCGTTCTCCGGATATCCATCGAAGACAGTGGATTACATCTGTCCCAAAATGGGTTTTCACAAAATGAATGTAGCCGTCAATGATGGTCTTCACTGATGCGTTTTGATGCCACACACATTTGTGGAGCAAGTAGCCACCATCGAGCATGATGTGAATATTGGCGTTTCGGGAGATGTTGGTAGTGAGGGATGTGAAACACGAATATAGAGCTGCCTTAGTTCCCTTCCTCACTCCAGTTTCGTTGAAAAGAGACACTGGGTAAGGGGGCAATTCATACTTGCAGCGGGCTTTCAACTCTTCGTCTGATTTTTATGGTAATGCTAATTCGCTGAAATATTGTGAGGGGGTCAACTTCAATCTTCTTATTAGTGACTTGTATGGAATTATTGACGCTTGCCAAGGTAACGAAGGTAACAACTTTGTCTTTACGTTTGAATCCAACTTTCCCAAATGTTTGGTTTTCTATGTTAACCACGCCTTCTGTTCCCAGTTCCTTGACAATTTAACAATTGACTTCATAGCCTCCAACAATCCCACTGCTAATAGAAACTATTTTGTCAGTAACGGGGAACTGATCTCGTGCAAGTGCAAAATGTGCTGCGCTGGGAGCTGCAGCTGCCGCAAAACTTGGCGGAAATGCTCAGTTTTGTGCACTTTCTGCAAGGGATAAGTTCTGCCGCAATGTGCCCACACCCCAGAATGGCAGTTCTTCAAGTAAGGATGAAGACATTACCCCACCCTCGACTTCCCATACCATCCCATACCAGGAACCTCACACATGGTTTAAATATGCCTGTTGGTTTAAAAGTAAATACATTTATATGAAATATTCTGCTTAAATATTTTTTTCTGACAAAATCCATCGCCCATAGACACATATACACACAAATAGTTTCTATACACAGTTATAAGACATTATCCGCCAACATGTTACAAAAGAATTAAGTTGTTGGTGGAGGAAACGATGTTATTCAACTTTCACCCAAAAAAGCATTTTTTCATATTTTCGATTTATGTCATTTACGACGAGACTATCTATGCCACAAGAACGAGTTATAGCTCATATTAAAGCTTATTAAATTGCCTACAACGTTTGTTCTCTTGACTTTTCTGTAGGACGTGTCATTTTTTCGGTATTCAGTTCAAAACACGAAGAAAACTTAAATTTTTAATTTTTTGGAAAAAAGGCTAATCTTTGAAAAGACGTATCTCGGTAACTATATAACTTACAAAAACTATTTTGATTTAATATTTTAGAACATTTAATTTACTTTTAAAAAGCTAAGAGATATTATTTTCAACAAACGCATAGTTTAGGAGATATTGTTGAAAAACCGAAAAAGTCCGAAAACCCCGGTTTATTTCGACCGCCATTCAGCGAGCACAGGTTTCTGAGGGTTGCAAATCTGGATTTGTGATCCCAGTAATGGTCCGTAACTCCCTTCCAAAAATCATTAATACCCCATTTAATGTAAGTTCCGATGTTACATTTGACTGGGCTACTTTGACAATGCCTCTTGTAAATTTAACCATGCATACAAATGAGGGTTTTAAAGGGAAAGAAAGGAACTTAGCGAACTTATCTTTTGCTTTGATGGCGTTTCCTTCTCTTTGAGTAGTTTCATGCGGTATGCTGACTTCCAAGCAAGACAGCATCGATGGATGACCACACTCTACCCACAGCTTTGCCTTCCAACCCTGGTCGAGGGCAGGAAGAGAACCAGGCGATGGCTGTTTCCCTTGCGAGTAGTATAAACCTTGCCAGACTCCTGTTCCGTCTCCAACCGGACAGGGAATGTCTCTAGGTAAGCTCCCTCAAACCATGCACAGACGATGAAGAGGGCAGCTAAAACTCTGGCGGCGAACAGGCTACGATGTCGGCTTCCTTCTGGGTGAGAAACTGTATTCTTGCAGTGGAAATCTTCGACGACAGTCAGAGTTCCGATGACCAAGTATTGTATAAAAATGGTCCTTCGTATAGCACGTACTGTTCGTTGCACATATACGATTTGACTTCAATGGAGAGATCACGAAAGTTTCTAATTCAAGATTGCCTTTAATTTGCAATAAATAGTAATTGTAATACTGTTCACTTGAATGTAGAATTGAAGAAATATAATCACTAGTTAGCTATATGTCCTTTGACCTAATTGCTTATACAAGATGGCTGCCTAGCCACGTAAATGTGATCTTGGAAACTTTCTTTAGGCTGGAAGCTGGTGTACAGAGTTCAATATTCATCACTTAGAATATTTATAAATAGTTACTTATTCTGTGCCGATGTGCACAAGTAATACTATGCAGAATGTTTTATTGTAAAAGGCAGACTGTATCGCTTAACAGTATTACTACACTTTTCAATAAACTGCTTTAGAAAGACGTACTTTAGATTTGTAGATCTTGCACTATAGAAGACTACAATATAAGAGTTCTTCGAATTAACTAACATGAGAGTTAAGTATGCGAAAGTACATGAAGCAATATTGAACTTCTTACTTAGCGAGCGGTGTGCACCTTGTAGAGACTGTGTAGATATGACTTTGCGGTGCTTCGAATTCTTCCTAGCGAGCGGTGTGCACCTTGGAGAGACTGTGTAGATATGACTTTGCGGTGCTTCGAATTCTTCCTAGCGAGCAGTGTGCACATGAAGAGATGAGACTTTTGTGACTACTGATGGCCGATGAGAAGAATGCGGGCAGAAGGAATTCAGTTCTGAAGAAACTCACCCCATGTTATCCCCTCAGGCATCAACCCTGTCATATAGGGTCTGTACTAATTTACCTTTCAACAGTCGCTGAGCGGGCGTGCAAGTTCCTCGTCGCCGGCAGAATCATTTCCATTGTCACTAGCACTGTCATCACTGGAATCTATCCCACCTACAGAAATTATAAAATTGTCCATTACGTTTTCCATCAGTCCGTCCTTCTCCCAGTATTTAGCCTCCAGTTTAATAACATGGCTAATATAACCCTCCCAGTCAGATTTTGAAATGGACTGCACTGCACTTTCTGTTGTCTGCTGTAATTTTGTCAGAGAGATATCACCTGTTGTGTTATGTTCCCTAACAAATCGTTTCATTTGAGCCCATGCCAGCTCAATTGCATTGAGTTCACACATATAGGGAGGCAATCGGAGTGGGGTGTGGCCATGCATGTGAATTAAGCGGTCGATGCGATATGTTTTTTCTTGGGGCTTAAAGCGTTCAACCAAATCGTAAAGTTCGTACTTTCTCATGTTGGAAGAGAAAGGAATATTGTTGCTTTCCAGCCACTCCATCATTACTTGATTCGTAGCATACTTTGATGGGGCTTATTCTCTTGCACACTGTGATAAGGTGCATTGTCAAGCACAATTACACTACGTGGGGGTATGTTGGGAAACAGTCTTTCCAGCATCCATTTCTCAAAATTTGTGCCACACATTTGGCCATGGTAATCGCCACTGGCTAGTCCCGCTCTAAAAATCAATGACGCTTCAGATATAAAACCATCTCTACATCCGGCATTCACTACAATTAGGCGATTCGATGCACTCGTGTTGGTTGGTATGCCATAGACATCATCGCTCTGCCAGCATTTGCCAAAAGTTAGATTGTTGTCAACCCAGGATTCGTCAATATAAATGATGACTCTTCTTTCATCTCTGAAGGTCTTTATGCATCTCAGATACTTTGAACGCCAGTTGATTATGTCTGGACGCTCAATCAGCAACTTTCTCTTACTCCCGCACCTTTTCCATTTGAAGCCCATGGTATGTAAAAGGTTCCTTAACGTATCTTCTCCCCATGGGAAATGTATTTTTTGCCTAATTGCAGTAAGAAGTTTGGGAGCTGTTGGAACTATCTGCCTTTGTTGATAAAATTCCTGAATCAGATCTCGAATCACTCTTTTATCAAAATCGTCACAATGAAATTTGTGTTCCTCAGCCCGTGGTCTCTTTTTACCTGGTGTACTTAACAAACTTGCACCTGCTGCAGTATCCTCGTTTCTTATTTTTGTAACAGTGCGTTCTGATATGCCACAGTAATCGGCAATGCGTGCATTACTTTGGGTAATTAAATGCTGCAGTTGTCCTGAACGAGCTTCTTCGTCACACTTCCTTATTGTTCTTCTTATGAGCTCCCTTGCTTCGCTATGTATAGTTTGCCCTTTTCTTCGTTTTCGATTAGCAGCCATTGCCGAAGTTTATCGTATGATTATACTGTTAGCCTATGTATGTTTCAGGTACTGAAACTGCACAGCACCACCACTAACACGTGCTTTAGATAATAATAATAATAATAATAATAATAATAATAATAATAATAATAATAATTATTATACTGTAATAGACTAGACTTAAGGCTTAAACAATTGAAAAATCGCAGAACTCACTGAAACTAACCACCACCACTCAACACTTGTAAACAAGGACTGTCTCTAAAACATGTGGTTTAGCGAGAGGGTCTATCCCAAACTACACAAAAAAGTGCCAAACCACCCGCCTTCCCCGCATCCCTCACTCGCATTCTTCTCATCGGCCATCAGTAGTAGAGACGAGCTTACTGCGAGCGGTGCGCACAAGATGAGACGAGACTTACAATACAAGTGAGCGTAATGAAGGCAGGCAGACTACTTACTCACTGCCCCCTGAATTAGTATAAGTCCGCTTAATGGAAGGGTCCAGAAGGGGGTGGGGAACATTGATTACCACAGACTAGAACATTCCAGATTAATTTTACCCCCAACCCGTGTGTCACCGCGCAAGAAATAGTTCACGGCAGCCAGCATGACGTCATTAGTGGAACTACTTAAGAAAAATTATGCAACTTAGACAGCGCACAATGTTACACACAAAATAAGAAAAAAATTATTCACATGAAATGTGAACAATCATCTTTTACATGTAGGATAGCCTTTGATAGTGATTCATCTTCATTTGTGAGTGAAGTAGCCTCTAACTGAGAAATAAGCGGTGGTTCATCATATTTTGTGTGCAGACTAGCCTCTAGCTGAGATTCTTCTTCTCTTGCATGAAAAGGGGTAACATCAGGTTGAGTTACTTCTTCTTTAGGGTGCAAAGGAATAGCCTCAATAGCCTCAATCCTCATTTTCACTACATCCCTAATTGTTATGGATATCTTCTCAGCCATGATTTCTTTGCCTGGATTATTTAAATGAAGATGATGTCTTGTGGAGAAATTCCTGTCACTGACTACATTCATTACTGTTACATTGTACAGGGGTTTTACTCTTTTGACAAGTTGTCTATTGAAGAAATCCACCTCTTTGTTTACAAGAGAGTTTTCTGGCATATCATAGCGATGAGGAGCTTTCATCATTAAAACATTGGTATTACAAAGAGTTTTAGCTAGGGTAGTGAGATTCCTTAGGCCTACCTTACTATTGTTTTTACTTACATCATTTGAACCACCCCACACTATAATTGCATCCTTCTTAGTTAATTGTTTCATTTCCCTATTACTATTTACACTCTGTATTAGTTCAGCGGTTGGTGCTCCAGGTTTTACATAACCTACAACATCATACTGTTTTACATCCTTCTTTACGTTTGATGCACATCCTCTGGCATGACTGTCTCCAATAACTACAAGCTTCGGTAGTTTTTTTCATTTTACGCGTGGAGATGCCTAGGCCATTTTTGGGAGATACTGTGGAACTGCATTGTTCTTCACCAACCTCCTCAATAGCTGCAAATCTATTCGAGACATGTAATATGTTGTTTGAATAGAAAATAACATCTCTCCTGTAAAACTATATTCGTTTCGATTATTTCTGGATACATGGGTAGGCGAAACTCAGTATGCAAGTTTTTAATTTTTCTATTGAATTAATAGCCCCTCAAAAATCCAACCTCGGTGTCCACGTCGCGGGGGTGGGCAAGGATAAGTAGGAGATTGCCTTTTGAGGTGAAGTACGGTGGGGACGTATGAGCTGGAAAAAAGGTGAGACCTTTTTGTAATGGAATGGACACTGCCCAGGAAATGGGAGTGCCAAGACGGGAACCTATTCGCAGAGAATGGGAATAGATCCTGACAAGAAGCAATTTTAAATCGTCGGGACCTCTAGTGAAAAGGACGGAAAGGTCTTTTTCACAAAAAATAATCAATTCCCAGGATGGGATTGACAAGAAAAGGATAATGATATAAAGAAAGGGTTTGACATATTTACCCATGTAAAGCACACTTAAATGAAATAACGGTTAATTTCAACTTTAAATTATTATTATTATTAACAAAATTAACATTACATGGTGTTCACGCAAGCTAAGTGTTTTTTCCAGCATATTTATTATGTGCAGTAAATAGTTTTAATTCAAATCATCCGCCAGGTGTTCTTGCGCCAAGCATTAAGTTGAGTAGGCGTATATTTCATCATATCCTGATCACGAGTTCTTTGTGTCGGGTATTCCCTCTTTAAAGACGCCTTAAAGAGCGTCAGGAAGCCTCATCAGTATTAAGCCTGCAGTTACACGATCAAGTCACGGTCTGACACTGCTCCGGTTCTAGTAACAAAAGCCAGTTCGCGCTCTTTGTATTTTCACTAGAAACCATTGAAATAAAACTTCCTTATAAGTTTTATTAATTTCAAGTAAATTACTTATACATAATTTACTTATTCGCCGTATTATAAGTTCATTAGATTCACTTATTAGTTCCAAGTAATTAAATAGCGTGTGACGTCATCACTCACCAAGAAGCTATAAAACGTGAACAATCAAGTGTTAATAACTTAAAATACATACATTCTACTGCAAATTTTATTACCGTTAAATTGAGATATAATTCATTAGTAAATTACAAAATTTACTAAATTACCTCTAGTGGTGCAATCTGGTTCGCGCCAAATTCCAATTCATTGTTTCAACTTGTTTATTCAATTATCATTCAGTGTTCACCTATTATTTCTTCGAGTGTTACAAGTATTAATAAAGTGCAAGTATTTCATTACATTCTAGATTGTTTAACCAATATGTTTCCTTAGATCTCTGTACCCAGTGACCTCGTGATATAGTCCCTTCTTGCTCTAAATGGTCCTCCGAAATCTTATACTTCTCACATGTACATTGTTTCATACTTACATGAAGCTACCTTATTAAGCTATCCTACATTTATCCATCTCACGGATATTATCGTCCAATCCCTAGCATTGGTCCTCTCACGAGCCAGTCCCAAACATTGGTCCTTTACCGGGCCGGATCATATTGGTACAATCTTATTTATTGCATACTTGTATTCGCAAATACCGTTTCTCGAGTTCGTCTCATTCATATGTGCTTCCGCGTCGGTCAGTTCGTGAGTTCCAGCAACCCTGAACTTCGCATCGAAGACAGCATCATGCAGCAGTGATTCGACTCATCGTGGGATTCCGGTCCTCAGTGAACATCAAGAAGACAGTGAACAGTTAATACATGCATTATCGTGCAGCAGTGGTAGAATTTCAAATCTTCAAGAACAAGTAATTTCCACATTTCGCATTCAAGATGGAAAGTGAATTGAAGGAATTAACGAAAAAACGTGCTTTTCTTAAAAGAAAACTTACGTACATTCAGAAGTACAGTGACAATATTACTGAAGAAGTTGATATATTTCGATTAAAAGTTGAATATGACACTCTTAACGAAGTGTGGCAAAATTATGAAGTGGTACAAACTCAAATTGAAGCTATTATCGAAGCTGAAAGTGAACTTGACATGCACGCACAGTATGACGAAGAGATGAATAACAAGTACAAGGTGCTAAAGGCTAAGCTTAGTGAATTGTTATTTCTACACGACCAACCAGTGCGTAGTGTAGGCTCTCATCACAGTCATCAATCTAATCACAGTGGTAATTCGCATCACAGGTGTCAATCTTCTACTTCACAATGCAACAATAGAAATATACAACTTCCAAGGATTCAAATTCCAGTGTTTAGTGGGGATGTGACTAACTTTAAACACTATCACGACACTTTCAGTAGCTTAGTGGTAAACAATGAATCGTTGGATTCCATCCAGAAATATCATTATTTGCTGAGTTCTCTGAAGGGGCAGGCTCACGCGCTCATTCAGAATCTTCCAGTCACGAATGAGAATTTTACTATAGCATGGAACTTGGTGTGCTCTAGATATGATAATACTCGAGTTATTGCCACAGCTCACATCAAAAATCTACTTTCATTACCAATAATGAAAGATGAAAATGTTACAGACTTGCGAAACTTATTAAATCAGTTTCAAAGCAATCTTAACGCCATCGAAGCTCTCAACATTGAAATCCCATTACACGAAGTCATGTTCATTCAATTAATATTGGATCATCTTGGTGAAACTACACGCAAGGAATGGGAGAGCAAAATTGACTCACAAAGGTTCACACCGCTTCAAGAGTTGATGAACTTCCTAGAAGCCAAGGCTCATTCTTTAGAAGTGCTATCCAATTCTAACAATGTGCCAAGCCCATCCAAGGAAAAAAGTGAAAGACATACACAAAAGAAATCTGTAAAAACGACTCGTCAATCTTATGTTGCCATCAAAGGTGATACATGTCCTTGTTGCAAGGAAAGTCACAATTTACATAAGTGCGACAAGTTTTCACAGTTGAGTGTAGATCAACGTTGGGATTTTGTGAAAAGCAAAGGTTTATGTGCAAACTGTTTCTCCAAAGGTCACAAAAGAGACAATTGCAAAATCAAGTCATTCTGTAATTGTGGAAAGGCTTCACACAGCAAACTGTTACATAATAACACACGAGACAGTAAAAAGGCTCCTCGACAACCACATCAACCGTCTGAATCTACAGATAATGTACCTGCTAGTTATTGTTCGATAAAAGAAAATTCCAACCAAAGGGAGATTTTATTAGCAACAGCAGCAGTGCATCTTGAAGATAGACAAGGAAATTTAGTGTTATGCAGAGCGTTACTGGACTCAGGAAGCCAATTGAACTTCATAACTGAAGGTTTAGCCAAGAAGTTGCAGCTGCCAACCACAGATGTCGACACTCAGATACGAGGTATTAATGGCACCTCTTCTTGCAATCACAGTGTTAAGGTTAATCTGCGATCCAGAATCCAGAATTTCCAGGCTGAAATGAGTTGTCTAGTAATCCCTCACATTGCAAACAAACTTCCTTCAGTCCGTATAGATCCCAAACATTTCAATATTCCTAGTGAAATAACATTAGCGGATCCTAAATTCTACATCCCTGGTGATGTCCAAATCCTCATTGGTGCTAGCTTGTTTTACCAACTATTCACTAATGAAAGAATAGTCATTCCTAATAACCCTATTCTTAGTAACACGGAACTAGGTTGGATACTTAGTGGAACTATTCCCAAGAAAGCAATTAAATCCAAGAAGGTCACATTCGCTCAACACAATTTATTTGTGACTGTTGATAATGTTGATACACAGTTAAGACGATTCTGGGAACTAGAAGACTTTCCTAAACCAGTGTTTACTAAAGAAGAAAGGGAATGTGAAGAGCACTTCGTACAAAACACTATTCGTGCAGAGGACGGTGCTTTTGTAGTGAAATTACCCAAGAATCGATCTCAGGACTCCTTGGGCGAATCCAGACCACAAGCCGTAAAACGCTTAGAGCATCTGGAGCGAAAATTCCAAACCAATTCTGTCTTGCAGGAAGATTACAAAAAATTCATGCAAGAATATGAAGAATTGGGACACATGAAGAAGGTTTCACTTCCACAGCCAGGTGAAAAATGCTTCTATTTACCACATCATGCAGTAATCAAGCCCTCGTCTACTACAACCAAGACTAGAGTTGTGTTTGACGCTTCTGCAAAAACATCTTCAGGCAAGTCCCTAAATGACATTCTGAAATTAGGGCCTACAGTGCAAGATGACCTATCATCAATTATAATTCGTTTTCGAACATATAAGTATGCGTTCTCAGCTGACATCTCTAAAATGTACAGACGCATTAAAATGAACGAGATTGATCAAAATCTTCAAAGGATTGTGTGGCGTTCCAGCACAGATGAACCCATACAAGATTATGCCTTAACTACCGTGACTTATGGTACTAAATCAGCTTCATTTTTAGCCATAAGATCCCTGCACCAGCTGTCAATAGAAGAAGAAGCTAAATACCCTCTCGCTTCACAAGCGGTCAGGACTTCCTTCTATGTAGATGACTGCCTGGCAGGACATGATAATCTTCAAGAAGCGCTACGCCTTCAAGAAGAATTAATCCTCATGCTTGACAGTGGCGGATTTCCCTTGCGAAAGTGGTGTTCCAACCATGAAGCATTGCTGGAATCTGTACCATCATCTTATCGAGAGACCCAGTTGCCTCTGTCTCTTGACAACATTGAAAATGCACATGCCCTTGGTTTACTATGGCATCCTGCAACTGATAACTTCCAGATTCAATCCCATCCTTCTCTCCAAACTCATACTCGAGTTAAACTTACCAAGCGTACTATCCTATCAGTCATATCATCCATTTTTGATCCTTTAGGCCTTGTCAGTCCTATGGTTATCAATGCCAAAATCTTCATGCAATCATTATGGATTGAAAAACTTGACTGGGACGAGGAGGTAGCTTCACACATAGCAGAGAAATGGATTGAGATCTGCGACATTTTAGGTACAATACACACGATGCGTATTCCACGATTTGTTCTCACACATGGTACCCTTCAAGATATACAGATCCATGGCTTCTGTGACTCTTCAGAAAAGGCCTACGGTGCATGCATATATCTCCGTTCTGTGAACATTGAAGGTGAAGTTACAATTAACTTGCTATGTTCCAAGTCTAAGGTTGCCCCTCTTAAAAGGCAAACCATTCCACGTCTTGAACTTTGTGGAGCATTGCTGTTATCTAAACTGTACAACAAGGTGTTGAATGACCTTAACATTCAAACCTCACAAAATTATCTATGGTCAGACTCAGTTATTGTTCTGTCGTGGATAAAATCAGATTCACGAACATGGAAAACATTTGTGTCCAACCGTGTGTCGCAAATACAAGAGCTTTCTGAAACAGCAGCCTGGCGACATGTTTCTACAGACAACAACCCAGCTGATCTCGTTTCAAGAGGTGTATATTCTGAACAATTGTCTGATATTGATTTGTGGTGGCACGGTCCTAAGTGGTTGGCTCATAACACAACATTATGGCCGGAACAGCCAAAACAATTAAGCCCTCCAGATTCCTCAGAGCAACTTACTTCCATCTGCATGGCAGCTACTGTAGTAGAAGATAGTTTTATTACAAGATTCTCTAATCTCAAGCGCTTGCAGAGAGTTACTTGTTATATGTATAGATTTATTTCTGCCTGCCGCCATGAAAACAAATATCATGGACCTCTCGCAGCAGAAGAATTACAAAATGCTCTACAAGTTTGTGTTAAAATTGCTCAGAAAGAAGCTTTCTCTCAAGAGCTGAAAGATCTTAGCAACAACAAACAAGTTTCAGTGAAAAGCTCTATCCATGCATTAGTTCCATTCCTAGATCAGAACAACGTTATAAGAGTGGGTGGACGGTTGGAGAAATCAGATCTTACACATGATGCAAGACATCAGGTTATATTGCCATCCCGACATCATTTAACAGTTCTGATTGTAGAATATGAGCATCGCAAGCTATTACATGCTTCGCATCAGCTGCTTACAGCTTCATTACGACAAGCCTACTGGATACCTAGTATTCGCAGAGTAGTAAAATCTATTTTGCATAGATGTCTCACGTGTTACAAGCTAAAAGCAGAAAGTTCTCAACAGTTAATGGGAAATCTTCCTAGCTATAGAATAACTCCTGCTAGACCTTTTCTCCGCACCGCAGTCGATTACGCTGGACCCTTCAACATAAGATATGGGGCTCCACGCAGTAAAACTACTGTAAAGGCTTACATCGCTATTTTTGTCTGCTTGGTAACAAAGGCCATTCACATTGAGTTAGTTTCTGATCTAACATCAGATGCCTTCATAGCAGCCCTACGAAGATTTACAGCACGTCGAGGACTCTGTAAAGAAATCTTCAGTGACAATGGCACTAACTTTGTTGGAGCAAACAACAAGTTAAGGGAGCTCAGATTGCTATTGCAGTCAAGAGATTTTCAAACTACAATTCAAAATTTCACTGCAAACCACGATTATTGCTGGTCGTTCATTCCTCCAAATTCTCCCCATTTCGGTGGTCTGCATGAAGCAGCAGTGAAATCTATGAAGTTTCATCTCAGGCGAGTTATGGGAGCTCAAATTCTCACATATGAACAGCTTTCTACGCTTCTATCTCAAATCGAAGCTTGCTTGAATTCTAGACCACTTGTTCGTCTAAATGATGATCCAGCTGACTTGTCATACCTTTCTCCTGGTCACTTCTTAATTGGAGAACCTCTCATATCTCTACCTTCACATCCTCCTACGGAAGATAAGAAGTACTTAGAAAAATGGCAGCTGTTACAAAATCATTTGCAACACATATGGAAACGCTGGTCATCCGAATATCTTCACTCACTACAACAAAGGCAGAAATGGACCTGTTCCAGTGACAACATTCAAGTTGGTACTGTCGTCATCTTGAAGGAAGACAACATTCCTCCTCTTCAATGGAAGTTAGGCGTGATCACCGCTACTCATCCGGGAGAAGACGGCTTGGTTCGAGTGATTACTGTGCGCACTTCCAGTGGCGAATATAAGCGGCCCATAGTCAAAGTGTGTCCTCTACCCCAAGACGAGTAGCATATGACACTTTCTATGATCTTATATTCAAGATTCTCCACTTGAAGTCCATTTCTCATCTATCTCTGTAACAAATCGTACTCTTGCGAGATGTGTTACATGCATTTTTCTTTCTATCAATCTTGCTATTTGAAAGACCTCTCTCTGGTTTTCAGTTCAAGAGTGTCGTGTGCTTCAATGTAAATAGTGAACTCAGTGCTTTTTATTCAATATCATATTCTTGCAATATATGTAAGAAGTAATTTTCCAATACATATCACATGTATACATCCAATTAGAGTCAGTGCTTGTTTGTGTACATACAAGTGTCTCTCTATTATAGCTTGCCTTCCTGTTATGTTTTTATTGACGTTAATAGTCAATGGCGCGGAGTATGTTCACGCAAGCTAAGTGTTTTTTCCAGCATATTTATTATGTGCAGTAAATAGTTTTAATTCAAATCATCCGCCAGGTGTTCTTGCGCCAAGCATTAAGTTGAGTAGGCGTATATTTCATCATATCCTGATCACGAGTTCTTTGTGTCGGGTATTCCCTCTTTAAAGACGCCTTAAAGAGCGTCAGGAAGCCTCATCAGTATTAAGCCTGCAGTTACACGATCAAGTCACGGTCTGACACTGCTCCGGTTCTAGTAACAAAAGCCAGTTCGCGCTCTTTGTATTTTCACTAGAAACCATTGAAATAAAACTTCCTTATAAGTTTTATTAATTTCAAGTAAATTACTTATACATAATTTACTTATTCGCCGTATTATAAGTTCATTAGATTCACTTATTAGTTCCAAGTAATTAAATAGCGTGTGACGTCATCACTCACCAAGAAGCTATAAAACGTGAACAATCAAGTGTTAATAACTTAAAATACATACATTCTACTGCAAATTTTATTACCGTTAAATTGAGATATAATTCATTAGTAAATTACAAAATTTACTAAATTACCTCTAGTGGTGCAATCTGGTTCGCGCCAAATTCCAATTCATTGTTTCAACTTGTTTATTCAATTATCATTCAGTGTTCACCTATTATTTCTTCGAGTGTTACAAGTATTAATAAAGTGCAAGTATTTCATTACATTCTAGATTGTTTAACCAATATGTTTCCTTAGATCTCTGTACCCAGTGACCTCGTGATATAGTCCCTTCTTGCTCTAAATGGTCCTCCGAAATCTTATACTTCTCACATGTACATTGTTTCATACTTACATGAAGCTACCTTATTAAGCTATCCTACATTTATCCATCTCACGGATATTATCGTCCAATCCCTAGCATTGGTCCTCTCACGAGCCAGTCCCAAACACATGGTTTAACATTCAATTATTTAACGTTAATTTAAATCAAATAAATAAATGCAGTTTTGCAAAAGCTTAAACAAAATTATTTTCTTCTTGGCAAAAATTAGTTCAATGTATAGATAAACAGTACAAAATTGTATTATACTCGTAACATTATGGTCTTTTAAACAAGACAACAAATAAGCAGTAGTACGTATATCAAAGAAATTACTCTTTTCTTGCCGATCAATATGATAATGTGACAAGTATTGAAATTTTTACAATATTGAAAGGCAAATTAACAAAAAAAACCTGTGCAATGCAAACACAGTTATATTTACAATATATACAATGTAATACTTGCTATGCAGTCTGAAGATAAGAATAACTTGTATCTTTACTAGCGTTCAAACTCTTCTCAAACAGGGTGTAGCAGTATACAAGTTTAATGTCGCTTCGAATGCGCTACGTGACTTTGCTATCGAGAGCAGTATTTACTTCAAAAGGTTTAACAGTTAGCACGGATCGTAATGGAATGCACTATCGTTAAACAGCAGTAGTTGCATAATCTCCACAGTATAATGGCTGCAGTATTAGTGGATCTGCAATCTGAATTCCAGATGATAAATGTAGCTAGTATTCTCATTCAGTGCAGAACAGGGCACATCAGCTCGAAGAGGTGATCGGTCTCAAGTTGAATACGTAGAATGTGAAACAGCTCGATTTGGCCATTAACTGCAGAGCTAACTAGTATATCTGAAGCTGTTAGATGCAGGGACATCCAAGCTCCGAGAAGGAGTAGGCGAAGACGATCTGAACCAGTGGCGGTTTCTCCTATGTGCTGCAGTGCTGCAGCACACAGCTTGTTTTCTGCTCGTCGAATAATGTTATTTTCAAACGCAATATTATATTTTCTTTTGCGTAGATTTTGAACTTGGCGCGTCCACGCGAGAATTCCTTAGCTGACGTTGGAGAATGGAAGTCGGTAATGTGAATATTATCTTTCCCGTATTCGTGAATGCAGTTTGTGAACAGCGCAGCGTTCTTAGAGTGTGACGTCATGCTCGACCTTGGCTGCTTTGCGTATATGGGAGTTTAACCTGCAAAATGGGCTGCGGCAGCAGGCAGCCGAGTGGGATTCTGAGGGAGGTTCACGTCTCGCCGGCGGGCGAGCTGTTAGTTATGTGAGAAGATCTTCCACCATCTGACGGTAGGGGACCGTGATGTAGCGAGTAAGCAATGCTTTTCATCTTCTCCGCCAAATTCGAATGTGTTAAATTCAGAAAAACCCGGATTCCACAACCCCGATTAAATATTCTGTCGCACTGGGAACACTAAGCGACTTCCTCTACCTCGATAATTAAAAATACT
Organism: Ectobius pallidus; assembly: GCA_964059195.1. Taxonomy (NCBI): domain Eukaryota; kingdom Metazoa; phylum Arthropoda; class Insecta; order Blattodea; family Ectobiidae; genus Ectobius; species Ectobius pallidus. The sequence continues at coordinate 40,353,770 of CAXKWD010000007.1, read as the reverse complement.
ATTTTCTCGTCTCTTATTCCATTTCGGGGAACTCTCACGCGATTTTCCCTACCCTAATTATTATTATTATTATTATTTATTTATATTATTATCATTATTATTATTGTTATTATTATTATTTTTTTTTATTTTTGCTATTTTCTCTCGTCACACAACTCACACAACGTTCGACGAGACGAGAGAAATTAGCAAAAAAATAATTAGGGCAGAGAAAATCGCGTGAGAGTTCCCAGAGATGGATTAAGAGACGAGCAGTTTAGATAGGCATACTAATAATTTTTAAAAATATTTTAAGTTTGCTGTATGAAATAGTATTTGCAGCACACTTTCGTTTTGAGCCACGAGCCGCTACTGATCTGAACTCTACGAAGATTTGTAGAAGAAAGAAGATTGAGAACGGCAAAATGGCCGAAAAGCTGCCAGACAAGACAAGTGACTCATGGAAGATGACGTCAACATGACTGGCTGGCACAGAGAAAAAACTTGAAGTCACAAGATCAAAGATTACAAAACGGATATAAAGAGCGATTCTTTGTCTTTTGCCAAGTCCCCACACCACCAGCTGCGCAGACGGCGTGAAATGGCTCCAAATAGAAGAGGTCGCTCGCCGCCATCTTTATGGCAAGAAATCATTTAGCAGACGACATACAGCTGTTAAACGTAATAGGAAACATAAACCAACCAGTATTTAATCTCATAAATAACGAAAAAATTAATAAAACATGAGTTGAGAGTAATATTATTATAAATAAATGTAAGAACTAAACGTAATTAACTGCATTTATCGCATGTGGACGCAATAACAAGATCATAGGCCTATCTTGACATTCCCAGTAGTTTGTCAGTAATTGTCGTGAATAATATAAATTGCGTAAAGAACTTTGGACATAGCCATTCGGATTCATGATATATGTTGTGATTAAGTGAATGAATGCAATTATAATTAAATGCAATGTAAAGAAATTAAATTAAAACCATATAATCTAATGCTCACCTATTGGTTCATAGGCCTAAATAGAATTGATTTAGAGAGGTGATGTCGGACTATTTTCTTGTTCAATCTCAAATAATATATGAACTAAAAATAATAATCCTGAATATTCGTAGGCCTATAGATTGCATTATAAAAATGTTGAGTATGCATTTAGATTTGGCAGTTTGTATTAGGCTATGCAAGCAAACATATGCTATAAATTTGCGGTTGTTTGCTATCTTTAAATAGACACATAATAGCATTTTAATAGGCCTATTACTGAAAATATAACCATGGTTACATTTGTAAGATGAGGAGGAAAATTAAACACAGAAGGAACTGCATCTATGGTTTAAGAAGCCTGTTGCCATTAGACTTCCGGAAACGACCTGAGCAGAGTCTGTTGGGTTAAATTTCTCACGTCTTACAGCCGATAACCATTTCTTTAACAGTCCAGGATTTTGAAGAGGAAACCTAACATTATATTTTTCTGTTATTCCTAAGAACACATGGAACCCCAAACATTCCCTTACCAAATAAGAAAATTACAAACGGTTTCAATATTTTATAATAATCTCTGTCATTTTATGGAACGTCATTAGTTATTAAAATATCACAACCTGTAGAATATAGTCTCATAATAGTAGGCCTACATAAAGTGACGCCGCACCTAACCTATAATTATATTACTTACTTGTGAAAATAAATCCCCAAATTCTTCTTATGATGATTTGTGCAGTTGTATGCACCACAAGAATGTCCCATATTTTTAGTAATCCCAGGAACACTGTAAAACACACGGCAAGATTGAAACAATTCTAACCAACCCACATGTCCTACGATATTTGAATGTATCCGCAGTAAAAATCACCGTTTTACAACTCGCTACACTTCATGTAATTATGAAATAGCACATGATAACAAAATGAACGCAAAAGCTGTAATTCTAAGCTTACATTTCGTTTTTAATATTTAAAAATCTCACTATTGACATTCTCACGTGTATCAGAAGCGTAACACATGCCCACAAGATGGCGGATGCGCGAGTTGTTCAATTTTAGCCACTGCTACGGCGCACATTGTAAGTCTAGGTAGATATATAGAACGTCTTTGGCTTGGACAGTATGATCAGGCGAGAGAGCGCTGGTAAGTAGCCGGCTATATTAAATTTATGAAACACTGATCATAAATACTGTATAAGGCTACCTACCTTCGAAAGTTACGCCTCGCGTAACCATGAGCCCCGGGACCGCTACGGTAACCATGAAGGCCCAACAGGAACTCTGAAAGTGTCGGAGAACAAGGAAATGGTTGTAGTCGGAGTGTCTGACCCAGAGTGAGCGGCTCCAATCAAGGTTAGGGAGCTGCTGCCTTGCAGGTTGAGAATTCGCTTTCTAAAGGCTATGGGAAGAAAACCAAAAAGAAAATTACCTGGTCCTCCAGGTTGGGGGTTGAACATGGGGCTGACGACCCCATTTCGGAAAAAGACCGTTCAGAAACCTAATAGCGGCAATCTGACAGATAAAACGGAAATAAAACCTGGCAAACGAATAAAGGAACATGATTTGTATTTAGCCACTTGGAACGTTCTTACATTATACAGAGCAGGCAATTAAATCAATTGATGCTAGAGTTAAAGAAATACGAAATTGATATCGCAGCAATCCAAGAAATTATATGGAGAGGAAAAGGAATTATGGACACTGGAAAATACACCTTATTTTATAGAGGAAAAGATGATAGTACTACTTTTGGCACCGGATTCTTAACAAAAAAGAGATTAAGGAACGCAATAATAAAGTTTGAACATGTAGACGAGAGATTGTGTTGCTTGAGAGTTAAAGGAAGATTTAATAATACTACAATTATTTGCGCTCTTGCACCAACTGAGGAAAAAAGTGAACAAATAAAAGATCTGCTTTATACGAAACTCAACAAGCAAGTAGATAAGATCCCCAAGTATGGTACAGAGATAATAATGGGAGATTTTAATGCACAGATAGATAGAGAAGAATGTTTCAGACCAACTATAGGAAAATGGAGCTTACATCAATTATCCAGTGATAATGGTTTAAAGCTGATTGATTTTGCGACATTTAATAATATGGTTATTAATGTTTTAAACATAAGCGAATACATAGTGAAACAAGGGAAGCCCCGAATAGGGAAACTAGAAATCAAATAGATCACGTTTTGATAGACAAAAGACATATGTCCAGTGTAAATGACGTAAGAAATTATCGAGGGGCCAATTGCGATTCAGATCACTTTTTGGTGAAAGTTAAATATCGACAATAAATATCGACAAAAGATCCCAAAAATAGAGTATTACAAGGAGAGAAGGAGAATAAATTTAAAGTGGAAAGTTTAAAAAATGATGAAATCAAACAAAAATACATGCAGTCAATACGGAGTCACTTAACTGACACCAGTAGAAAAAATAATGAGAATTCATTCGAACGAAAATGGGAAACTATTAGGATAGTTATAAGGGAGGCAACTAAAGAAAAAAAATGGATATGAAGCCAAGAGCAGAAGGAACGAATGGTTCGACGAAGTATGTTTAAATAAAGTGGAAGAAAGAAATAAGGCCAGGACAAAATTAATGAGCAGAAATACAAGATTAAACAGAGAATAATATAAAACAAAACGTCGAGAAGCAAAGAGAATATGTAGAAATAAGGAAAGGAATTATGAGACGAAAATAATAGAAAGTTTAAGGAAGCTGCAGAAAATAACGAAATAAGAAAGTTTTACACAATCACTAGAGAAATGAAAACAGGGTTTCAACGAAGAATAACAATTATTAGAGATAAGCAAAATAACTTATTGGGAAATGAAAAGCAAATAATGGACAGGTGGAGAGAGTATTTTGAGGAATTATTTGTGAAAGAGAAGACAATCAACGAAAGAGGAGATTTAAACGAGAGTATAGAGGTAGATATAATCTCACCAGTAAAAGATGAAATTTCGTACACTATTAATAGACTTAAAAACAACAAATCACCAGGGCAGATGGTATTAATGCAAAACTTTCAAAATATGGAGGGGATAAAATAGTAGACGAAGTCCATAAAATGATAGAAATGATGTAGGAGAAAGAAGAAATGTCAGTTTAATGGCACACAGCTGTTATGTGTCCTCTACATAAAAAAGGAGATAAATTGAAATGCGCTAATTACAGAGGAATTTCACTTCTAAATCTGTTATAAAATTTTAAACAAACATTTTGCATAAAAGGCTGGTACCATATGCAGAAGATATTCTAGGAGAATATCAGAACGGTTTTAGGAGAGGACGCTCTACTACAGATAATTTATATATATTGAGAAGAAATTTTATTAATTTAACACAGAGTTGCATCTATTATTTATTGATTTTAAAGAAGCCTATGACTCAATGAATGGAGCCTATCTGTATGTAGTTTTAAAATAATTTGGTATTCCTTTTAAACTAATACGCCTAATTAGAATGACATTAGAAAACACAATGTGCAAAGTTAAAATCCAGGGACGTTTATCAGAACCTTTTAAATTAGATAAAGGTGTGGGACAAGGAGACTCCCCTTCAGCCTTACTGTTTAATATTGTATTAGAGAAAGTAGTAATAAATATTACACTGAATTCAATTGGAACAATTTACAACAGGTCAAGGCAATATATAGCATATGCGGACGATGTATTGATACTTGGACGATCGGTGAGAGCTGTGGAGAAGTGACAATGCAATTAAAAGCAGAAGTAACCAAAGCTGTGTTGAAGATAAATGTAACGAAAACAAAATATATGAGAATCAACGGAAAGGGAACAGTACCAAGGAAAATAAAAATCGATGGAATAGAAGTTGAGGGAGTTAACAGCTTTAAATACTTGGGAGCGTTGGTAACAGAAAAAAATGAAATAGGAGAGGAAATAAAATCAAGAATAGCTGCAGGAAACCGATGTTACTATGGATTGCAATACATTTTTAGATCAAAAGCTTTAAGTAAGAAGACTAAAATCAAAATTTATAACACCGTGGAGAAACCAGTCGTAATTTACGGGAGCGAAACATGGACTATTACATAAGGAGATGCGTTGAGATTGAACACCTGGGAAAGAAAGATTTTGCGTAAAATATATGGACCAGTTCTACAGAATCTCTTTATATCACGGCTTTCTCTGATTCAGATTTTCAAGTTTTGTATGGTCGAATATGGTCCATAATAATCTATTTTCAGATTCTCGTATATCGTTTTCTTCATAGGGCTAATCTTAGAATCTTTTTCAAGGGTAATTCTCGATGCTACGATAAGCAGCACAGATATACATATTAGTCAAGCTATTTGACTGTAAGGTTATTCAGGTTTACTCTGTTGTTTCATAGTATCATTATGTGCAGTGTTTTTGGATTAGTCGTAAACTGATGAAATTAATTTGGTGGAGACGAAGCTACGGATAATTATTGTGACAAAGCCCAGAAAAGACTCGCCTAGAAACTGATACAAAGAGGAGTCAGCCAGAAAGAACTAGAACGACGGAGTCTAGAAAGATCGCGCTCCCCTAGTGGATGGGCGGCAGACGAGCGCCAGTGGGCACGAGCGCCAGTGGGCGTGGCAACGGTAGCGATTGGGCCACGCTTCGTGGGGGAAGGCCTGTAGGGAGGAGCTCGCGCTAAGGCGTGTGCCCGCGCAACGCAGCGCACATTCCAGATTCCACGCGGGCGGAACTTTCGAGACGTCGGCTCTGGAATATTCGTCGGGCCTATATATGGGGCCGCGAGCGAGCTGAGACAGTCAGTCAGTGAATCGGAGTTGAGAGAGACAGTCAGTGAGTCAGAGTTCAGTTCAGTTCAGTACAGCGAAGAGTCCGTGAAGAGTCAGAGTCAGCGAGAGGCAGTCCGTGAGTAGCGGCGAGCGTCAGCGTCAGAGGGTGAGCTGCACGGAGGGAACCGATCAGCGCAGCTGAGGACTTGGGAAGCTGAGGAGCCAGTGACCGGAGGGACTAATGTGACCGGAGGGACCCGCGAGCGGAAGACCTAGTCAACGGGGAACTAGTGACCGGAGAGAAGGGTGAACGGAGGAGCTGGTGAGCTGATCTGGGCTGAGGCAGTGCCGTCCAGGGGAACTCTGCGCGACGGGTGGATCGTACAGCGGCAGCGAGGACTGTGGAGTTGACCGGCGCGACGTGGAATTATCTCGACTGGGAGTCCGCACAGTGTGTGCGAACGGAACGGTGCTGTAATTAGGACTGAGCACAGTGAGATTGAGCACTGAACAGGACAGTGAACTGGCGAATAGTCTGGAGTTTTCTGGCTGTATTGACAATTGTTGTAGGAAATAAAGAAACCTCCATCCTTCAATTATAAACTCGGTGTTCTGATTTTGAACCCCGACGAGCCCTTGTTACATTATATTAAAAAAATAATATGAAGAAATTTTCTGTAAATTCAGTCAACTAATTTATAGTTTGTGGTCATTTATAGTTTGTGGCCACTTCAGTGCAAATGTAGGTAGCATCAGATAGGCCTATATACATGATAAATTTAATTTATTAGGCAATATTTCTGTGAATTATATTGGTATAATAGCCAATTATAGTCATTTAGTCAATTCATACAGTAAATATTTCTGTAAGTTAAATAACCAGCCATTATTAGTGTTTGTGACTGTTGGCTGCCTATTTTGAGATTGTGGTCACTTCTGGCTAATGACCACTGAGTTATGAGTTAACCAATTTTAGTGCACCAGATAGGCCTATATACATGATAAATTAAATTATTAGGCAATATTTCTGTGAATTATATTGTATAATAGCCAATTATAGGCATTTAGTCAATTCATACAGTAAATATTTCTGTAAGTTAAATAAACAACCATTATTAACTTTTGTGACTGTTGGCTGCCTATTTTGAGATTGTGGTCACTTCTGAGTAATGACCACTGAGTTATGAGTTAACCAATTTTAGTGCACCAGATAGGCTTATATACATGATAAATTAAATTATTAGGCAATATTTCTGTGAATTATATTGTATAATAGCCAATTATAGTGATTTAGTCAATTCATACAGTAAATATTTCTGTAAGTTAAATAAACAACCATTATTAACTTTTGTGACTGTTGGCTGCCTATTTTGAGATTGTGGTCACTTCTGGCTAATGACCACTGAGTTAGAAGTTAACCAATTATTATGCAGCAGATAGGCCTATATACATGATAAATTAAATTATTAGGCAATATTTCTGTGAATTATATTGTATAATAGCCAATTATAGTCATTTAGTCAATTGATACAGTAAATATTTCTGTAAGTTAAATAACCAGCCATTATTAGTGTTTGTGACTGTTGGCTGCCTATTTTGAGATTGTGGTCACTTCTGGCTAATGCCCACTGAGTTAGGAGTTAACCAATTATTATGCACCAGATAGGCCTATATACATGATACTGATTTAATAGGCTGTTTTCTATTGCGAATTTTATCCGTTTAAATGTCAGTTATTATAATTTAATTAATTTCTACCGTCATATACATTTAGTTGGATTAAACAATTGATTCAGCAAATATTTTCTGTAAGTTAAATGACCAACCATTATTAGTGTTTGTGACTGTTGACCGCCTGTTTGATATTGTGGTCATTTTGGCTAATTGCCAATCTAGTACATATTCAACTAAGTTAACCAATTTGAAGAGAAGTTATACATGTCAAATTGATGTAACAGTCTCTACGAAGGACAATATATCGAAGCTCTATTGTGGTAAACAAGTCACTTTTTTGATGGCCACAGGCATTTAGATTTTCTTGAATTAAATAAGATATTTTTGTGGGTTAGAGTTTGTTACTGAAGCCTGTATTTTTCCTACATTGTGGCCACCTTGGGTTAACGGCCAATGTAGTATGCGCTTAGATTTGTTAATTAATTTAGTAGAGAAACTATTTGTTGCAGATTAATTTATTAGCTTGATAAATTACTGAGAGTCAAAACTACCTTTAGTAGATTATTATCAATTTAGTTAATGGGCAACTTAGCCTAGACTTAGCTAATTTAACAAATTAGAGAGTTTTTGCCATAGCGTGATGTAGGATACGGTACACACTAATGTCACGTGATCGAATACGGTAATTGGGATAACGTCTTGTGCCGCGACAGAGTTTTTGCCAGCGTAAATTGATACGGTACGGTAAAGGTAACAGAGAAAATGGAGGAACTGCTTCAGATTGCTGCACTCGGAGGTTTTAACAAAGACTTATTGGAGGATATGATACCAAATTGTTCCCAGAATGTGCTAGGCCTATGATTAAACTTAATTGTCCATTGTTTCTGATATAAGCCTACAGATATATGAATTCCATAGCACCTCATAACAGGACATAAACATTAACATAACCTAAAAATGGGATTTTAATCAGAAAAATATAACGTTAACTGCCACGTAAGTTTATTGAAATGTTTCTGGGTATGTTACATACATTAGATTATCTGCATTTTACTATATTATACTAGAAATAATTGAGCCCATAAATACACATAATTTAAAATCTGCTGTAATTTTTAGAATAAAAATCATATGCCACAAGTAGCCTAGATAGAGAAATATTTTGTATATTATCAGTAAATATTATTCAAGTCGTAAGTTCAAAGTAGTTCGTAAGTAGTGACATCTTATTAGTTGAACTCTCATAACTTTTAAAAAAACCCTGCAAGTAAATAGGCCTACACACTACTGTAAGGGTTACATTTATAGGTTCAGTTCATGCTGTAGGCCTATGTTGTTCTGTTTTAAGTTAATTGGACAGCTGATGATCGTAGGCCTATGTAAACCCTAGTCAAAATCTTACACTTAACACATGACACTGTAAAGAAAAACTGAAGAACATGGTTTCAGTAAATAGTCCTAGGTATACAATATTGTAAGAGTTGTAATTGTGGGCTTAGATCACATTGTGTATTGTTCTCATTTTAGTTAAATAGGCACAAGAAGATTGTAGCCTATGTAATGAACTTCATACACTTAACATAGGCCTACTTGACGCAATTATCAAATTTCTGCTTTCTATCTTTTTTTCTTCTAATTCTACTTTTCGTTATGCAATTTCCAATTTTCTTTCTTCTAGTTTTACTTCCTTCTGTTACAGATTGCTATCAGCATTTTTCTTTTGGTATAACAAATCTGAACTAGTTTTTTTAGTAGAGATTCCATGCGTCTTCTTTTTCTCATTTGAATTAAATCTGAAAAACTAAAGTTGGAACCTTGGGCAATCAGCTGGCCATTGGAAGTAGGGTGAGGTTCAAGCTCTTTATTGAAGGTTAATCCACTGCTGTGTGGTGGGATGTCATCCACAATCATGTCATTGTTTATATACTGATTATTTATGCCAGCTATAACACCAATACTGCACAATGCCTCTCCCCTGTCTTCTAGTCCTCTCCTCCTTGAAGCTGATTCACCAGACTCCTTTTTAACCTTAAATGCGTTAGCCATGTCTGAAATTAATTATTGCCATCTCCTTCCAAAAACTCGGGGTCATCATAAGGATTTGAACCAATAATCAAGAGAAGAGAATCAAGTCGTTATTTATGTTAAGGCGAAGTCTTTCCTGTTTTTCGGAATTCATGTCTATTACCTTAAAGCTTCACGCTAATCATTCCGAAATAACGTGTCACCTTATTAGATATAGCGTCACGGCAAACCGGCGCATGCGCAGAGCATCAATCACGTGACTTTAGCGTTTACGGTAACTCAACGTAAGCTAGGCAAAAACTCTCTAATCTATAGGGGAGCCATTGTTTGTAGATTTATTCGGAAATAAGGAAACCAATTGTGAGTTATAGATTTTCCTTTTAGACAATTTCTTGATTAGGCCAGATTGGTTATCCAACTTAGGTCAGAATATAGTTTTTCCATTTAACAAGTCTCAGCTGCCCTGCTACGCCAGAAAACCTTAACTCCATCTGTCAGAGTTTTGAGTAAATCGCCTTTTTGCATTTTGACCTAGGCCACAACTTTTAAAATGTGTTTTATAAATTCTAATATGATAAATGAGTTAAGATAAAGTGTAAAATTTATATGAGAGCCTTAAAACATTCAAAAGGGTTATAGTTATGGAAATATGTGGAGTTAAGGCATATTTCCTTACCATTTGCTTACTTCATTTGAAAGAAAAATACCTTAAGTTCTCAAACGGAAGCAAAATTGCCTTAAGTCGATGTACTTAAGGCATAATTCCTTCCTATTCGGATTATATGTGTAACTATTTTTGTAGGAAACTAGTTTTTATTACTCTTTCTTTCACTCAAAGTAGGATAGTTTTACCTTAATTAATGTAATCAATATCGTTCTTTGAGTGATGTGTCAAATTTACGTCGTTTCCTAGGATGCCCTAGTTTTGTAAATTGGATTTCAGATTCAATTGCTGCTGACAATGCTGGAGTTGTTTCCCCTAATGTTGAGGCTACGATCTTATAGCTGACATTGTCAAATTGATCGTCTAAGGCAGTTGAAATATTTCGTAGAACATCAAAGCAGTTAACTGCAGAAGTACTTCCTGCCTGCGGCAACTTAACTGGTGTTAGCTCAGTGTATATCTTCCCTACAATGTTGTCATCTTGTCCATTAACAGGTTGTGCTATATCCGACAAATCTGTTTCACATTTAGTTTCTAATCCTTCCATTAACATGGACATAATTTTTGAAGATCTTGCACTACACATTCTTCCTTTTTCATCAGCCATTTTACATAATTTATCTTATTTCAAATGAAGTCAACTAGCTTGATAATCGTCTTACTTAAGTTTATTTCACAACAGCAAATACTTTTAAAATATTTTAAATTAACCCTTACAGCCGATTTGATTCATTAAGAACGAAGAGCATGAGTACCTTCCGTGGACTGGTTTGACGAACTAAGAAGGCTTTAAGCATGACAGTGTATTAACTCAGATATATGTGTCATGCATTGACAGAATTTTGAACTGTTTCCACAAAGATGAACGTAGACCACACTCCACGAGCGGAAGTATTTTTTGTTACATTAGCTTAAATAAGAGGGGTTAAACATGTAGCAATACAGAAGAAATTCTTGGGAAACCATTTGCTCAAACTCCTACTAATTGATTCTCTTTTCAATATATATACGGGGGGCCATAAACGCACTCATTCAAGCCCAGCCTGCAATAAATCTTACCCAAACTAGTCAGGGAGAGACATTTTCCAGAAAAAATACCACCCACAGAAAAGAGAAACACAAAAAACATACGAGAATGAAAGAAGGTTGGATGCATATTGCTGTCCTGTACCTGCTTCCATGCCAGTCCACAAAAAATGAAAATTTATATACTTATCAGCACTAAGTTACAAGTTACAAGGCAAAATTTGTGCTATAGGTGGGCGTAGCATTTAAATATCGGCGGAGGGTAATTCCTCAGGCGACTCTGCGGCATTTAAATGTCCGGCTTGAAGGGTTAAAATTACATTTGACCAACGAAGATAATATCACTGATTGCATCCATCCGATCTTTCAAAATTATAAGTTGCCAACATCCAATAAAAAAATAGCACATTTATTGCTTTCATCTGTTTTTAAGTTTAAAAATTCTAAATGCAATTTACATTACAGTGTTAACTATATTCTCATATAAGGTAGTTTTCAGCCTATATAAAGAAGAAATTTTACCTTAACTCAAAGCTTCTCGATACTTAAGGTAATTTTGTTTCTGATTGTGGATTTACTACTTGTTACTGATAGGAAGGAAATTAACCTTAAATCCACTTTGAGAAGGAGATAAGGTATTTTCCTCTCTTATAATGGACATAAGGCTGATTTCCTTCTTAATGTAGCTCATTTTGGAGATAAGGTATTTTTAATAGGCCTAAACAAAGGGCCTAGGAAGTAAAAATTGGCATTTTATTATTTCAGCAGATGCAGAACAACATGTACATGATGGATATGCATGTAACTCATTTTCGGCAAAAAGTGGAGTTAAGACTTTTTTGCCTAGCAGGGCAGAATTGTTATTTGTAAAGGTGGCATTCAGGTTATTACATGAATTTAGTCCAACTCTATTTAACGTGTTAATGTTTTGGTGATTATATGATCAGTGTTAGTTGTAATCTGTGGCTGCTTAGTGTAAGGCCACTCTCTATTTTTAGGGTTTCTATTTATTGAATTTCTATGATATTCTGTGATATTAATATATTCATACCTTACTCCGATAGTTGTTATTGAGGGTTATTCTTGTTGGTATATTATATCTGATTGTTTTTAATAATCAAATATACAATCTATCAAATAAATCAAATAATTGATTATCAATCTACAAATAATCAATCTGCTATAGAGCAGATTGTGTTGTGTCATCTACTACCTTCCTTCCTGGGGATTGGTTTCAGATCAGTCGGACTTTGGGAATTGGGTCATTTCTGGATTTCAAGAGTTCTTTAAAGAATCAGTAGCACGCGTCCAAAGTTATTATATTTATTTAGTGAAACTAAGATTAAATTATCTAGCAACTAGTTAAGAGTATCAGTAGAGAGGAAAAAGCGTTGTTGCACCAACATTAAACACCTATTATGGAAAACAAGAGAATACAATGTTCATCTTGTATGGTCACCAGCTCATTGCAACATTCAAGGCAATGAACTAGCAGACAAGGCAGCCAAAAGTGCTTCTAAATTGACACACGACAGTTTATTACAGATTCCCTTACATGATATATTGCCACACTACATAGACATATTGAAACAGAAATGGCAATCCTCTTGGAGGCAATACCACCAACAACAGTCGAAGGCATATGGCATAATCCAACCTACACCCCAAAAAAACCCTGGTTCGATACCATCAAACTACCTGCCAGAGAATCCATAATTATTATGCATCTCCGATTGGGAACAGCATTAACACCCCAATACCTACATCGAATGCGAAGAATACAGTCGCCCATGTGCGAGTGTGGTCAGTTAGGAGATCTACACCACGTATTATTTGGTTGTCTTCGCAACCCACACATATCAGCATTCATTCAAGATCTACACAAAGTTGGTTTACCATTACCAATACACATCAACAGTATACTACATGAACCGAAAAAGGAAGTCCTTCAGATTTTACTCAACCATCTGAAAAAATGCAAGATGAAACTATGAAATATAGTATAAGATTTAGTGTTTATAAAAATTCCAAAAAACATAACGGAACAAAGTACATGTGAAACTCAAGAGTAATCTACCCCTAACCCGACGGTATAAGGTCAATGAAGACACCAACGCCGTCGTAAAATAACAACAACAACAGTCAACAGTACGGCCAACGCCACGTAGTGCACCAAACAAATGATAGTACGCTATCATCATATGGACAAGCGTGCCAACCTTAGGAATAGATTCCTTGGCAGGAACGTACGGGAAAATACAAATTTTATTCTTCTTGAGTTTTGTCCATTCTGTAGCGATAATCTTAATGATTTATGTATAGCGTAGAGCTTTATCACTGGTACTCACTACTAAATTGCGGTATTTTATTAATACGCTTTACCGATCCATCAGAGTCTCAAAAAGGAGGACAAATCAACGTCCGGCATAAAGCCGCGCCGGATGGAGGACTGCTTAGCCAAAAGCCTTACAGGACGTCTGGCCACCCTACATGCTGGCCTGTAATGTTCAGTTGCTTTATTAAGGGGATCCGGAACGTCCTATCTCTACAATGGTAAAATAGCTCCTACAAAGTGTACCATTCCTCAGGAACTACTAATAGTTAGAGCTTGAAGTTTTTACAGCATGTTACTATTATGTGTGACATCATTTTAAAGCAGGGAATTTTGAAACAAGTTGTTAGTTTTAAATATATAAATTATTTTCTCTATGCACAATTTTTTACAAACAAATTTAGTACGTTTTATGGCATAGGATGCTTCCTAAAAAGAATTTCAGCAAACCCCTGCTTTAAAATGAAGGGACATACCCAACAATCAAGTCCTGAAAATTTGAAATAAATACATGCAGTGGATGCTGAGAAAAGGTGCACTCTTTCTGAAAAAAATCTGATGTGAAAGTCACATAACTTCCTCTGCCCAAATAAAAGTTAGCAGCATTCACATATCCTTTTACAGAATCGTAAGACACAATTTTACCCTAATTATCCTATAAATACCTCTTCTTTCAATGATGCGACTAAAACCGCAGGCTATATAACAAACTTTAAAAAAAAGAACAAGTGACTGCAGACGTTTATTGAACTTTCCGCCGTAAAGAATAATTTCCGAAATTTATCGAATATTTCCCTCAGATACTTCTTTACTCTATACCTGGCCAACAATACATCTTTCTCACTTCACATTCTTATATACAATAAGAAGCCGTGAAAGAGCGCGTATTCAGTTGTTCATCACGCATGACAAAATTTCTACAAACAGTGGGTGAACAGTGGGTGGCTTGTAACTACCCTCAGAGAATTTTTTCGAAAAAAAGTTTCAAATAAAAGTTTTAGCTCTCAGTAAAAGGAACACATGTGCAAATTTTAAAGAAAATCGTTAGAGCCGTTTTCGAGAAAATCGCGAAAAACGAAAATTTCTTCATGTAAAGTCCCCTTAAAAACAAGAGAAATTTGTCGCCAATCTTCGAATCACATCTTCAGAAGGTACCTGACCCAAATACGAAATTTTGTTTTCATACGATTCTCCGTTTCGGAGCTAGCCTGTTCACAAACTTCCACACAGACAGACACACACACAGACATGTTTCCAAAAATAGTATTTTTGGATTCAGGGGGCCTTGAAACGTGTATATATGCTAAAAACTCAACTTCGAATTTTAGGGTCGAAAACAATACTTCCTCTACCTATAGTATCTATGGTACGGGCAGAGGAAGTAAAAATTAGTTTCTGGGAATCGAGCGACAAAGTTTACGTTTACCTTTTAGTGCATCCCAGCTCCATATGAAGGATTATCTGGGTCATCTTCCATCTCATCCTCAAGTCTTCTTTTGGTACTTCTTCTTCTTTGTCTAGCCACTAGTTCTACAGCCCTTGCAGCCCTATCTGCAGCCCTAATCCTCTCTTTGTCCATTGCCATCATCGACTGTATGGTATTCCGTCCAACATCGATACCCATTCTTTGTAAAACACTGCACCTGATAATGTTACCTTTGTTGAAGGTGGCCACAGCATCATACACACCAAAATGTAAACATTTTAGTTCAACAAACACAGTCTTGGGTAGCCTACACCATATTACACTGTTAACACTCTCGTTGGGATTTTGAGTTCGCCTGTGTAAGCATTTCTTTAAAAGTTCCGGTTCGGACAGGTCTCTGAAGATAGGCTTTATTACATCCATGATAGCAGAGGGTAGACTGTGGTGATGAAAATACTTCTTACCTGTGATAAGTCCTTGATTGTATCTACACCAAGATTTCTCTCCTTTTGGGCAGAGAAAATGCTCCGGAAACTCATCTGTTGACGCAGTGTGAAGAAAGAGAGCCCATACACCATTCTTCATATCATTAAGACTGTGAGTGTTTTGTCTGATAGCATATCCATAGTTTTTTTGTATTCTATCAATAGCCTCATCAGTCAATCTACCTCTGCCATCTAATCCTTTACCATCACTCAAAACTTGTTTCTTATAACTCGCTTTGAGTCTACGTAATCTTGTGCCCATTCTTTTTTGAACATGGCCTATGCACTCTAGTTTCTGTATAGAAATGTCATCTCCATAGGGTAATGTTCAACATTAGAGTTAGTTGTGATGAGGCGGTCACTGCCTCCCAAATACTACGTCAGATGGAGGAGGCACTACGGAAGTCAAAACGCGTGCTGAATGTAATATTATAGGGCTGCCAATACAGTAAAAATATAATGTTTTCCATCTTCACCGCCAAATTCGAATGTGTTAAATTCACAATCCACAATAGTATCATAACTTACGTTAAAGTTGAGATTACCAATGAGCAGATGCACACGAAACTAAAATATATTTCCTGGGTGGTGCAGTCAGTAAGGCAGAGTTTCAAAATTGGCAGGAACAGTTCAGAAGATATACACATAATAAATGAGCGAAAGTCCCATGGCTGTAGATGCACACGGAACTAAAATATATTTCCTGGGTGGTGCAGTCAGTAAGGCAGAGTTTCCAAATTGGCAGGAACAGTTCAGAAGATGTACACATAATAAATGAGCGAAAGTCCCATGGCTGTAGATGCACACGAAACTAAAATATATTTCCTGGGTGGTGCAGTCAGTAAGGCAGAGTTTCAAAATTGGCAGGAACAGTTCAGAAGATGTACACATAATAAATGAGCGAAAGTCCCATGGCGGTAGATGCACAAGAATATTAATAAGCAGTTCCTTCCGCACTTCGAGAAAATTCCGATTTTCCATTAGTGTCACACATTTCTCGCAGAAAAAGAGGGAACTATTCAAAGAAAAATTCATTCTGTGTAGGATAAATTTTTTTCCGACTTGAGTTACATGTGTTATCTATAATTCGACCTTATGAACACGAATATAACAATAATAATAAGCAGTTTCTTCCGCACTTCGAGAAAATTCCGATTTTCCATTAGTGTCACACTTTTCTCGCAGAAAAAGAGGGAAGTATTCAAAGAAAAATTCATTCTGTGTAGGATAAATTTTTTTCCGACTTGAGTTACATGTGTTATCTATACTTCGACCCTTCTGAACACGAATATAACAATAATAATAAGCAGTTTCTTCCGCACTTCGAGAAAATTCCGATTTTCCATTAGTGTCACACATTTCTGGCAGAAAAAGAGGGAACTATTCAAAGAAAAATTCAGTCTGTGTAGGATAAATTTTTTTCCGACTTGAGTTACATGGGATATCTATAAATCGACCCTTCTGAACACGAATATAACAATAATAATAAGCACTTCCTTCCGCACTTCGAGAAAATTCCGATTTTCCATTAGTGTCACACATTTCTCGCAGAAAAAGAGGGAACTATTCAAAGAAAAATTCATTCTGTGTAGGATAAATTTTTTTCCGACTTGAGTTACATGTGTTATCTATAATTCGACCCTTATGAACACGAATATAACAATAATAATAAGCAGTTTCTTCCGCACTTCGAGAAAATTCCGATTTTCCATTAGTGTCACACTTTTCTCGCAGAAAAAGAGGGAAGTATTCAAAGAAAAATTCATTCTGTGTAGGATAAATTTTTTTCCGACTTGAGTTACATGTGTTATCTATACTTCGACCCTTCTGAACACGAATATAACAATAATAATAAGCAGTTTCTTCCGCACTTCGAGAAAATTCCGATTTTCCATTAGTGTCACACATTTCTGGCAGAAAAAGAGGGAACTATTCAAAGAAAAATTCAGTCTGTGTAGGATAAATTTTTTTCCGACTTGAGTTACATGGGTTATCTATAAATCGACCCTTCTGAACACGAATATAACAATAATAATAAGCACTTCCTTCCGCACTTCGAGAAAATTCCGATTTTCCATTAGTGTCACACATTTCTCGCAGAAAAAGAGGGAACTATTCAAAGAAAAATTCATTCTGTGTAGGATAAATTTTTTTCCGACTTGAGTTACATGTGTTATCTATAATTCGACCCTTATGAACACGAATATAACAATAATAATAAGCAGTTTCTTCCGCACTTCGAGAAAATTCCGATTTTCCATTAGTGTCACACTTTTCTCGCAGAAAAAGAGGGAAGTATTCAAAGAAAAATTCATTCTGTGTAGGATAAATTTTTTTCCGACTTGAGTTACATGTGTTATCTATACTTCGACCCTTCTGAACACGAATATAACAATAATAATAAGCAGTTTCTTCCGCACTTCGAGAAAATTCCGATTTTCCATTAGTGTCACACATTTCTGGCAGAAAAAGAGGGAACTATTCAAAGAAAAATTCATTCTGTGTAGGATAAATTTTTTTCCGACTTGAGTTACATGGGTTATCTATAAATCGACCCTTCTGAACACGAATATAACAATAATAATAAGCACTTCCTTCCGCACTTCGAGAAAATTCCGATTTTCCATTAGTGTCACACATTTCTCGCAGAAAAAGAGGGAACTATTCAAAGAAAAATTCATTCTGTGTAGGATAAATTTTTTTCCGACTTGAGTTACATGTGTTATCTATAATTCGACCCTTATGAACACGAATATAACAATAATAATAAGCAGTTTCTTCCGCACTTCGAGAAAATTCCGATTTTCCATTAGTGTCACACTTTTCTCGCAGAAAAAGAGGGAAGTATTCAAAGAAAAATTCATTCTGTGTAGGATAAATTTTTTTCCGACTTGAGTTACATGTGTTATCTATACTTCGACCCTTCTGAACACGAATATAACAATAATAATAAGCAGTTTCTTCCGCACTTCGAGAAAATTCCGATTTTCCATTAGTGTCACACATTTCTGGCAGAAAAAGAGGGAACTATTCAAAGAAAAATTCATTCTGTGTAGGATAACTTTTTTTCCGACTTGAGTTACATGGGTTATCTATAAATCGACCCTTCTGAACACGAATATAACAATAATAATAAGCACTTCGTTCCGCACTTCGAGAAAATTCCGATTTTCCATTAGTGTCACACATTTCTCGCAGAAAAAGAGGGAACTATTCAAAGAAAATTCATTCTGTGTAGGATAAATTTTTTTCCGACTTGAGTTACATGTGTTATCTATAATTCGACCCTTCTGAACACGAATATAACAATAATAATAAGCAGTTCCTTCCGCACTTCGAGAAAATTCCGATTTTCCATTAGTGTCACACATTTCTCGCAGAAAAAGAGGGAACTATTGATAGAAAAGTTCCATTGATGGAAAATCGAAATTTTCTCGAAGTATATAAGGAACTTGTTATTATTATTGTTATATTCGTGTTCAAAATGGTCGAATTATAGGTTACACATGTATGTCAAGTCGGAAGAAAATTTTTTTCTCCATGTAATGAATTTTTGTGTGAAACTTTCCTATTTTGTTTGCGTAAACTGTGCGACACTATTGGAAAATCGGCATTTTCTCTAAGTGCGGAAGAAACTGCTTATTATTATTGTAATATTCGTGTTTAGAAGGGTCGAATTATAGATAACACATGTAACTCAAGTCGGAAAAAAAATTTTCCTACACAGAATGAATTTTTCTTTGAATAGTTCTCTTTTTTTCTGCGAGAAATGTGTGACACTAATGGAAAATCAGAATTTCTCTCGAAGTGTGGAAGAAACTGCTTATTATTATTGTTATATTCGTGTTCAGAAGGGTCGAATTATAGATAACACATGTAACTCAAGTCGGAAAAATATTTATCCTACACAGAATGATTTTTTCTTGAATAGTTCCCTCTTTTTCGGCGAGAAATGTGTGACACTAATGGAAAATCGGAATTTTCTCGAAGTGCGGAAGAAACTGCTTATTATTATTGTTATATTCGTGTTCAGAAGGGTCGAATTATAGATAACACATGTAACTCAAGTCGGAAAAAAATTTATCCTACACAGAATGAATTTTTCTTTGAATAGTTCCCTCTTTTTCTGCGAGAAATGTGTGACACTAATGGAAATTCGGAATTTTCTCGAAGTGCGGAAGGAACTGCTTATTATTATTGTTATATTCGTGTTCATAAGGGTCGAATTATAGATAACACATGTAACTCAAGTCGGAAAAAAATTTATCCTACACAGAATGAATTTTTCTTTGAATAGTTCCCTCTTTTTCTGCGAGAAATGTGTGACACTAATGGAAAATCGGAATTTTCTCGAAGTGCGGAAGGAACTGCTTATTAATATTCTTGTGCATCTACCGCCATGGGACTTTCGCTCATTTATTATGTGTACATCTTCTGAACTGTTCCTGCCAATTTTGAAACTCTGCCTTACTGACTGCACCACCCAGGAAATATTTTTTAGTTTCGTGTGCATCTACAGCCATGGGACTTTCGCTCATTTATTATGTGTACATCTTCTGAACTGTTCCTGCCAATTTTGAAACTCTGCCTTACTGACTGCACCACCCAGGAAATATATTTTAGTTCCGTGTGCATCTACAGCCATGGGACTTTCGCTCATTTATTATGTGTACATCTTCTGAACTGTTCCTGCCAATTTTGAAACTCTGCCTTACTGACTGCACCACCCAGGAAATATATTTTAGGTCCGTGTGCATCTGCTCATTGGTAATCTCAACTTTAACGTAAGTTATGATACTGTTGTGGATTGTGAATTTAACACATTCGAATTTGGCGGTGAAGATGGAAAACATTATATTTTTACAGTATTGGCAGCCCTATAATATTACATTCAGCACGCGTTTTGACTTCCATAGTGCCTCCTCCATCTGACGTAGTATTTAATAATAATAGAAAAGCGCACAATGTGCATGATTAGTTTGAGCAGAAAGCCGTGAGTGAGCCTGTCCTCTCGGGGCAAACCATCACATGATATCTGTCACAAGTTCGGTGGCACAAAGCACACACACAGCCCTCATTTGGGATGTGATACGTTTTATTTTGACACACTAGGTGGTGGAAACCATGAGTCGCAAATCTTGTAGTGATGGGTCTAAGTTCATAGTCTGTGTTCATCCAGTCTGAGTTGGTCATAGCATCTGTTGAGTAGAAGCTTTGCCATATTTCTTTCTTTTTTTCTTGTAGTTCTTCCTGTAGTTGTATATATGCAGTGGTGGAAGGCAGGAGTAGTTGGTGTCTAAGTTCTGTTGTGTAGAAAGGTTCTCTTGTGAGTTCGTAGCATAGTCTCGAGAGCGTGAATTTCGATAGACACAGTACTTTTTTCATGTATGTGGCTTTCACACTTTCAAGGTCTTTGAGATTTTCTTTTGAAAGGTATTCCCAAATCATGTCCAGTCCATATGTCATAATCGGTGAGATTTTTAGCTTGAAAAGTTCCATTGCAACTCCAACTGACAGTCTATTTAGCATCGATATTTCATTCATTGCTCTTACTGCCGCTGCTACTCTTTCTTTTACATGTCTACTGTACGATGTGCCTGATGACTGTAGAGTGATTCCCAGGTATTTGAAAGATCCCGTAATTTCTAGAGGTTCTCCATTTTCATAGTGCACGATGTCTCTGGCAGATATTCTCCCCCCCTTCCTGAAAATCATTTGCATTGTTTTCTGTCGGTTCACAGTGAATTTATTTTCATCTGCCCATTCCATTAATTTTGAAAAGGCCATTTGTAATTTGTCTGGACATCTTGATGCTATTGCAACATCGTCTGCATAGAGATACACTTTTAAATCCTCCATTTTTTCTTTCATTTTTCCTGCTAGATCCGATATTGCCACATTAAACAGTATGGGACTAAGCGGGTCACCTTGTAACACTCCATTTCTCTGTAGAATAGGGTTTGACAGCGCTGTGTTGTCATTTACAGTGACGTAGTTGAAGGCAAGGATGCAACGTATGATCTCTAATAGGGGATTGGCGTGTCCCAGCACCGTTTCCAATTTTAGTAGAAGTTTTTCCCTGTCCAAAAAATCAAATGCTTTTCTATAGTCGACGAAAATTACCAGCAGTTTCTTATCTGGACCATTTAGTGCGTTGGATATGTCGCCAAGCAAGTTTCTCAGTGCGGTCATTGTCGATCGGCCTCTCCTGAACCCGAATTGTTCGTCTGGTATCAGTTGTATTTGGGAGGCAGTGACCGCCTCATCACAACTAACTCTAATGTTGAAGTTTGCCGCTTTCTCACCTGTATGTGTCAGCAGATGAGTTTTGAGACTTTTTCTTCGCAACGTTTTGTTACATATATTACACGAGATTGTAGGATGGTTACCGGTACTTTTTCTTAGATTCGTTTTTGTCTGTTTTTCATTAAGCATATATTGACTTTCTTTATTTTTTCGTGTAGAACAAACTTTATCATTTTGGGTTGAGACCAGTTGAAGTCTGTTGGACAATGGGGAATCATTGCGTTCACAAAGGTCTACTTTTTCGTCTTTAGTGTGAAACCGTTTCACCAAATTCAAGGTCACAGGCTTACTTTTATCATCTTCAATGTGCTCGAGCTCTTCGTTTTCTTCAGGTAATGCTTTTGGAATTCCGGCCCACTCTAACTTGGGACCTAATGCAACATATGGGTCTAGTTTCTCGCTTTTAATTTGGCGTGTGTCTACTAAATTGAATGTTATGGGTATAGGCTCACACTTAACTGTATGATTGTTTTCTACACATTTCGACGAGTTTCTTTCTTGTTTAATTTCTGCTTCTTCATGTTGGAATGTAGTCACAGTCTCCATAATGTGAAGTGATGACCTATATCCGGCATGAATCCACACACACCTGCAGTGGCTCACGACTTTTCTAATTGCAGCTGTTCGTACGATGATTAAGCAGCGTGTTCCGTTTCTCAACGCTGTGAAAGCGCTGGCAGCATTTTTGTTCCAAAGCTAAGTAATGACGTCATCGGTGCCACCAGTTTCCACAGCGATTTGGCATCGGTTCCACCGGCCCGTGGATATGGTGCGAGAATCCACCAATGAATCTGATTGGCTCACGTAAAACTGCGGGGGAATTAGCAGACGATGGGCTTCACTCAATCCTGCCCGGTGTCCATGCTGTCACTTGACTTGACATATATATATATATATAAAATAAAATTATTATTATTATTGTATGTATAGCTTAATGTAGATGCATAGGAACAATAAAACTCCAAAATGTTTAGGAAGAAAGGCAACGAGTATAGGCATAAAAACAATATTAGAAGAAGTAGGCTAACTTATGTATATTCTCTTCAGATTATAAGAACTCGCTGTCTATAACTGGATGGTATGTTTAAAATTACTGACCAGCAATTATATTATCCTACCTGATTTAATTTGATATGGTATTCGCTATTTAAGAAACCCTAGCTGCAAAAACGTGTTATATTAAAAATTGTGACACTTGTCAGTTGTGTTTGGGTTTTATATGGAGACATTCTTCCGAAAGTTTTAGGTTAGACGTGACTAGTACGGCAAAGGGGGGATATTTTCAGTTATTACTAAATGGAAAGACTTTTAGCTATGTCAATAATAATGTAAATTCTATTTGTTTGGAACCATAATACACCAATGCTTCCTGTAAGAAAATATTAGAATCACTAGCAATTTAGTCGCCATTGATGGCAGCATAAATCCAGCAGTTTTGTTACAATTCCGCTGCAGCGTGACGTCATCGTTTGCCACCGGTCCGGTGAAAAGCGCTGAGAAACGGAACACGCTGAAGATCAGTTAACACCAACTTATTCGCTCTGTCTTAGCAGTGTACTGGGTATCTCGTGGACCGTGATCAACAACTCTGTGTAGTGACCACGGAGGAAAGAAGGAGACGCCGTGCTTGCGGTGTTGTATGGGAAACAGATGAAGCCAATACCTGGAGTTAGCACTACAGCCACAGATATATAGACTACAGCCTTTCCCCTGTACTAAGAAGTGAGGCCACTTTTTCGACTAGTCTCGCCCGGAAACTATGGCAAGAAACTATTTGTCTGCTCAATACGAAACGTCAAATCGCCTTTCTTGTATGGAATTATCACATGTTTGGTTTTGGAAATTGAAGATATTGTTGACGGATGATTGTAAGACAGTTCTTCTTGCATGCATTATAAGAATAATTAATATTAATATATTTAAAGTATGTCATTATTATAATTAAGATTAATATTAATACGTATGTTTTTACGTGACTTCTGTCGTTTCCATACATGTGGGCCTAACCAACAAAATAGCAAGTATTCAGTACTACACTTATTACATTAAATTAGTATTACGTTCAAATCTTTAGAAATTGAAATATATTGTTCTACTTCAAAATCGTCATCATTCATTTTAAGTGTATTTTATTGTGATAATAACGTTTAATATAATATTTAGTAATTAATCCTTAATCCAGATTTTAGCAATTTTTAGGATATGCCTATATCATAATTCAGGTAGGATGGCAATGCATGGAAAAATCGAAGAACTAATAAAAAACACAATGGGCAGACTTAGTTTTGCATAAAAGGATGGAACAGATCCTCTTCGTTGTGCAAGGGTTATGTAAAGCATTGTCAGCATTCATATTTCAAATATTAATTTTAGTTTAAATGCATTATATATTAATTAAAGTAACGATTTTGAAGTAGAACAATAGGCCTATAGAAGCATTTGTAAAAGGCTCTAATGTGTAATCTATTTAATAAGTAGATTAAAGAATTGTTTATCTGGGAGCAATTTTTACAGACACAAATAATATTAAGGCCGAATTTAAGCGTAGACACAAATAAGGAAATGGTAGTTTTTTATGCGGGTAAGAAACTCTTAACTTCTCGTCCACAAATCCAAAAATAAAAATTTATAATACAATTATACTGCCGGTTGTATTATATGAGACATTATGTGAGACATGATCGCTTACTCTTCGCAGAGAACAAAGTCTGATAGTGTTCGAAAACAGGGTGCTTAGGAAAATATTTGGGCCTAAGAGTGATGAAAATGGGGACTGGAGAAAACGGCTTGATGACGAGCTTCATAACCTGTACTCGTCACCGGATATAGTAAAGCTAATTAAATCATTGAGGATGAAATGTGCTGGACTTGTTGCACCCATGGGGGAAGAAAGACATATTTAAAAAATATTGACGGGGAGACCCGAAAGGAATATACCACTTGGAAGACCTAGACGCAGGTGGGAGGACAATATTAGGATAGATTTAAGGGAAGTAGGATTTGTGAGGGATGATTGGATGGAGTTAGCTCAGAATAGGGTTGAATGGCGGGCTCAGGTAAGCGCGGCAATGGACCTTCGGGTTCCATAAAACATAATATTCATTTAGCTTGCTCAGGAATTGTCTATTGCCATAGAGTAAGTACAGGGGCGTATTCAGAGGGGGGCTGAGGGGGCTGCAGCCCCCCCCGAAACGTTAACTAATGCTAATGTGTTGCACATAAGGGCACTTTAATTTCACAGATAGTAGACAGTATAATTGCACATCTTGACTCTTAAAAAGTTCGGCATTTTATTCTTTGCTAGTAATTTTTAAGAAATTTTCATTTTTCCGTTACATTTTGTCTTCAGAACGAACTTTTCCAACATTACAGACAAAGCGATCTCGTAGTTCCTTAGCTATGAGACATTCATGAATATAGTCAACATAACAATAATAGAAAACATAACATTAAAGTAGTAAAATAAAATACTTAAAACTACTTTTTATTTGTTATTATTACTACTGTATATTCCTTTTTAAAAATATGTATTTAGGAATTTTTAAGTCATATTTTCAATTTTTAATGCCATATTTCATAAATTCAAGGTCATTTTCAGGCATTTTTAGATAATCAACTTCTGAGTCCTAGTGATAATAGTGTTCGGCTTATCACAGCCCCTCCCGAAAAGAAATCTTGGATACGCCCCTGAGTGAGTAAGTAAGTATCTTCAGATTATGTAAAGACTGCCTAATATGCATTTTTTCAGAGCATAATAAGGTGTGATCTAGTAGCAGCCTATGGGGAAATGGTATAGGAATTAATCAAGTATTATTTATACAGAAAAAAACAATTAGAATAATAACCAATGCTAAAAAAAAATAGAGCATTGCAAACCACTATTTATTGAGACAGGCTTACTAACAATAATAAATTTGTATATTTTTTAAGTCTTGTCATTAGTAAAATATAACATAAAAAGCTATCAAACACGAAGTTCTTATTTATCAGACCAGAAATCAAAATAAATTTGGGACAACATTATATAAAAAATACCATATAAACTTCAAGAAATGTTCCCAAATTTGTTTTCACAAAAAACTGTATTCCTAGCTTTAAAAAATCCTTTTTTATAATGTTAAAGAATACTTAGAATCAGATTTACAAATAGAATAGAGCAACTTAGCGTAAGTAATTACATGTGTAATCTGCTAGTATATGTTATTCATTTAGTGTCACTTGTGTTATGGCATTAGTATAACTTAGAATAATATTTTTGACTAATGTAATTAAGCTTGTAAGATTGTAAATATCCATAGCTTAGATTCTTAAAGATGTGTATTGATGTAAATAGCTAATGTGACCGATTGCAGTTGGTACTGCCTAAAAGTGTTATCAAATATCAAATATATTTATATTTCTAAACATTTCAACGTAATATTAATTTAACGTAACTCTTGACAATTAAACGAATAATTATATTCAAATATCACACTTAACTAGCAAGGAATGAAATAGTTTAAAACATAAGAATCTGGGCCCTAGTAATAAATGTTGTATTGAATACGCGCGAATTTGTCGGTTAGACGAGAAATCACGGGTAAAACCATTCGTATTGATAAAAATAAATTATTTGGAGTTAAAGGTAAGGTAATGTTCACTCCATCGCAATAAATTTTCAGGCATATATGCCTACTTGACATTTCTTGCTGAGCAGACAAATAGCTTCTTGCCAGATTTTCCAGGCGGAGCTAGTCCAAACAGTCAGCCTCACTTGCTGTGCTGGACTCCTAACTCCAGTTCTATTCTAGCTCAATGATCCACACACACCTGCAGTGGCTCACGACTTTTCTAATTGCAGCTGTTCGTACGATGATTAAGATCAGTTAACACGAACTTATTCGCTCTGTCTTAGCCATTGAGCTCTATTACATACTGGAGGTAGCACTGCATGATGAAAAATCGTGACGGCAGAGTTCGCGGTCCGCCATGAAAGTGAGCGTATAATTTAGCTCCTATCCCGTATCTCCTCCTAACAAACTCATGTGTATTAAGGGAATTATGAAGATGTATTGGCGTTTTTAAAACACTTTTATGAATGAAACGCTCCAATATAAACTACTTGATGCTTTTTAAGTACATAACAAAACTAATTTCATATCGTAATGTTTTGGTAAAAGTATTTAATCTCGATCAGGCGTGAATGTACATTGGTAAACAGTTGTAAACACTAGCATTTTAAATATTAAAATAACTTCACAATAGGCCTTCATTTTGCGATATTATGCTTGATTTCGATATATAAAGAGAATAGACAAAATCTGTTCTAAGTGCTTTGGAAATGTATAAACCGTGACCTTCAACTGTACCGTTACTGTACTGGATACAATTCACATTATTTATTTATTTTGTTAATAATTCCTGTAGATTAGTGTAAAGGGAAGCCACTGAAATGAAATTTCAAAATACTTTAAGTCAGTAGGCCTACTTAGAAGTTCATTTTCTTCGAATCTGAAATTTAATTAGCCATGCTATTTATCTTCTTATTCTTGCGACAGACAATCGTCTGTAGCCTTTTGTTGTTTCTCAATTCTGTTTGGATAGGAGATGGTGGGAGATCATCTGTTTGCGTCTGTTTATCTATTTTCGTATAATTTTCAGCGAGGTCTTATACAAAAACATCTGCTTCCTCTTATTTCTGCAATTAAAAACTAGCATGAAAAATTTAGGCCTACATGCATAAGAATACTACGTTTACATGACTGACATATTGCATAATTTATATTCCTACTTGGTGCCTAAAGTAGGCCTACTACTAACCACATTACGAACCAGAGGCGTACCGAGGGGGGGTTTGAACCCCACCCATTGATTTAAAAAAGGAAAATTGTACAATTTTTTAAATTCTGCTTATAAATTGCTTAATACGAGTATAAAGCGTGGGAAGCTTACTCGTTATTGTGCATCTTAATTTTTAAAGTTTTCCGGGGGAGGACCCCCGAACCCCCCTCTCCCTGGGGGGTATTCTATACCCCACAGATGTTGTAACCCCCCCATATGGTCGGCCTGTTTACGCTTTGTTACGAACCAGTTGTCTTTTTGGAACAATAATTTTTTGAAGGTGTCCTGGAAAATTGAAGACTGATGGTACAGCATCTTTTAGTAATTTTACAAGTGCACCAGACCTTGACTGATAGCAATCAGGTGTAAAGTGTCTGCTGCTTAATTTACTGTACGCTGTGGGTGACCAATATTCTCTGCGGATTGCTTGAACCCACTTCTTCGGAATATCAGGCCAAGAAAATGGAAACCTGTACAAATAGGCAAGAAAAAGACAAGCGTTCGTGGCTAATCTACGATTGAGGTTAAGTTAGATTTGGCCAGTATCCTCAAATGTTCCAAACAAAAATAACCTACTTGTGAAACTTAAGTCCACTTCTATTTCTCTGGAGCTCTGTGTAGCCATATACCACGCAATATTCGACCATTTTGTCATGAAAAATATCAAAAACACATTCATAAATATATGTTTACCATACGAAGCACACTTCACCAATACGCTCGGCGGTGTAGCCAACTTAACAAGTGAACGTCACGATTTATGCAATTCCAAAGCACAGCTGTTGTGTATCCTGTTTATATATTGAGATCACTGGTCTTAGCAGTGTACTGGGTATCTCGTGTACCGTGATCAACAACTCTGTGTAGTGACCACGGAGGAAAGAAAACACGGAGACGCCGTGCTTGCGGTGTTGTATGGGAAACAGATGAAGCCAATGACCACGCCCCCTTAGAGGACCAAAAGGGAGGCTTGCTATATACAATAGCACACAAATACTCCGAAGTTTCACGGGTTATTTATTTATTTATTTGTTTCTGCCAACTACAGGAATAAATCCCAATTACAGTTGGCGTAGTTTCGCCAATACATGTTTTACACTATAAAAAAATACAATACAATAAATGAACGAATGTGCGAGGATAACGAAAAAAAATACATAAATGATTTACAATAACTACAATTAATTTAACAAGACAATCTAAAAATTAAGCCAAATCATATGGAACATATAACAGTTTATGAAGAAGTCCTATGTACTGATTCAATGACAAGTCAAAGTCCAGAAGAGCATTTTGAAGTGATAGAGAATTATATCGTTTACACATTTGGATGAAAGATGAACATTCTAATAATTTTGATTTAATGACAGGAATATATAACAATTCCCTATTCCTTAAATTTAATTGCACTACATTAAATTTAATACGTTTTAAAAGTTCATTACTATCAATTTTACCATTGATAATTTTATATAAGAATAACTGTTGCGCTACCAACCTTCTACCAATTAAAGTAACAAATTTAAATTCATTTAATAAAGCATTATAAGAAATTATATCAATTAAAGCAGATCTATCATATTTTTTAAAATACATATATCGAAGAAAACTCTTCTGAATTTTTTCTATGTCATTAATATGAGTTTTATACAATGGTGACCATATAACTGATGCATATTCTAACTTACTACGTACAAAACTATTATAAAGTAATTGTAAGACACGTTCGTCTTTAATATTTTTGGAATTACGAAAAATAAATCCTAACTTCATCTATTATTTTATCAATATGCTTTCTAAAATTTAAATTATGCGTAATAATTAATCCTAAATCTTTAATGGTAAATATTGTTGTTAACGTTTCCTAATTCATACTGTATTAAATAATCGGGTGAAGTGAAAATCTGTGAAAACTCATGAAATAGCATTTTCTAACATTAAACGCCAAATTGTTTTGGATACTCCATTCAAAAAGCTTGTCTATTGTTAATTGTAATTCCAATTCATCTGATAATAAACGTATCTCTTTATATATTTTTAAGTCATCTGCAAACAATAAGCATTTAGAATTTTTAACAATATCTGGTAAATCACTTATAAAGATTAGGAAAAGAAGTGGCCATAAATTAGAGCCCTGTGATACACCAGAATTTACATCATAAACAAAGGGAGGACAATGATTAAAAACAACATATTGTTTACGGTCTTTTAAGTAAGAAGCTATCAGCTTCAAAAACATCGTATTAATACCTAACATAGACATTTTAGCCAACAGAATATCATGATCTAACTTATCAAATGCCTTTGCAAAATCAGTGTAGATAACATCAACCCTACACTTCTTATCTAGAGATTCTGATATGTCTTGAATAAAGTTCATTAAGTTTGTCAAAGTCGATCTTTGAGGAAAAAAACCATGTTGAAAAACAGATATATATTGTTTGACATGATAAAATATTCTATCATACAGAATCCGTTCTAAAATTTTTGCTGGCGCACTTATTAGAGCAATAGGTCTGTAATTCGTTACTTTTATTTTCTCACCACTTTTGAATACAGGAGTTATTTGAGTGATTTTCCATACATCTGGAAATATTTGAGAACTAAGTATTCGGTTAAAGATTAATAGAAAAGGGGATTCTAATATCGTTGCGCAACCTTTTAATACGTAAGGAGGAATTCCATCATAACCTGCTGATTTCTTTGGCTTAAGCTTGTTAATAGCATTCCGATATTCCACACTGTCTACTGGGTATAGAGATAAGGAATGTGATGTGCGCATATTAACCGTATCTACTATTTTATAAGATGACTGCGTTTGAAGATATACACTTTGAAAATAAGTAGCAAACTCATCAGATATGGACTTTGAATTATTCATTATTGCACCATCTGAAGACAGAAAGATGCTAGAACTATTATTTTCAGTTCTTTTATTTTTCACAAAATTCCAAAAATATTTCGGATTAAGTTTAATATTTTGTTCACAAGTAAACAAGTATTCATTGTACGTCTTTTTTACAAGCGTTTTAGCTAGTTTCCAAAGTTCTTTAAATTTCTCCATATAATATGAGGAATAGTTTTTTCTTTTCCTAAAATATTCCTTTTGTTTCAGAGTTCGAATTATCTCCTTGGTAAACCAAATAGGATATTTTGAATTGTTATTTATAACTTTTTGAGGCACCGACGCTTCAATAATAGTGTTTAATCAATCATAAAAACTAGAGAGCATTACATTCGGATTATTGAAAGAATCAAGATAACTCCAATCTACTTCCCGAAGTAATGAATAAAACTTATCAAAATTTGCATGTTGGAAGTTGTATAATGTAATATGAGATCCACTACAATATTTCTGTTTAAGTCCTCGAATTTTTATATTGAGTGCAGGATGGTATCGATCTTCAGTAAGAATAGGATCAACGTCCTTAAAGACTTCAACGTAAAGAATATTTGTTAAAATTAGGTGAAGAGTGCAATTATTACAATTCAAAATGTTATTTTCAGATTTCATATTATACAGAGAAAGGAAATTAGATAATGCCCTTAAGCACGGCCCTCCATGAAGAAAATCATAATCTTTACCAGTGACAACAGAAAAATTGAAATCTCCAACAATGAGCAATTAACTATAATGAATATCTGGAATGTCATGTACTAAAGAAAAAAATATCAAGTATGAATCCAATGAACTATTTGGTGGAAAATACACAGAGATAATATAATATACACTATCTGGGAATTTACATTTAACACATACGCTTTCAAAAGTATCATCAGGAAACTCTATTATAACAGCTGGAATTGAATTATGCATAGCAATTAATACTCCTCCCCCTCTTTTCAGTATCCTATCTTTCCTAAAAACGTTAAAATCATTAGGAAATAATTCACTGTTCTTAACACTACGTGTTAACCATGTCTCAGTCAACAGGAAGACATCATAATTTACTAATAACATACTAGTGTAAAAGTCATGAGTTTTAGTATTTAGACCTCGAACATTTTGATAGTAAATTGAAATTTTGTCATGAAAACAAGACATCGAAATTCGAATGAGAAACTTCCTAAGCATAAATATGTATCAGAATTAAATCAAACTTTCCAGATCAGTAATTGATCGGATACGATATGTAAATTTATCATCTGCCTTCTTTTTAAATTTAATTTCTCCTGTGGGATCTACCCATACAAAAGCAAAATCTTTTTCTCTCTTTAGTTTTCTAGCTTGAGATAGAACACCTCGCCTGTACGGAGTGAGACTGTGATTAATAAATATAGGCTCGCTAGAACTAAAACCAATGCTACTGGAGCATAGCTGGTGCACAATTTTCCTTTTTCGCATCAAGTTATCCTTCACAACCCGGCGAACAAATTTCACCACAATTGGAGCACTTGGTTGATGAGGATGCCGCTTAAGTCGATGACAAGCTTCAATATCAGTCAGTGTGATTTCAGTACCCAGAGCTTCTCCTACCTTCATGACCAGATGCGATACATCTTCTAGAGGCGATTCAGAATACCTACAATGTCTATCATGTTCCTCCTTGTATATTGCTGTAACTCTTCTAATTGTTGCTTTGTTTCACCTAGTTCCTTCCGAAGAGCACTGTTTTCAGATTGGAGACTTTCCATCTTCAAAATACATTGCGAAACCTTGTCAGATTGATCAGAAATCAATTTCTTATTTTCAGCAAGCAGCTGATGAACATTATCGAAGGATTTATTCAACTCAGTTTCTAACTCACAATTCATCCGATGTATTTGCTTTTCCAGATCAACTTTGATAGTTTGCATCAGGTTATATAGATCATTTATGGTTATGTCGTCGCCATCATGGTCGCCTTTACCTGGATTCATAGCAGCATCATTATTCCTCTTCTTTGATGGCATTATAATAAATTTTGAAGATAACACATCAAATAGATTACTGAATAAGAAAGACAGAAAATGTTTTATACTACATAAACTAAAATATCTGCCTTTATCCTCACAAAATAGAACAAATATTGGAGCACTAATTTCGTTGCTTCCAAGCACAACACGGCCCCCTATAACAACGTATTATTATTATTATTATTATTATTATTATTCCACTGAGTCGTGAACGACTCTTGGAGATCCATGTGGATATTCACAGCAAGAAATGAGTCTTGCCATCCCTAATAGGTGTTTAGTCTTGTTTAACAACGTAACGGTAGGGAAAATATGTAATATCCCAATTTCATATATTAACCACATACTCTGACATCATAATAATCCCGGTAGTAAGCATTAACCTATCTCAGAAGAGCCAAAAATGTAACTTTCAAATGAGCAACTTTACATGTGCGAGTATAAATACTGATGGCCGAGTGCACCAACCTCGGTATTCAGAATACCGCGGTAAAGTTGCTTAGTTTACCCCGGTAATGTCATACTTTCGTTGCACCGTGCTCGGTTTCGACTTTTATCGCGGTAAGATGCAAACCGGCCGTGAAGGAGCTGTAAAGTGAGAAAACCGCTGTTTTCTTTCCAAGATGGAGATCAGCGTAATGTATCATATTTACGATATCTAGGCCAAAAGCTAATTGAACATAAAGAATAATGAGAGACAGGTGGGGTCTATTTGAAGAATGAACGATGGTGCATATCTTTGCAAATACTGTGCTGTAACATCGATTGAAATGACTTTTCTTTCTAACCTCAACCAAACCAGGTCCATCGAGTAGGCTAGTGGGCGTAACCACGATTAGTACGATTAGTACAGTATTTATGGTGTTTGAAATCAGACGACATATATATGCAATATAATATTCCATTTTATCCTTATAAACTTTTATTACTGAACAAAAAGGCAACAAATAAATGAAATATGGAAAACCAGTGGTCCTAGTCCAAATTTAACGATATAGCCTGTGTATCGGTATATAGGGTATGTAAATCAATTTATCATACCTGCCCGTACACGAACATAATAACAGCCCTTTCATGGCTATGCACATGATTTTGCACCTAAAATTTCTACTAGTCGTACGGGAATAAAAGCGAGGCTATGTCGAACTCAGAGGAGAGATTTCGTGGTGTTGCTTTGCCTTGGATTGCAAACGTGTGAGAATTATTCTTTAAAACATCAATGTTATTTTATTTAAATGTACAGACAGGCGGGATCTATTTGAAGAATGAACGATGGTACATATCTTTGCAAATACTGTGCTGTAACATCGATTGAAATGAGCTTCCTTTCTCACCTCAACCAGAGCGAAAGCAACTCATTTCACGTTTGGTACAGTATCTATGGTGCTTGGATTCGAAGTATGAATTCAGACGACTTATATACGCAATATAATATTCCCATTTATCCTTATGAACACCTTTTTATTGAATTTAAGGCATCAAATACATTGAATTTGGAAAAAATTTGGCCTACTAGCGAGCCACCGTGACTGGCAGACGTGCAGAGAGAGATAGAGAGAGAGAGAACCTAGCGGCCATGGAAGAAACCATCAAGGAAAAATGGATTCGTAGCAGAGTAACAGCAATATTTCCAAGCATTAGCAAACCGCGGTATTTTCGCAATGTTGCACAGAGATTTTGAGAATACCCCGGTATTACGTTTACCGCGGTAACGAAACGGCTGAGAAAACCGGAGAATGGTGCACTCGGCCATGAGTCAGAAAATGATTAAGTGACCGTGCGAGTATGATAATTCAGAACAAGAAAAATATTCTGGACAGTTATATAGATACACCATGTGGTTATTGACTCTATTAAACGCAATAAATGACAACTAATATAAATATTGGAAATCTAAAGCAATAAATTACTTAGTATAACTAATAATTCAGATAAATGCACTTTATTTGATTAATTAAAAGTAGCCTAGGGCAGTTATAAAGAAAATGCATCAATAATTAGCAGCCTAGTGTAAAATACAAGTAAATTATGCTTAGCAATTATACCCATATTCATTCATCCCAAAAATTGACTATTTTCAGTACCTAAATTTTATAAAATTATTAGTTTTTAAGGTAAGTTCATAGAATAGTGCACAACATGCACTCATTTTCACTTCTGAATTGTTCAAAACAAAGAAACAAAGACGAGTGACCACGCTATCCGTGCACACTATAAACATATAAACACCAAACGCTCGGACAGTTGGCTTCACGCTTGCGGTCTCAGGGCATCTCCGTGTTTTCTTTCCTCCGTGGTAGTGACTCCATATATCTGTGGTAGTGACGCAATGTTCCACTTGTCTTTAGAGACCGTACAGGTCATAACATCAAGATGTCGCCTGGTTACCGAAGTAAGCCGAACTGCTACGATTTTAAATGACTGTGTTTGGCAGGTTTCATACCTACTCAAAATACCCTCTGCTAGTAGCTCCATTGCATGCTTCGTATATACGAGTGTATATACACCCATGTATATTATATACAGTGCTTTAGTTGGGCCGGTACGCACCGGTACTGCGTACCAGTATAAAATTATTTTCCTTCTACCATACCGGGAAAAATATGTGCTCCGGTACGTCGTACTGGCAGTACAGGAACGATATTGTCCTGAAATACTTATTAAATGTCCAATTCACGAGAGTGTATTTGTTAATAATGACAAACACTATTAAATTCGCAATAGATATGCGTTCTAATCTTCACCTTCGTGCGCATTTCTACAATAATTACTTTCTCCTTAGATTACATGTTGGCTATCCTGATGAGATGTTCAGTTTTTTAAAACTCTTTTGTATGAGGCGATATGGAAAATTTTGAAGTAAGGTGAGTACCCCCATAAAATATTTTCCAACTAATGCACTGATTATATATATATATCATGTATATATAAGGGGTGGGTCTCTGTCACCACGGCATGGCGCGTCCTCATTTGCGGATAGAGGATACGGCCTCCAGATATGGAGGGTAGCTGCGAATATATTGAATAAACAGTCGCGGACAGACGACATGAGGTGGTCCTCCAGCTTGGGGGTTTGGCCTGAGGTAAAAATTATTGTTAAGTAACGTTGCCTGATTTATGGATCCTATCGGTGTAAAATTTTACGGAGGTAAAATAGCCCCTCGTTCGGATCTCCGGGTAGGGACTACACTGAGGGAATCTAAAAATTGTAGGAACTATAGATTGGGAACGTAGGACATTAGGAGCTTATATATGCCTGGGGCGCTTAAATCGGAATCTACAGAATTAGATAAATACAGGTTAGATGTAGTAGCAGTAAAGGAAGTTAGATGGGAGGGTGAAGGTTCTATACAGTCAGACGCATATACCTGTTTTCTATTTTGATGAAAGAGTCCTGTTGACATCTTGTCATGTCCAAATTGCACGGCGGCTGACTCACAACTAAATTACCATCGCCTCTATTCGTATAACCGTACAGCACAATGCTACCAAATGATGTGCCCATATATATTATTTGTTACACTCTCCCATTACATACAACAATTCATGGTACCATCGCCTTACATCACGGGATAAAAAATTGTATACGACAAAATCTGCCTTCAAATCAGAAATAACAGACATAGGTCTCAAGGAATTTCAGGCCTCCAGGAAAAGTAAACAAAAAAAATTATGGACAAGTATGAGATGAAGCTCTTCAAAGAAGGCTTTCATAGCATCCGATTTTTATTAGCGAGGAATTACGTCGTTCCTTGAACACCAGATGTCGCTACTGTTCGCTCTTTCGTACAGTTCCGATTTTAGTCGACAGATGTCTCTACGCTTGTACTAGTTGTTTGGCAATAAATTCAAATTTAACGAAAGGTAATTTTGAATAACTCCCTTCTTGATGATTCTTAAACAGTTTCGAGTTTTCGAGTTTAGCTGGTAGATGTCTCTATAATTTGAAATTTAACGAGGCGGTATATTAGACATGCCCTTATTTTTACTTAACTACAATATAATTACCGTGAATAACGTGAATAAAAGTGTACTTAGCCTGAAAAAGGGTCGAATTGTGATATCTTCACTAGGGTTTACTTGTAATTGAATATTTGGATCGTCATGAACATGTTTCTGTAAAACATCTAAACTAACAAACTGATTGACTCACATGTTGGTCTATGTACAGCTTCAACAGTCCACAGCTTTCCTTACCTGAAACAAGAATAAACAACAATTAATTGCCATTGACACAAATCATAAAACAATTCTAGATGACAGGTAAACTAAACGCAATTCTGCAATGTACAGGTAACCGCGATTATTTACTCAACTTTTATATAAATAATTTGTCTTTTTGCATAAATTGCATGAATTACATAATTTTATTCTTGATTATATTGTTTTAAGTAATAAATTTAATATTCCAAGTAATAAAACAAATCTTGTGGTGTCAAATGGGCGAACAGATTCGAAATGAATCGATTAAAACGAACTACAGATTCATGAACCTTCTCAAATTATGCATAAACAATTAAAACGATAATGAAAATCTAAAAACCCGGCTTCGAGATGCATTTTCGCGATTAAAGTGCGCTGCCAAAGGAATGTAAGACCTCAGGTTTGAGTTCCCTGGTCCAAAAACCCTGCATATTGAGTTTCGTCCAAATTATTCAAAGTTATCCCATTTAGGTGTGCTTCATGATCCCGTTCTGTCCACCTATGTAAAAAAAAAATCACATCTCTGCAAGTCGTAAACAAGTAAATGGCATCCAAGCTTCCACCTTTAATTAATTTCATAATTGAACACAGCCTTGTTGGACGTGAACGGAAACACGAATTCAAATATTATATCAGATATGAGTAATGAGTAATGAGTAAAATAAATTGGGCTTCTATATTGAAACAAGAACTAGAGAAAATTGGCTTAGGCTATCTGTGGGAAGTGAATGCAAAAAATGGAAATAGGATAACAAGTATAATAAGGCAAAGATGCAATGACATAGAAAAACAATATACAGGGTGTTAATGAATAACACCGAAATATTTTGCCTGTGTATAGAGGGGACATAGACAAGCAACTTTTATTAGGAGATATTTGCTCTATGGATTCAATTCTCCCTGTTAAAACATAAAATCTCCCAAGGATATGCACGCCACTGACTTCTAATACTTGAAATGATGGGAAACAAAGGAACAGTGAATGTTGTGTAGTGGTCGGGAAAATTGTAAAAAATGACGATCGATATCTTACAACTCTGAGGGGAAAAAAAGACAAACGAAATATTTTTGTTAGGTCTGGAATTAGGAATAAAAACATAATGCAGTGGCGGGCAATCATGTGATTAATCAGTAAATTTTAGAGATTATGAAAATTCTAAATTAGGGTATAGCTGTTGATGAATTATTAAGAATCAGGTTTTTATCGATCGCTAAGAAGGCATGAAGTCAATTTAATTAAAATTTTAACCCTATTTCGCTCAATTATTGAGTTATGAGCACCAAATTTTAAGGACTTTAATGCCCTGTAGCATACACATTTTACGTCATAGAGCAAAAATCTCCTAATAAAAGTTGCTTGTCTAAGTCCCCTCTATACACAGGTAAAATATTTCGGTGTTATTCATTAACACCCTGTATGTTTAGCTGTATGAGCGAGAAATCTTCACTGCTATATTACAAGAAGATCAAAACTGTTTGGGGTCAGGAATCATACATATCTATTAATGATAGAAATGTTAGAGCAGGAATAGCATGGTTTAAACTAGGGATTTGGAAACTCAAGGGACTAAGAGGTGGAGCAGAAAAAGATAAATGCCCACTTTGTGGAGAAAATGAAGATCCTAAGCATATACTTTTAACATGCAGAGAGACGAATTGGAGTGATAGGCACTCAATGAAAATGGAATGGTTGCAGTTTAGCAATGAAATTGTGCTGGCTAAACTATCAAGAA
Source organism: Ectobius pallidus (assembly GCA_964059195.1). NCBI lineage: Eukaryota > Metazoa > Arthropoda > Insecta > Blattodea > Ectobiidae > Ectobius > Ectobius pallidus. Next base: position 40,315,463 of record CAXKWD010000007.1, on the reverse strand, counting down.
CTACAACTGTACAAGCTCTAAGAAAGCTAGGTTTTTATTTATGGAAAGTTAAAGAAAAAAGAAACATAAAACAAATGTCGTCATAGATAAATAGCGAAATAAATTTTGATGTTAAAATTGTCAAGATACCTCTGCAAAAGCAAGAGGAAGTGTATATATCCTGTATGTAATTGAGTAACCATGTAATTGCTCGAATTATGGCTAAACGACCAACGGTCACTGCCATAATTCAACCTGTAATGTACCGCAACCAACTAATAAATAAATATATAAAATATCAGATATGATCGGATTATGTTATTTAATAAAATATATTGAAACAAAAATGTCTCTCAAAACAGTAAATTACAAAAACTTGTAAAAGTAATTGCTGAACAACAATAATAGACATGATTGCCATCATGGGTGCTGCACTCACATGTCGACCAACAGACGATAATTGAGGAGAAAATATTTAACAAGGTAAAAATACTGTTCCAAGGTTGGAAATGTAGTGTAATGATTTTTTGTATTTGCTTATGCTTCATCTATTTTGTACTCACTTCCGTTGATTTTATATTTACGATTGTGTTCTGTTATTAGTACTAATTTGGAATTAGTCGTTCTTCCCGGTGACGTATTGCTTCAGGCTTGGGTATTTTCTCGCTTGGTGGCGTTAGTTGCGTTCCCGAGGTTTCTTGCTGGGGTGTGGGAAGTAGCTCGGGGAGTTGTTCTGTGCAAGTTACAGTATCATGTAGTGCTCTGCGATTATAGATGTACCTTCACGGATTCGTCGGGAATTGCTCGGTGAGTGAAATATGTCATGGTTTACATTATTATTAAAGTCAGGTTTTGGTAGGAAATCCCTTTGAAGATTACCCATTCTTAGTAATTATGCCGATTTTGAATGTAAGTTTCAAGCGGAGGTTATATTGTACATGAAGTTACATGCTTATGAAGTTATGCATAATAGAATCCTGATCGGGCTTCTTCCCGTATGTTTTGCGTAACGTAGGCTTCTTGCCAAAGACACCAAGATACATTTAGTTGGCACATTTAAATTATATAAGCATTTTGATGAGTATTATTACTACCCGAAGGAATGGTTCTCTTTAGCAGTTTTCATCCAAATTCTTTATATTCAAGTACTTCATTATCGCAAATATTTGTCCACTGTTGGCTTTAGTATATTAGCTTCAGTATTCCATTCTGCGCACGTGAAGTCGCGTGATGCTATTTTTGACATGTTACTCGCAGGTCATTCACTTGCGTGTTTTAGTAAACGCCGCTCGCTTGCGTTATTTCCCTTTTCAAATGCTCCTTATTAATGAGAGATCTACGTAGGGGTTATTATTATAGAAGTTTCTTGAAAGTTAAGAATATAATTACATATTAAATTTCATATTGGAATTAACTTGCTTGAATTACATTTATAACCTAAAGAAGCATAGGCCTGCATTCTCTTGCATTTCTAATGTTGTACCATTACAAACTAAAACTTTTTCTACTGAATATTATTATTAAGCTTATTCAGTGGCTACTATTATAAAGCGTAAGCAGTGGCTATTATTATAGAAGTTTCTTGAAAGTTAAGAATATAATTATACATTAAATTTCATATTGGAATTAACTTGCTTGAATTACATTTATAACCTAAAGAAGCATAGGCCTGCATTCTCTTGCATTTATAATGTTGTACCATTACAAACTAAAACTTTTTCTACTGAATATTATTATGAAGCTTAATCAATGATTATTATTATAAAGCTTATTCAGTGGCTACTATTATAAAGCGTAAGCAGTGGCTATTATTATAGAAGTTTCTTGAAAGTTAAGAATATAATTATATATTAAATTTCATATTGGAATTAACTTGTTTGAATTACATTTATAACCTAAAGAAGCATAGGCCTGCATTCTCTTGCATTTATAATGTTGTACCATTATAAACTAAAACCTTTTCTACTGAATATTATTATGAAGCTTAATCAATGATTATTATTATAAAGCTTATTCAGTGGCTACTATTATAAAGCGTAAGCAGTGGCTATTATTATAGAAGTTTCTTGAAAGTTAAGAATATAATTATACATTAAATTTCATATTGGAATTAACTTGCTTGAATTACATTTATAACCTAAAGAAGCATAGGCCTGCATTCTCTTGCATTTATAATGTTGTACCATTACAAACTAAAACTTTTTCTACTGAATATTATTATGAAGCTTAATCAATGATTATTATTATAAAGCTTATTCAGTGGCTACTATTATAAAGCGTAAGCAGTGGCTATTATTATAGAAGTTTCTTGAAAGTTAAGAATATAATTATACATTAAATTTCATATTGGAATTAACTTGCTTGAATTACATTTATAACCTAAAGAAGCATAGGCCTGCATTCTCTTGCATTTATAATGTTGTACCATTACAAACTAAAACTTTTTCTACTGATTATTATTATGAAGCTTAATCAATGATTATTATTATTAAGCTTATTCAGTGGCTACTATTATAAAGCGAAAGCAGTGGCTATTATTATAGAAGTTTCTTGAAAGTTAAGTATATAATTACATATTAAGTTTCATATTGGAATTAACTTCTAGATTTCCATTTATAACCAAAAGAAGTAAAGGCCTACTAATGCTGGCAGTGATAATTTTGTGTGATTTCAAACTGAAGGTTAGTTTATCAGTTATTGGCATGAAACTTAAACAGTGGCTACTATTAAGGAAGTTTCTTGAATGTTAAGAAATTAATTACATATTAAATTTCATATTGAAGTTAACTTTTAGATTTCCATCTACAACCTAAGGAAGCATAGCTCTACTATTTTGGTATTTATAATTCTGTCTGATTTCAAACTGAAAGTTAGTTTATCTGCTTATTAGTATTAAGCTTAAGCTGTGGCTATTATGATCATAGAAGTTTCTTGAAGGTTAAAAAGGTTAATCTTCTTCTTTAACAACAGGGTTTAGGCCTACTGGCCTGTTCCGTCTCCAGATTAAAACTGGTCACTCCACCTTTTTCTAGGTCTTCCTACATTTCTTCGACCTCTTGGTTTATATTGTAATGCTTTGAAGGGTATGCGGCTTCTATCCATTCTCATTACGTGTTCTCTCCAATTATTTGAATAATTGTTCATTATTTGAATTACATTTTCTATTTGTAGTTGATTCCTTATATCTTCATTTCTTTGATGGTCTAATAAAGAGTACCCCGCTAGCGGTCTTAACAATCTCATTTCTGCAATTTCAATTCTTCGCTTCTTCTGTTCTGTTATTGCCCATGTTTCTGACCCATAAAGCAATGTTGGGAGTGCCATTGTTTTATAAAATTTAAGGACTGTCTCTTGTCTAACCTTTCCTAGTAATGTTTTCTTTATCGTACCCAATAATTGCTGAAATTTATTAAGTTTCAATTCCATATCCTTGCTCTCCGTAATAGTCAACAAGCATCCTAAATAACTGAAGGAATTTACTTGTTGTAGTATTTCATTTTTTATTACTATTTTAGCTCTTACTGGTTCTAGTCCTTTAAATGCTAACACTTTTGTTTTGTTTGTTGAGATTTTAAGGTTGTATTTCTCAGCTACATTGCTCAATGTGAAAACTGCTCTTTGCATATTATCTTCTGAATCTGCCAACACTGCCTGATCATCAGCAAATAAAACAGTATTTAAGGGAGATTGTCTTATTATAAAATTATGTTTCAAATTCATCTGCCATTCTCTTACGGCTTCGTCTAAGTATAAATTAAACAAAATGGGTGAAAGAGGACACCCTTGTCGCACCCCCTGTGATGTTTGTCTATGCTCTTTGCTAATCCCTTGGCTTGTTTTCACCTTTATAATATTATTAACATATAAACTCTGTATTATTTTGACTAAGTGGTTTGGTACTCCTTTTTTCAAAAGTATCGTCCATAATAACTCTCGATTAACAGAGTCGAAAGCTTTTTCATAGTCCACAAATGTAATATATGTTGGGATATTAAATTCTCTGTGCTTTTCTATGATCTGAGACAGTGTGAAAATTGCATCTATACATGATCTGTTCTTTCTAAATCCATTCTGTTCTTCCATAAGCATTGATTCTGCAATAGCTTGTAATCTGTGTGATATTATTCTTGCATAGATTTTATATCCCGTGTTCAACAAACTTATTCCTCTATAGTTACTACATTTCCTTCTGTCGCCTTTCTTAAAAAGTGATACTATTACGGCTTCTTTCCAGTCATCAGGAATTTGTCCATACTTCCAACAGATATTTATGAAGTCTAAAAATCTTTTAAGCAGTAGCTGTGGAGCGTTCTTAAAAAGTTCCATATTCACATAGTCTGATCCTGGCGATTTCCTGTTTTTACTTTTTTTTAGTACTTCTTTTAATTCTTCCATTGTTATTGGATCAATATTTTCACTGGGTTGAAGACTAACTTCAGCGTTCCTATTTTTCGTTGTCCATAGATGTTGATAATAATCTAACCATTCTTCCTGTGAAATTACATTTAATTGGAGTGTGTCTTTCTCATTTGCATTTAATCTTTTTAAAATTTTATATGCTTTTATTTGTCTCCCATGGAGGTCGTATTCAATATTATTACTAACAAAAGTTTCCCAACTTTGTCTTTTCAGTTTTCGAACCTCTCTCTTTGTTTTAGCTGCTAGTTGCCTGTATATTAATAAATCTTCCTCTGTTTTGCTATGTAGATATTTTAAATAGCTTTCTTTTTTTTCCTTAATTAATTCTGCTAATTCTGCATTCCATACGTTTAAACCTCTTTTTTGACCACGTTTTTTCCTCTTGCCTAGAGCTTCTACTGCAGCTTGTAATATTACATGTTTTATTGCTTGCCATTCTAAATTTATATTATTATTCACAGGTGTACTATTATTTACTTGTTCTATTCTATTCTTATATAGCTGTTTAATAGTTGAGTCTTCAAGTAAGTTCACTCTAAATGTATCTTCTGGTTCCGTCTTTGGATTCTGCTTTTTCATCCATCTTGGGGGAATTGTTATAGTGGATATTAGTAAATAGTGATCAGAGCTTATATCATAACCTCTAAATACTTTAGTGTCCTGAACAAGTGGTGAAGTTTTCTCATTAGTCAACACATAGTCGATGATGCTCCGACTGCCTCTGGCACTCCATGTGTATCTATTGATATCTTTATGTTGGAAGAAAGAGTTTGTAATTTTTAGTTTGTTAAAAACTGCAAAGTCTATAAGGCTTCTTCCATTATGGTTCTGAGTTGGTTCTCCATATATTCCCTGTATTTTATGAATAGGTGCTCTTCCTATTCTAGCATTCATATCGCCTGCTATAATAATGTAATCTCCCTTATTTATTTTGTTTAATCGTATTTGTAATTGGCTATAAAATATTTCTGTTTCTTTTACTTTTCCTTCCTCTGGAGCATATGTTGCTAACACAGTCATATACCCTCTTGAAGTCTTTATTCTTACTTCCATTATCCTTTCATTTGTGTAAGTATATGAATCTATTTTATTTTCTAATTCTTTTCTTATCATTATTCCTATTCCCGCTGCTGCACGTTCTGTATTTTCGACTCCACTGTATATCATTATGTATTTTCCAAGAGTTAATGTTCCTTTTAGTTTCTTTTTCGTCTCTGGAATAACTGCTATATCAACTTTTGCTGTTTCCAGTTCTCTTTCTAAATTTTGTTCTTTATCATATATCCCTCGTACATTCCATACTGCAATTTTCATACTGTTTCTTTTTTTTATATTCTTAGTCCGTTTCTTTGCCTGAGTCGTCATAATTTGTTCAATCCTATTATTATTACTATTCTGGAGAATTTTAGTAAGAGTATTTCCCTATGATAGGTTACAAGCCTCTCGATAGGTAAGTCTGATGATGGGGCTGCCACCTCACTGCTTTCAGACCAGCAGGGTAATTTCTCAGGTTACCATTCCTTAGACAAGCTGTCTTTACTTGACTTTTGAGTCTTGTCTACCCATTTGTTTTTTAAAATGTTTCTTCCGCCTCTTTGGCCGTTGGGAATTAATCCTCGTGCGCCCTCGGAGTCGTTGAACATTTACTCGTAGTCTTCGGCCGCCCGATTCGGGTACAGACGCCGCTTCCCACGTTGGAACTATTCTTCGTTTCCCCTCGCCTCTTACCAACAGGTTAGCTAGTACAACTAGACTCCCCCTGTTGATCGTCTGGTTCACTGGGTACTCTGCCCCCCCACCACATCAAGGTGATAGTTCTTAATTATATCTTAATTATATCTTAAATTTCATATTGAAATTAACTTCTAAATTTCCATTTATAACCTAATGAGGTAACTTATAGGTCGGTGTACCTTTACCTTGGTCTAATTTTGCATTGTTACAAATTAAAAATTTATATTCCTGATTGTTATTAGAAAGTTTGATCAGTTATTATTATCTTGTAACTCTCGTGAATATTAAAGATTGGGATTACATAGTAATTTTGATATTGAACTTTGATTCATTCAATTTGAATTTATATTATAAGGAAGCATAGCCAGCCCCTTATAGTTTTCTGATTACTAATGTTATAGAGTTTCAAATTAAAATTTACCTCAACTAGTCATTCTTGGTAGATTGAATAGCCACTATTAGTATAGTAGTTTCCTACAGAATATATCTACTACTATATATTTATTGTTATTATAGATTCTTAAATTATTATTGTCAGTCATTTCTTTCTTACCTTCCATGTTGAAGAGTGAATCCAGACCACTGTTAAACTAATTTTCAAGGAAGTACACATGTTGATTTTGTACATAGATGTTTTAGCATTTATTAGTTGATGTGTCTTAAAGACGTTGTACTATTGTTTGGAATTGGGTCATTGTTGTTATCCCACAATAGGGGTTCAGATATTAAGATAGGTAAAGCAGTTGTGCGGTTGTAGTAAGGTGATTTGATATTTTCATGTAAATTACATGTTCTTTAGAATTTACACTTTTACTCAAGAATATATGAATTGTTATAACTGTTTTTGAGATCTACTTCTTATCCATATTAGTCCTGATGTCATCCCTCTGTAGTTACCGTACTGCCAGAAGATTGTTCTTTCTACTACCTTTGGGCAAGGCCTAAAGTTACTCTTCCAGTATTGATTATTGATTTTCTCTAGGTATTTTATAATTATTATTATTCTCTATGCCGCTGCAGTAGTAGTCATCCGATGAGTCTGTAGGAAGTCTTTTAAAACTTGAAGAAACTGGAGAACGAGACAATTCCACTGCATTGCTGTTTATCTTTTAGTACACGCTCTCTAAAACAGCTGATTGTCGGACTGGTATCACGCCGAAAAATTACATGTTAGCAACCAAGGCCGCTAAAATTGCGTATGGTACTTGATTGGTATTTTAAACTCGTCATGACAATCTACAGTGAGTCCCACGCAAGAGTTGGCCAATGACGCGGGTTTCTGCGTCGCGGCTGGCACAGCTCCAACTCCCGAGCGATCGGGTGAAATATCTACGCAAATAATGCCGCGGTCGTTGTAAAGATTCAGGTCATCACATTTACAGTTAAAATTACAATGAAAATAACCACGTACTTCATCACAAGAGACGATGGAAATGTTCTCCTCTTGCATCCAGACAATACTGGCACCTTTTTAGGAAATTTTCTTTCACGCGCGTAAGTTCAGCTTCCGAGATAGAGTTACTTTCTCTTGTGATAGGCCTATGTGATATTGTCATCAAGTTCTTCTAACAGTATGTAAATATTATTTATGCGGGAACTTAAAAAATAAAGTGTAAAGGTCAATTTCCCATACACAAGAAGAACTTAAAGACAATATCACAAGAGAAATTAACTCTATCTCGGAAGCTGAACTTACGCGCGTGAAAGAAAATTCCCTAAAAAAGGTGTCAGTGTTGTGCTTATGCAAGAGGAGAACATTTCCAACATCTCTTGTGATGAGGTACGTGGTTGTTTTCGTTGTAATTTTAACTGTAAATGTGAGAACCTGAATCATTACAACGACCGCGGCATTATTTGCGTAGATATTTCACCCGATCGCTCGGGAGTTGGAGCTGTGCCAGCCGCGACGCAGAAACCCGCGTCATTGGCCAACTCTTGCGTGGGACTCACTGTATAAACAAAATCCAGATGGCATTGACCAATCACACCAACAGAGATTTAAGCATATAATGTCATAAAACAACAAATTTAAGCCACCATATTTCTTTACCTGGGTTTTTCGCAAAACACGGTAGCCTACGTCATCATATAACAACAAATATAAGCCAACAACTTTTCACATCTTCGTTCACAAGAGAATCATTGCTTACCATGGATGCACCAGCATTTAATTGCAATATATAGTCTTCTGCTGGCAGCAGCTCCAATTCAATGTTTCTGGTTTTATTATCACTTCATATTTTCACAAGCTTTTCATAAATACTAGTTCGTACGCATTATGCATTTCGTATTGGACGGTTCATTGTTGTTACGCGATTCAGGTGGCTGTGAAAATATGTCTTTAACAAATGGCAGACTACATTTTATTATCGTAATTAATTATACGGCATTTTTGTTTCATTTCATATTATTTAGACCTTTTACTAAAAAATATTGTATGCACCACGTACGCAAAAACTTTAGCGGACTCATCCAATATTTCAGCCTGGGCTTACGCCTCGGCCGCTATACTGGAATCGTTCGCTAAAGCGTTGTTACTTGATACATAAATAGCTATTAATTTAAAGGATGAAACGATTAAAAGACTTACAAAGTAAAGTTGTAAAGTAAGAATTGGATTCTGGAATACGATGACAATGTACTGTCATTATATGTGTTAACATTGTAATTATTGAGGTTTTTAGGTTTGACAGAAGACACTACTATGTGCCATTCCAATTTAAATATAACTGTGCGAATGACGAAGCCAAGTGAAATTACCCTGGCACAAGATTTCAGTTTTCAACCCAGGACTTCTTACTTAATTTTATTATGGTTTGCTTGTTACTATGGGAAACAAAAGAATATAATTCATAACTTAATTATTTCATGATCTGACAGTCTGCATTTAGGAAGCATTTCTTTTTTCTCAGATTTATCTTCATACCTGTTGATTTTATGAAGAAATGTATGAAACAAAAAAGATTAACTTGTTGTACAACTTGACTGTGCTAAGTTTTCATGGATATGGCGAAGGAAAATAAAAAATGGATATGAATAAAACACCCCTTAGTAATTCTTACAGAAAAACCTTTATGCCATTTCATTAACCATGGATAGATGTTTTGAAATCTACATTTTTATTAAAATCGTTAGAGCCTTTTTTCCAAAAATCAGAATTATTTTAATGAAAAGTTCCCTCAGTATTTTTTTTTATAAAAACCAAATTCTGGGCGGTTCAATAAAGTTAAAAAAAGAAGGAAATTCAATGAATCACTTTCCCGCTGTGCTTGTCCACAGACGGACATCATTCCAAAAACACTTTTTTTTTTTCGGTTTCTAGGTATCGTGAAACTTGTTTCTCCAGTTTATTTATTAATTTATTATCATTATTACATAGAATTGCAAATACAAATACAAATACATATTTATACAAGTATAATAAAACAATTTTCAAATTTCAAAATTAACAAAAACTACTATTTAAAAAGAGGAAAAGAAATATAGGCTATATCTTCACAAGAAGTATTAAATTTAGTAATACACCCGAATGACCAAGACTGCTCGTGCTCGGGTGCCATTTCAAAAATATCATAGTGAAGAAAGAGGAGAGAAAAAGAAATATAGTTTATAATGTGCTTAACTAAAAAAGAAAGTAAAAAAAAATATTAAACATTAATACTTAAAAGGAGTGAAACAAAAATTACTTAAAAGCTAAAAATTTTATCTTCATTTAAATTTTTTGTCACGATCTCAATACTTTTTCTATGCAAGAAAGTAACAGTAGATGTCCAATGATATGAGTACCTGGGAACCATAAATAATCCACCAGAATGGAAAATGCAAGAATTGCTGAATCGAGCATGAAAAGCAAGTAGTAGGCCTACTAGTAGTATCTGGGTAAAAAGAAAGAAAGAACACATATGTTAACCCATGATCGCTTGGGTTGTTAGAACGGACCTAACAACTGTTTAAGTATTTTAATCTTGCAAGAAAGAGTTGTTTTGCTAGCAACGACTTTTACCACATCTTTAGTTTATTATTTGTGCAACTCAACTGTAACATGATATGACACATGTGTCAGCAAAGCAGTGCAGCCTGGGAGTGATGCCGTGATACACTTTCACTGCCTCTTTTTACAATTGAATCAGTCATTTCGAAAAGGCCATATGTCCATCCTCACCACATTTAGTTCAAAATCTAGAAGTACTCGAAGAAACGTGCATTCCCTGTGAAAAGACTATATCCTAGTTCTCCTATGAGGGAGATATTAAGAGTCTTATTTCAATCTAAATATGAACGAAGACATTTTAAACTTCGGTTTTGCAATCCAAACAGTTTTTTCTTTCTCCTGAAAATTTACTTTGGTGGATATATGGCCTTTTCGAAATGACTGATTCAATTTAGCATTAGAGCATAGACTCCAGTAATAGTTCAGATAAGTTCATGTACCTTTTTATCTTTTAGGGCTAACTGAATTTCTCAAACAGTTTTGCAATGAAAAGGCACTACTTATGTCGTGAGTTTTCTGTTATATCAGAGAAATAAAAGAATTCATTTCTAATTTTGAATAAATATTAGCAAAGAAATTACCCTTAAAACTCAGACAATTAATTACCAACAGCCTAGGCATCCCTTCTGAGGTACTTAATAAGCAAGTATGTTGGGAAAAATGTAAACATTAGTTATAAATTAATCTAAAAGAATAAGCTAATTGGTTTGCCAGAGAAATTGCTATCGAAGGATTTCAAGAAATATCAGCATTTTTGTAATAACATTAAAATGAGTTTAATTGTACTATCAGCAAGAAAAGCTTCTGTCACTTAGGTAGGCCACCCCAAATCTGATTTCTTAAGTGGTTTATCTGATTGTGAGGGTATAAGGCATAAAAATGTAATGCATTAAGTTATACATCAGTAGTCGTCTCCTCACACCAGATTTTAATGAAATTTTACAGCAAAGTCCACACTGAATGCTACAAAATGCCTGGTAGAATTTTAAGATTAAATAATTAATGGAACAAGAAATATAACTTACATTAACTTATTCGAGACTACTCTTTAATCGTAAATTAATTATTATCCTATAAATTTATTTTGTATTCTTGTTTACAGAATTTGTAAATATTGAATGATATCTCATAATAATAATAATAATAGTAATAATATCGACTGGATGTAGAAAATATCAATTCCACATGCTTCTAATTCCGGGGTGCGCGGGCAAAGAGAGTTAAAGGGGAACTGAACTAAAAAATTACATATATATTTTATTTACAAATAAGTAAGAGCTCTCATTGTATATTACTATGGCGAAAATAAAAACTCGATCCAACTTACCGTTTCCGAGTTGTAGCGCTCTATAGCAGCGCTCGTGACGTCACCTGGCTAGCTCGGGTCTGGACATGGCGCATTACACACGGAACAGCCCCAACGCAACATAATATTAGTTTTATTGTTGCACTCTTTATTGTTGAGTATCCGTTTTAGAGATGTGTGTTCATTAACATCATTGACAGTCTTCCTTACAAGATTTTGCCTCCACTCAAATGTTTTCTTGTCGTACTTATAAACCCAATCTCCACAAGATTTAGAAAATTCCTCTGAGCCGCCCACGACTCTTTTTCCTTGATGGAAGTTGTGGTCAAGAGCTGTTATCATTGACAAGCCTTCAAATGAAAAATGGGTTCTTTTTGGTACATATTTAAGATGTTCGCTATGATAGGATTCAAGACTTCCTGTGTGACAAGAATGAATGAGATGCATAATATCATTTAAAAATCTAGTATTCATAATGATGCTATATAGGTCATGGTAGTCTTTCGAATGCTTATTGAGCCATTTAGTATTTTAAATTTTATCAGCACTTAGCACATCGTGAGCACATGAATGGTATTTCTAATTACCTTCCCAACTATGAATGTTAACAATGTGATTGAGAATTGAGATAAATTTCTCCTTTGGAAGTAAACTGTCATTCTCACATGTAGACGATGCCCACCATAAATGATTATAAATTGATTGTTTCCATTCATGAATGACGGAGAAATTCGGAAAATTGTTATTATTTTTCATTAGAGATTTAGCAAGGTGCCAAACATCAAATTCATGGTGTATGTGTGAAAATTTGTTTTTCATTAAAGCTCTAATGCCTGTGTGTTTGTCCGTTAGGAACAATTTAATAGGGAGTTTCTCATTCATTGTGCTTATTATTTTTTCACAAGCTGCTCTTTCAATGTCACCAGCTACAGTTCCTCTTTGTACAATTACAAAATCTAGTATTTTATTCGTTGCTAAATTCATAATGGAATACGTCAAATACTTGGCAGAGAAACCAGGGGAGTCATATTGTCCATCTCCACATAAACATAAATTTAAATCACTCATATCAGCTACATAGTTAGCTTCTTTTTCTTTTAACCACGTTTTGTGCACGGAAGGAAATACAAATTTCTTTACAAGCCTATAGAAGTATGATTCAGAAACAAATACAGTAATAGCTTAATAGAATTTGAGAAAGCTGATACATAATTAAATGTTAATCCGCATAGGTACCCACGCAGCACGATATGTATAATATACGTATATTTTAGAGCTACATATATATCTTACGATTGGTCAAAGTCAAAACGTAAATTATACATATATTTTATGTCCAATATATACATGTATAAAAACTGTTGTAATTTAATCCTGCTTTATATTTATAATATATCAAAATTAAAGTTACTGTTACATAAGTAAGATTAAATATAAAACAAAATCGATTTGATTGTTCATTTGTAACATCAAATTTACGTACCAACTATACGTAAATATTACGTCTAAAATTGGACATTGTAAACACCGGTTTATTGTGTTTTACTCTAGTAAATCGATTTGGTTAAATTAAGGGAACGCAATAAAATTTACTCACGCTAATCAGAAATTAATTTAAAAAATAGTTTAAAATGATTACATCCGTACATTCAGTAGGACTATTTTTATAACTGGCGGCCATCTTGTCTGTGACGTCAGCAATGTAGATCTCCTGGTTCATGGCTGACTGTTGGGTGCTTGTGTGGCGTATAAGTTTCTCTTTTATAGTGTTTTATTAACAAGAAATTGTGTGTGGAGAGAATTGCACTGCTCTGTTGCAACTACTCCCTATGTATATAACATAGAAACGAAGAATAAATGTACATGTGTGTGTATTTAAAGATGACGAAATATTACGCAACGTGCAGTGAATACCCTAGAATACGTTTCCTAATGTAGGCCTACCTGAATGTTTGTGAAGATCTGGTCCTTCATGTAGAAGATTAAATGAGGCAGAAGAAAAACATTTACACTGGTAAGTCCCTGTGCAAGATTTGTTTCACACACATAAATAGGCCTATCATAACCTCAACGACTTGCAAACTGATTTATAATACAGATGCTGTGGTAATTAGCTCTGATCATAATAATTTACGATAACGCTGCTAAAGTATTTTTTAATTGTTTCAGGAATTCACAATGCCTAGGTGCTGTAGTGTTGCTGGCTGTAAAAGTAACTACAAGTCACAACATGAAAGTGTTAGTACATTTTCTTTACCAAAAGACGAAGAACTTAAGAAGACATGGCATAGAAAGATTCCTACAGACTTTACAGGGGTGAGCAAGCCTTTTATTTGTGTGAAGTATTTTCCTGAAGAGAGTGTGATAAGAACAGAGACATTTGTAGTTAACGGTGAAATAAAAACATTTCCTAGAACTTGCTCTAAACTGAAACTTGGTGCAGTACCATCAATATTTCCTAATCTGCCTGAGTACTTGTCAAGACCAGGTCCATCATGCAGAAGAAGAAAATTTAAACCAAGCAGTTGCAGAAAGCTTAAAAGAACTTAAAAGTTATGCTGAATGACAAGCTCTGCATTGTTTGGAAGATGTGATGCAGTACTTCCTAAGTGTAACAGAAGGACTTAAAGGGCAGTGGATTAGCATAATGGCAGTAGAAAGGCTAGTGCTGTGCTTAATGGATGTTAATGATGATGTTCCGAAGATTCTTGGTTCAGTGTGTATTATGAGCGATCTCAGTGTTTTGCTTACAAGAAATAATTGCAAAATACCTCAGCAAGAAGTCCCAAAATACTGCAAGATAGTAAGCACAAAAAGTGTTCTTGATGACATTTTTAGTTATTGATATCTCATGTATTGATAGTATATGTGAAATGTATGTGAGCAGTGTACATTTATGAACCAAAGGCCCTATATAGGCTACATAAATTATATATAAAATATACGTTTGATAGATCATCTTGACATATTTTTTACGTATAGATATTGTACATCAATAGTATGTATGCGATTGTTCGTATAATTGATATATATTAAATGTCTGTATTGACATGAATAGACGTACGATATACATCAAAAAGTGGGACCTTTGAGCGTATATTATACGTAGATTTTATTTAACCAATATGTGTGATATACATTAACTAGATCTAGGGATAACGCAATTTTTACATATATTTTACGTATGTGTGCTGAGTGGGTACATTCCTGAGGCTATTAACACGTTACTTTTTAAACTTCCACCTATACTTCCAGAAGACCACTCGTATGTATGCCCATTCACACAATGAGTTTTTATTCGTAACATTACTCTTCTCGTTTCAACTTTACGTTCATTAACTGGAGCGCCACATGTATGGCATATACTGAATAGTGTAAGAAGGGCACTTACACAAACACAAAAGAATATTTTTCCGACAAGTTGATATTTTCTATGCCATCTTCTTCTCCTTCACTAGTGATTTCATCGGGGACGTAATCTTCATCCTTTTCATTCCAGGTGTCATGTTCATCAATGTAGTTCATATAGACAGAATTTGCAGTTCTATAAATTTCTGTGCCTATCTCACACTGTATTTCTGCGTCAGTCTTCAATTCTACATGCATACATTCATAAACTTGTGTAGCTTCCTCTTTCTTGTTTAGAATCAGTTATTGAATTATCAATTAATTCCTACATTTCGCTCTGTTTAAAGTTTTTCTTGGGAGAAGGAATTTCTTTACTTCCTATTAAGAACTCTGAAGGTACCGCATTGTCTTTTGGTCTAGGGTACCTGAATTTTTCATCCTTCAATATTCTGATTTTTAAAATATCCGATTAATTAAAAATTTGCTTTAAAATGCTTTCCACATACTCTAGAATTTTTTGCTGGAACAAAATCCCATTTGTTGTACAAACGTCTGTTCTTGTTTTTACAAGGGAATGCATAGTAACCAACATTTCTATGGACACAAGAATTATTTGAACAACCGTAAGCCCTGCACGCAGGCATCTTCACTTACACTACACAATAAACATTACTAGGGAATACAAGACCGGCACCTTTCACACATTACCAGAGAAAGCCAAACTAAAAGTGCTGATGGCGCGGCGCGTTAGCCGCGTGACGTCACAGCCTTGCAACATTATAATTTAAATTGCTCACAGAATGAGAATGAGCGAACATAAAAAGAAACGGTTTTCGACTCTGCACTTAGCGAGAATCGTATTTTCTTTTAAGATAAAGTAAAAATTTTCGTTCAGTACCCCTTTAAGTCCACTTTCTTGTTACCGAGAATTAGAGTGACTTAACACACTATACCAGCCCAACATAGCTTTAGAGATGGATAAACCTATGAGGCACACATCCATAACTACCGTACAATTTTGATTATGACTTACTGGACTTAACACAAATGTAGAGAACATTTTTATCTATAACTCTATGGACATATCTCAATTTTTTAGGACGGTAGACTTAACTCTCTTTACCCGCGCACCCCGGAATTGTTCCCAAAGTGCAAAATCATGTGCAGTAGAACAAACCCTCAAGCAGTGATGGGTTCGATTTGGTAACAAACCTAAAAGCTTTAGTAATAGTTTTCAGATTTTACAATGAACTCAGTTATTCACTCATTTTCGATGATTCTGCCTAAAGAAAGCAAAGCCAATAGCTGTAGACTATCAGTAGTGCATGTTTATAAACTCGGAATTCTGTGGATTGTTTCTTATCCTTAGAATTTTTAAAAATACATCAAGATAATAATGTTGATCAATTAAAGCAAATATATTTAACTTACTTTGATTGAAATTACTTGAATTTTTATCATATTTTCCTGAATATATCCTTTAAAGGGTTGGGATATCTGGCTCCATAAAGGAATAGGCATAGGGAGTATCAGAGAGGGCCAATACAATGTAGGTGCGCGGGCAAAGAGAGTTAAGTCCACTTTCTAGTTACTGAGAATTAGAGTGACTTAACACACTTTACCCTCCCAACATAGCTTTAGAGATGCCTAAACCTATGATGCACACATCCATACCTACTGTACAATTTTGAATATGACTTATTGCACTTAACACAAATGTAGAGAACATTTTTATGAAAACTCTATGGACATAGGGAAAAAATAGTTTTATGCTGCACTCTAGGCTCCTCTCTAATGAGGCCCACCTGGGAAGGTGGGGTTTAGGGTTTCGTCACAGAGACATAATAAACCTCGTGCTATTCAGTATATTGCTACTAAACTAACATAAACGTTCCTAACCTAAAAAAACGGCGGAGCTTGGCTGGGGTGCAGCATAAATCTATCTTTTGCCCATTAAGGAATTCAATAAGTAGAATTAAGCTTTGATAGATTATAATAGAAATCACTATTTAAAAGCTCTTCCTCCTGAATGGATAAGGAATGAGTTTTCAAATCTTATTTCAGAAAATGTTTTCCATCACACTAAAAAGATTTTCCTCTTGTATGTGAAACCATATGAGTTTTGAGACTACTTCTATGATAAAACGCTTTACTGCACATGTCACACTTGAAACCTTTTTCTTCTGAATGTGTGGGCAAATGTCTAATTAAACATTCTCTTACAGAAAATGATTTTGTACAAACATCACATTTGAAAGCTTTTTCTCCTGTATGTGTAACCATATGAGTTCTGAGATGACTTCTCTGAGAAAACGTTTTGCTACAGATATCACACTTGAATGGTTTTTCTCCTGTATGTGTTAGCAGATGATTTTTGAGGCTATCAAATGTAGATAAAATTTTGTTACACACATCACACTTAAAAGCTCTTTCTATTGTATGTGTTAACAGATGAGTTATGAGACTACATCTATAAGAATATAAGAATCTATAAGAATAACTGCAACTGGTCTCCCACTTTTCGGATCCCATGCCTGAATCCATCCTGCTACTGACAAATCCTTAACTCTGGTTTCTTGTGCCATATTGATCTACCTGATTAACTAAGATTATAATTTTTCTATTGTTTCAGCTGATGCCGACTGTGGATGCGCCACAGACATACCTACAAGTCATTCGGCGGCGGACATGCCGTCGGTGCGGCGACTCTACAAAGTGGACATACCCCGTGGTATTGTCCCTCGCCAGGGGCCCGTGCCGGCGGCTTCCGACGTGGCCGTTCCCTCAGTGGAACTATAGTCCGTGCCAGGGTCGTTGGAAACGAAATCCCTGATGACTCCCCGAGTGCAATGTTTGAACCGGTAGAAGCCCTACTACCTGGTTTGTATTCACCACGTGCTGTAGTGAATTTAAGTAAGGATCCTAATGGACCCCGGGGAATGGTCCCTTATCGACCACAAGCCCCCAATGTATTCCCTCAAAGCCTCGCGAAAATCCGGAGGACGAATGGCCACCCATCTTTCCATCTACCAGTGAGCGGTGTGAGGACTCCGTAGCAGAAAAGCTACCGAGCCAAACAGGCGCTCTGGGGTATCCCAATGGGACGAGAACTGTTCAGCCTCTTTGCCCCGTAAAAGAGGACATGAACCAAGGATACCTTGGGAGAAAAGAAAATTTAGATTCCCTTGGCAAACAATCGCATAGAATGAATTATCCGTCTCAGTGTAAAAGAAAGAAGTTAAATAAGTCATATGTTGTTCCAGTTCATATTATTAATTTGTCTGAGGAAGTGATAGTGTTATCTAAAGGCACCAGGCTAGGCGACTTATCTCCCCTACAGGAAGTAGAGCTGATAAACAGTGTTGCGCATGCAGTAAGTGAACAAGAAGACAGCTCTGAAACATTTAATGAATATGTGTCACAGAAACTCATTCATTTGAACCAAGTAGACAAGGAAATAATCTCTAGCGTGCTACATAAGTATCAGCATTTGTTTTATAAGGAAGGCAGTGCGGAAATAGGTTGTACCAGTAAAATTAAACATGAAATAGATACTGGGGACGCAAAACCTTTTAGAAAGGCCCCGTATCGAATCCCGCATGCGTTAAAACCCGTAGTAGAAGAGCAAATAAATGATATGCTCCGTAAGGGAATTATTTCAGAAAGTTTATCTGAACACAATAGCCCCATCCTTCTAGTACCAAAAAAGTCTCGAGATGGGAGCCCAAAATGGCGTATGTGCGTCGACTTACGTAATTTAAACTTGCAGACAAAGAAAGACGCGTATCAGATACCAAATATAACGGACATTTTGGATTTTTTAGGACAAAGTAAAGTTTTTTCGGTTTTAGATATGGCGAGTGGGTATTGGCAAATAGAAATATCCGAAAAAGACAGAGAAAAGACAGGATTCAGCACCCCCCAAGGACATTTTCATTTCAATAAATTATGTTATGGCCTATGCAACGCCCCAGCAACGTATTCGCGTTGTATGGACTCTATTTTAATGGGCTTAAAAGGAATAGACGTCCTTGCCTACCTTGATGATATTATTGTCTTTGCACCGGATATGCGCTCCCATGCTGAGAAATTAGAGCGTGTATTCCAAAGATTGGAGGGGGCTAACTTTAAAATTCAACCGGAAAAATGCCAGTTTGCTGTAGATCAAGTAGAGTATTTGGGTCACATTGTCACTAGTGAAGGCATAAAACCGGACCCAAATAAAGTTAAAGCCATTAGAGAGTATCCAGTACCAGCCAATATTCGAGACATACGCTCTTTCGTAGGGCTAGCTTCTTATTATAGAAGGCATGTCCCGAATTTTGCTGAAATAGCGCAGCCTTTAACAGCTTTAACAAGAAAAGAAACCAAATTCGAATGGGGTATGGCGCAGCAAGAAGCATTTGAAATGCTAAAAGAAATTTTGAGTACACAACCGTTGTTAGCATACCCAGACTTCTCGAAAAATTTCATTGTCTGCACGGATGCCTCAAACACCGCAATTGGTGGAATTTTGGCACAAGAGTTTGATGGGCATGAGAAGCCTATAGCTTATTGCTCCAGACAGCTAAACAAAGCAGAAATAAACTATAGTGTGACCGAAAAGGAACTGGCAGCGGTGATCTTTGCCACCAAACAATTTCGATGTTATATTTACGGACATCCTTTTGTTTTGGTGACGGACCACGCCGCCCTGAAGTGGATGTTAAATTTAAAAGATCCTAGTTCCAGGTTAGTAAGATGGAGCTTAAGATTAGCTGAGTTTGATTTTACGGTAGTGCACCGTGCGGGCCGGAAATTGACCCACGCGGATGCCCTTAGTCGTCATGTGGCTATGACGTTTTGCGAAAAGAATTTGAGTAATGAAGCAATTATGCAAGCCCAGAAAACAGATGCAGACTGCCAAGCTTATCAGCGGAAAAAGAAAAAGCATCCGGAGTTCCGTGTTGATAATGACGGTTTGTTGTATAAACAAAGCAAGACAAGCATATCCGGATACGCGATTGTAATTCCACAAGAATTAATTCCAGTGGTACTTCATTATTATCATTCTACACCGTTCGCGGGACACCAAGGTGTTCATAGAACAGTAGCTAGAATTGCACGAAAATATTGGTGGAGCACATTGCGAAAGGATGTAGAAAACTTTATCAGCACTTGTGATAAATGCGCTCGCAGGAAACCAGGTACTGCGGGAATCGTACCGCTAGCGGAACCACCGCAAGCCTCAGAATTTTTGGAAATTCTCTCTACAGATTTTGTAGGTGTTTTACCTACAACCGAAGCAGGAAACCGTTATGTATTGACATTTGTGGATCATTTCACACGGTACTGCTTTGCGATACCTGTCCCGAATCAAAGTGCAGAGATAGTGGCGCGAGAATTTGTTTCAAAAATCGTGCTACAGCACGGAGCCCCAAAGGCTCTCCTTTCAGATCAAGGCGCGCAGTTTTTGTCCAAACTCATACAAGAAGTGTGTAAGTTACTGAAAATAAATAAATTACAAACAACTGCATATCATCCGCAGAGTAATGGTATCTGTGAGCGCTTTCATAAAACGCTCGCAGATATGGTATCCCATTTTGTAAGTAAAGATGCAAAACGATGGGACGAGTACATACCTTATGCTGTAATGGCATACCGAAGTACTCCGCACACAGTAACAGGGTATAGTCCGCATTATTTAGTCTTCGGACGAGAGATGCGACTACCTATTGAAGATGAGGGACAATTAGCGATAGGTGGACAGGAAAAGGCAGAAGACTATGATAGTCACATTCGAGTATTAGCCGATAGATTGAAAACTGCGTACGAGTCGGTAAAAGCCGCTAACAAACAAGGCCAAGAAACATCAAAGAAATACTTTGATAAAGGAAAAAGGCCAAGAGAGTTTCAAGTTGGTGACTATGTATATGTATATAACCCCATAGCTAAAAGAGGGGCAGGAAGAAAATTTGCCTATGCATGGCAAGGTCCAGCAAAAATAATAGATAGGACCTCCGATGTAACGTATAGGATAAAACGAGACGATGGAAGTTTAGTTGTAATCCATGTGAATAGGTTAAAAGAATGTAAAGTGCCTAGGCCAACAGATACACATCACTTGCCCGATTCAGGTAGTAAAACATCTACCGAAAAAGTTGAGCAAGAACGATTGCAGTTAGAAACAATTTTAGAGGAACCGGAAGGAAGTGAAAGTATGACATATTCGAAACCGTTTAAATGTATTGAACAGGAGCCAGTAGACGAAACCGTAGATATGTCACACGAGTCAATAGAAGTAGAATCCGGAGATGAATGGGTACCTCCGTAGAGAGAACGGGCAGGAACATTACCCGAGGTTATCCCTAATCGTTACGAGTTGCGCTCGAGAGGGCGAGCGGAAAGAGAAAGTGTAAATAGAAATTCTGTAAATATGGATGATAATGTAGATTTAGTTAGAAATAATGACTTAGGTTTAAGAAGATATGAATTACGCCCACGAACTAGGTCAGAATAAGAAGAAATAAAGAGGTTGTATAGACTACCGTATAGGAATATTTTCTGGGGAACGACGAAGTAATTCCTCGTTCTTCACGTGTGTTACAGGTTTATTGGGGATGATTCGCCACAACCAAATGGAAGCAGTAACCCTGGATAAGGGGATGGTGTTTTTAAAGGATAGAGAGATATTATTAACCGGTGATAAATGGACCGTCATTGTGGACATTCATTTAAATGATTATGATAATTTGATTTCAGGCTTAAATACAGCACTCGATGAATTATATGCAGGTTATAGGAATTTTGTAAATTTCGTACAGCGCGACGTGGCAGATAATGTCATATACATGGGAGAATTAAATCGATTAAGAAATTTAACAGCCGAAATGGAAACAGATGTTACCGCTTTTAAGGCATTAATACCAAAAAACATGAAAAACCCCAGAGGAAAAAGAGGTTTATTTGATGGCGTGGGGTACACCCTTAATTATCTATTCGGTAATCTCGACTCCCGAGATCTAAATCGGATTAACAGTGTTATAAAAGATTTAAAAGGTTTTGCTACTAATATGGTACACACAACAGACCAACAGGTTACTTATATCAAACAGTTAGATAAACGAGTAAGTCAAAATTCTATCCTTATAGTTAAAATGGCTAAGGAGTTAGGTAACGTGTTAAGAGACACGATTCGAACCGAGGCCATTAAGCAAAGAAAATGGTTTTTGTTCGCAACACAAACTAGGGAGATAGAATTAACTATTCTCCATATGAAAGCCCAACTTATGCAGCTACAAGAAAGCCTAGACATGACGTCAATTGGCAAATTATCCACAACCTTACTACCTCCACATAACTTCACTAAAATTTTAAGTGAAATCTCTTTAAACTTGCCAGAAGGAACAAGTATGATAACGCCTCCCACGGCGGAATCCACATACTTGTATTATCAGTTGGCGGATGTACACGCAGCCGCATTTCAGGAAACAATCAGACTTTATATTGAAGTTCCTTTAAAAGGTAGTGATAGATATTTTGAAGTGTATAAGGCTCATTCATTACCTTATTTTGAACCCGAGCTTAATCAATTTGTATCTATAAACGTTCCAAAGTCTACCTATCTAGCCGTCTCTAAAAATTTACAGATGTTTACAGTCTTAACTGAAGACGATTTAAATATTTGTAAAAAAGGTGTATTTACCATATGTCCAGCTGACTATGTTTTATATGATACAAGAGCAAATAATTGCTTAATAAATTTATATTTAGGTAAGACCAAACAAGTACAGCAAACATGCCAGAGAGTTATAGAAAGTCCACAGTTCGCGCCTATCTGGATCAGGTCCACCTTGAGTGACTACTGGATATACAGTCTAAGTTCACCCCTAGCAGTAACCAAGAAATGTCAAAATGGGAGTCCGCCGGGAGATAAATTCGTTACAGCGACTGTGTTATTAAATGGCACAGGATTATTTAATAATACTTATAACTGCTTTATCTACGGGGGAACTTTCCAGTTGTTACCACACTCAATAGGCCGCTCTGTGTACGAACTAAAAACACCTACTATAGTCATACCTAAAATTAATGCTATGCTTACTCCACAAGAAATCGAGATGCTCCAGACCCACTGGGAGGAAGGAAGCGGAGATCCAGGAATAGAAACTACAATTAATATGGACTTAGCAGGGACACGACCCAGGATCGACGTGACCAAATTACATCGATCCCTGGACCGTCTACAGAATCAGCCGGAGTTGGTCGACCATCACATCTTACCTATCTCATTAAGTGGTGTGTCACTTATTTTAATAATAATTATTGTGTTAAGTTGTGTGTTTAAGGCCAGATTAATGGAAGCAAGAAGAATTTATAAGTTATGGAGACACAAGGACAAGGAACCACAACCAGCAAGATGCAAGACAAAGAAGAAGCATCGCACACCTCCACCCATCTTAGAAGATATTGAGTTAATGGCTAAAGAAGAGGAGATTGAACATCGGATGGACGAAAGGACACGTTCATTCCAAGTAGCATCAATAGTTGAAACTAACCCGGACAAAGTGTTATATGCTAAGCATTGACAGTGGGAATGCTGATTCTGTTCCAAAAAGAATAATTATGTTTTTTAATGTTATTACAGTAAAAGAAATATGCACATTACACTTACCTCAGGATGGAGAAAGAGATCGAAATCTCTCCGCCCAGCTACCCCCTCATCAGATGAGGCCGGAGACGGAGGTGGCGGAGATGGAGAATTGGGTGGCGGTGACGCCGGCGACGGAGGCGGCGGCGATGGCGCCAGTGGTGGCGGTGAAGCTGCGCCCGGTGGACTGGGGGCACTCACCGTTTCTTCATCGCTCTGATAGACGTTGTCCGAC
Organism: Ectobius pallidus; assembly: GCA_964059195.1. Lineage (NCBI taxonomy): Eukaryota > Metazoa > Arthropoda > Insecta > Blattodea > Ectobiidae > Ectobius > Ectobius pallidus. The sequence continues at coordinate 40,291,822 of CAXKWD010000007.1, read as the reverse complement.
ATTTTTTTGTAATAAATTTTAATTTGCGAAGTTTTGTTATAATATACTAGAGAATATGGGAAGTGGTTTACCACACCTGCCTCTTGAAAATGGTCAGTCTTTCAGACGACATTTTCATTTAAGGTGGGAGGGGTGTGATGGCTCAGACAGCCATCTGATTATTTTACCATTTATTGTTTTGGGTTACTTGATATATTATCGATAGATTATCGAATATTACAAATTTATTGATTATATTAGTTAAGAATATATGACACTTACTCATCTCTAGTATGTTGCAACAAAGGAAAAGACCGACAGGATTTTGTGGTCTTCTGAAATATTAAAATGTACATCTTGGGAACTTCACAGGATGTAACTGACCACATATCTTCCTGTGAAAATAGTGTCATACGTGACTCAATAGATACAGGATGTTGCATCAGATTTTCCTGTGTTCGATCCTTGTGTAAGGCAAACTCCCGTAGTTATTATGCTGATTAATGTACATAAAAGGTAAAAGGATGAGCTTCCTGACTCCTACACAAATCTGTGGGTGTAAGCCAGTATATAAATCCAGCCAGCCGTTCTGCTCATCATGATATCTACTTGGGACATCTTCAGGAGATAATTGCTGTACGAATTATCCCCGGCGGAGACTCAGGCTCTTGGAACTAACGATATATTTGTGAAAGCAGACATCATGATGGAACGGCTGGGCTTGTGCATATTTATTGTATGTAAGTAAACTTCTGTATTATTTTCAAGAGACTGGCTTACGCGAAATAGTAGTTTGTTAAAGTATATTTATTTAAGGAAATCCCTTTAAGTTCAGACAAGAATATTAAGTCGATTTCAAATATGTTATTATCGTTAATGCATGAGTAGGAAACCTTAAATTCAGAAAAGAAGATTAAGATGTTTCCCGTATAGTAAATTATAATAAATGTATGTAAATATAATACCAATATATTAGGTAATAATGTTAACCCATGTAACCAAGAATTTAGTATATCTATGGTAATCTCAGGAATTATTATTGTAATCATTATGGAAATAGAAGAAACGTGTTTTATTTGTGCTTTAATTATTTGTATTATCAATCTGCTTTATTGGTTAGCTTTGTTAAATAAATATTGTTTATGTTAAAGAAAAGGGGTGTATTACGTCATTTCAAAGGTACAAGTTAGGGCTTCGCCCGGCCACTCCCCTTCCTTATACCCGCGACATGACAGCTACAAACGTCACACGTGAAGCCTTTCACTCCTGTGAAACCTTTCTCTCCTGTATGTGAAAGCATATGAGTTTTGAGATTACTTCCGTGAGCAAATGCTTTGTTACATACCTCACACTTTAGAGCTTTTTCTCCTGTATGTGTAAGCAGATGACTTTTAAGACTGAATTTTGCAGAAAAACATTTTCTGTAAGAAAAAATCTCAAAGTTCATCTGCGTACTCATACTGGAGAAAAACCTTTCAAATGTGATGTTTGTGGCAAAACATTTTCTCAAAGAAGTTCTGTCAAAACTCATCTGCTTACACATAAAGGAGAAAAAGCTTTTTAATGTGATATATGTAACGAGGCAATTTATCAAAAAACTTGTCTGTTTACAATTTTTTTTTATTACATTAGACTGTATTGGTTAAAATACAATCACGAGTTGTACCGGTGTGTTTAAATACTAGATTTTGTTGGTTTGTGCAATGAGTTGTTACTAGCTGTCAGCTGGCATCAGGTAACTTTACTGCAGAAGAGGAAAGACAGAAGTCCTATGTAGGTTCAAATTGTTTTTTTTATGTTATTTTTTTCAAAATCCCAGTAGCCAGGATTTTTTTATAAAGGTAGTGACAATTAAAGTAGTTGTTAGATACATCAATTAGAAATTGATCTAAGTAAGATGGGTTCTTTTAACAACGCATAATGGGAAAAGACCATTTTGTCGCGCAATAGGCTTCCTCCCCCTCCAAAGCTTGAATGCCTCCCATGATACCTGTTAGATGGTGTTGCTAGTAATGCCTAGTGAAACTGGAAAAAAAATATTTTTCTTTTATTCTCTACTTCTCTACCTATTCCTCTCTCTTCCTCCCTTCACCAAAGTCTACCACCTTTTTAAGACCTATTCTTAACATTAAATTTTGAATGGAATTCGTGATCGCTAGCACTGTAACCAGCAGCCTTAACCACTATACACCATGAGTGATTACTGGATGGTGAAGGGAAAATTCATCTAAGCTTAGGGAGCTTTAATACATGAGAAATAGCCATTTGGTATCGTTCAAGGGTCATTTTCTTTATATACGAGGCGTGTTTTTTAAGTAAGTACCGTTTTGCGATTCCGCCGTCGCAGCGCTACGGTCGGCGTTCCGCGCATGCGCGCTGGTTACCTACATCTCTTGTCTACGCACTGACGCCATTACAGTGTGATTCTTCATTGTATACGTTGTTTACTGAGTGTTTAAGATGCCTCCGACAATCGTGAGTCCCGCCGATTGTGAAGTACGGGCTGTTATACGATTTCTTAGTGCTAAAGGCGTAAAACCGATCGATATTCATCGTGAGATCTGTGAAGTTTGCAGACAAAACATTATGAGTGATGGAATGGTAAGGAAATAGGTGAGAGCAATCCAGAACAAAAGACGTGGCAAGTTGAGTAAGGGTATCGTTTTGCTGCATGACAATGCCCGTCCACATGTGGCTAATCGGACCAAAGATCTCATTAAATCTTTTAAATGGGAAACTCTAGATCATCCTCCATACAGCCCTGATCTGGCGCCCAGCGACTACCATTTGTTCCTGCACTTGAAGAAACACCTGGGTGGTCAGCGTCTTCAAGACGATAACGAAGTCAAAACAGTTGTGATACAGTGGCTAACAAGTCAGGCGGCAGAATTTTATGAGGAGGGTATTCAAAAACTGGTGCCATGTTATGACAAGTGCCTCAATATTCACGGAAATTATGTAGAAAAGTAGATTAAGGTACAGGCTTTCATGTAAAAATAAAATTATTGCGATATCTTTGCACGTCTTTTTTTAATTCCAAAACGGTACTTACTTAAAAAACACGCCTCGTATATGGGTGATTCTTCAAATTCGGGAAAATTTGGAGTGTGTAAAATCCAAATTTTTTATTTTGTTTAATAAATCTCAAAAAAATCACTAAAATACTTCAGGGGTTACTTGATTATAATATGACACCAGCAGAGCTATTTTTATTTATTTTTATTTCTTTATTTTTTTAAAGCCATGTGAATGACATTCGTGTACATGTGGATGACAGAAGGCCACATTAATGACTAACTTTGGCAACAATCTGCTTTAAGTAACTATTTCTGGGAATTACACAGTGAAGTGATATTCAATTACACTAAAAAAGTTGTATTTACATACATACTTCACTAACTTTACCTAATTTTTCTCAGGACAGATCTGTTTCATCCACCCTTGTGGATATCCTCAGCTGATTTCTACTTTCTGGAGTTGTGTTGCCATCTATTGGAGGAACGATGAATCTCGTGATGAGGCTGTCTTCTGCTGGGATTTCAAAATTCATAATCCTCTTTCTCCATTGTTAGTCAATTTATTCATGAGTAACTTGGAAATTCTAGTTACCAAAGGATTTCCACTAATGTTCAAATGTTGGTCCAGATATGTGGATGATATCTTCACAATAATTAATCAGAAACATCTCCAAGATGCATTGAAATTACTCAACATACAGGACAACAATATTAATTTCACTATGGAAACAGAAACCAACAACTGTCTACCTTTCTTGGACTTAAAATTAATAAAAAACTCCAACAGAATTGAATTTGGCATATTTAGAAAAGCAACTCACACGGATAACTTCATAAAAGGAAATAGTTACAACCCGGCCCCTCACAAAATTGCTGTTTTCAATAGTTTGGCCCACAGAATTGTGAATGTACCTATGAACTAAACAGAATATTCCGAAGAATACAAGCATATAGTAAACACAGCTAGAATTAATGGTTTTGACAAGGAACTTATAGACAAGAAAATTAAGAAATTTGAAAAGCAAAAAGAAATTAAGATGATTAGCACTTTGGAAAATGAAAAAGAAAAAACAGGATATAGGACCTTAACTTATCACCCTTGGGCAAATAATAGATTTCAAAAAGTTTTTAAAGAAGCAAACATAACATTAGCCCCGAAAAACAGATTCAACATCAAATCTCTAATTAAGTCAGACCATAAAGATAAAGAGCCCCAGAACAGAAAATCAGGAATATACCAGATTAATTGCCAGGATTGTAATAAGATTTATATTGGCCAGTGAAGGAACATTTTAGAAACATAAAGTACCAACAAATAGAAAAGTCAGCTGTAGCAGCTCATTATTGGGAAGAAGGCCACAAAATAGATAATGAAGCTAAACTTTTGAAACAAGTAAGGAAACAGTCAGATTTAACAGTTTGGGAAAAATTATTCATCCAAAAGAACAAGGAAACAGTTATGAATTTTGAAATCCCAGCAGAAGACAGCCTCATCACGAGATTCATCGTTCCTCCAATAGATGGCAACACAACTCCAGAAAGTAGAAATCAGCTGAGGATATCCACAAGGGTGGATGAAACAGATCTGTCCTGAGAAAAATTAGGTAAAGTTAGTGAAGTATGTATGTAAATACAACTTTTTTAGTGTAACAATCTGCTTTTCTTTATGTGATTTCATATTTTTCTCAGCATACTTCAGTTGATTTTGCACCAAATTTGCAAATTTGTGTGCATACTCCGGAATTAATGTAATTTTAACGAGACTGTGTTTTTATGGTTTTGGGGAGGGGGGAATCAAGCAGAAATTCATTTAATCAGTTTTAAGATCTTAAGTACAGGTCACAGACACCGCAAACACAATAGTATCCTACATTTATCATCTACATGACTTGAGAGTCATCCACATACCCCTTCATGAGACATGTGGATGACAAAAAAGGAGTTTAAGTGGTCTCAGCAAGCCATTTCTAAACCTCTGTAAGCTCAACTTCAGTCAAATACTTTGAATTGGAAGGTTTTATCATAGTGCATAATCAAAATTAATAAATATTCACTTTCTGCCTACTTTCTAGAAGCCATGTTAATGACAGGGAATAAAAACGCTTTCCTTGAAAATGATGCAAAGTCCTTAGTTAATCCCAAACTGTTTGTAAGCAAGCAAAATTCAACCTTACAATTCAACCACAAGCTGCCCTGTTGGCTTTCTAACACTGTTGCCAGTTATACAAATTTCTCATTTCTGCAGAAAAAATTCCATTCTTTTCAGCCATGTGGATGACCAAAAACCCTTGGGAAATTCTTTATGTTCATTAGGTGGGGTGACAATTTTTTTCATTTTATTTTTTAGGGGTTAATATTCTTCACACATTCATACTCATTGACAGGAAAAAAGTTGAAAAGGAAATAACATTTTGTTTTGTGGAAAAATGCATTAGAATATACAAAACCGAGGTTTGGGAAGTTAGTGACATTTCAAAGTGATGGTTGTAGTATGGAAGTAGTAGAAACAAACTTTTATTTTAATTTTTTATTAAAGTTGAATTTGAAGGGAAATATCACTCCGGAACAGAAATTTTCCCGTATTTGAAGAATCACCCATAAATTTTTTGTTTGTTTTTGGTATGGTACAAATTTCATTTTATTAAGCTAATATTATAGGAGAGAAATTCCTCCGACACTGGACTTTAACCCAGGACCTTTGGCTATTCGCGCCACTCCTCTACCAACTGAGCTAAGCCAGAGTTCATTTCACAGCGCCAGATGGAACCTCTCTCCTACAACTGACTGCCCTTAATGGTCTACCTCACAGACAGACAAGCTATGTCACATGAGGCACACTAAGTAGTGATTTTTTGTGACCGGGCTCCCACTGTTATTGTACAGTTAACATTCAAGATAGATATATAAGCATTCATGAACCACAGATTATTGTGTTTGTTGGACATTACATGAGAATATTATACGAGAAGAATTCCATCTGGCACTGTGATGTATTTTGTAAATCAGTTAGAAAGGGTTCTTAATTCACTGTATAGTACTAATGTAAATATTATACTGTGTGGGGACTTTAATGTAGATTTCTCAATTGATAGTAAGAAGAAGATCAAAAAGAAGTAACGGCTCCGCTTCAGTAAGCCATCAATAACTGACGTAGGAGTCGGCATGCTGACCACTTGCCCCAAACCTGTCATATGCCTATTCAAAACGTGACACTTCATTATTACGCTCATATTATTGATAAATAATAATAATAAAATATAATATTTGGAAGAAAGCAGTTCGTTCGTTGAAAATGCCACTGTTCAAAATAGTACCCACTGGTGTTTAGAATTGTACCTACTGTGGTACATTTTCGAACGATATTCTGGAAATGAAAGATTGATTGCCATGACCAATTTTACAGCTGTTTGACTTCCATATTTTTTTGAAGGGTCAACTACATTGCCAACTTTGTGATTACGATACAGTTGAACTTGTCTTATGTTTATTGTGTTCATAAAATAAGAATATTTGTTAAGCGTTCGGAAATGTACCACCTTACCCTATATGTAATTGAAAATTTTAATGATATTACCAAGACATTATATTTCCTTTGCTCTATGAATAATAAGGGGTATAAAATAACCTTATTTAGTTATTTTGCAGATAGGTATCCACAAATGTGTCGTCTTTTTGAAGTGAAGCTTCTTTAGCCACTATAGGGGTAAATCCAGAGCTTGTGTAACGCTCAAAATCATCACAAAATTAGTAAGGTGTGACGGAACGGACTGAACAGAAAACAGTCAACTGAATGATTAGGCTTATCCAAAATATAAAATTCTAAAAATCCAAAAGGAAATAATACAAAAATTCAAAGATCCAAAATTAAAAAAATAAAAAATTATAAAATCAAAAATTAAAAAGTCCAACAAATCCAAAATTTAAAAAATAAAAATCAAAAATTAAGAAATCCAAGTATCCAAAATTTAAAAAATCATAATTTCTAAATTAAAAAATTAAAAATCCAAAATTTAACAATCCAAAATTTGAAAATCAAAAAATCCAAAACAAAATAATCAAATATCGAAAATTAAAATCCAAAGATCTAAAATTTAAAAATTCCGAATTTAAAAAATAAAAAACGCCAACATTAAAAAAATTTAAAATTTAAAAACATCCAAAATTTAAAAAGTCCAAAAGCCCAATGTTAAAAAGTCCAACAATCCCAAATTCAAAAAATCCAGCAGTCCAAAATTGAAAATTCCAACAATCCAAAATTGAAAATCCAATAATCCAAAATTGAAAAATTAAAAAAAGTTTCACTTCTGTCGCGTGGCGTTCCAAGCACACTTTTTTACTCTTGGAAATATGGCATCCCTAGCTTTTGTAATAAAAACCTATCCTTGCTATTAACCCATTTTAATAACTGTATATCGCAGCACAGATTAGCGTTGTATTCGATTTAACTCCTGCTATTCTAAACATTTTTAGTTGAAGCTAATCAGACAAATTCAAAAGTTGTATTAGTCTCTGTTGGTGCCTGCCAAACTCTTAGACAACTTTCGATAAAGTACAATAACAATTTAAATAGTAATATATTGGTCCCATAACATCTTTAAAGTGCTCCGACTTATAAACAAATTATAATCAAACTAAACTAAAACTTGTAAATGTCCAGTAGAATCACTTTTCTGTTCTGAAGTGGTTATTGCTGAATTCTGTGGCTCTTGAACGGAACGAAAGCAGTCATCAATCAAATATATCATAATAGTCCAGTCATTTGGTAGTTTTACCTGGAAAGTTTTCCGGGAGTTTTGAAAATTTGCGATTCTATAGATTTCGACGTGCTCTTTTCGAATTTTCACTTTGCTACTTCGTATCTTTGCCGCTCGCGCCGCCATATTGGAAAAATGGCGCCCAAAAACAGTTTTCTCACAATATCTCCTTTCCGATTCATTTTACGATGAAAATAATTATGTAATAAATTAAACTAGAGAACATTTCCTATAATTTATGTAGTAACGATTTTTTTGTAAAATGAATAGTTTCAGCGTACGAGCGCCGCAAAGTCTACTCCGACACGCGTTTTGGCCAAAGCCATGGAAGATGCGGATACGCATTATTTTGCGGTAAAGCATTTAATAAGCAATTTTAACTAAATAAGGTCTCCTGATTTAAAAAATGTCATTATTTTTGTTGTTTCAGATCTAGTTTTCGTGTTTGCTGTTATGGCGGACGCAATTTTAAGGTCTGCGTAGACTTTTTTGGGGTTTATAGTAGCTAAACGGTAAGTCGTATAAAAAAAACCTGTTGCAGAAGCAGTAACGGATTTTTAGAGAGCTACAAGTTTGGTCTTATGTTTTTTTGACGTATCTCCAACGGTTACCCCTTAGATTGAGTTAGATTTTAAATTTTAAATAAATTCTGTATATTTTTCTCACATTAGGCTATGTAATATTGGCACACATGGCATGAAAGATAGAATCATACAATTTGGTAGGAATTTGGGCACATACAACAGTCATAAGCGTGCTAAATTTGGTGTTTCTAGCTGCCCCATAATTATAAAAAAACTTGCTGGATAGCCGTGACTTCATTCACATCTAAGACAATCTAATATTCCACTTACTAACATTGATGTTTATTAAGTGCCAGTATGATACTTTATGAGATTGTGTGGTGGACGGAAAAATGTCTGTCCGTCCGTGTGTCTGTACGCGCGATAACTCAAATACGCTTAATAGGATTTTAATGAAACTTGGTATATGCATTTATAATGTCCATGGCAAGAAGCTTACTTATTTTGGACCAAATCGGTTTACTGGTACCAGTGTAACAACTAATTAAAGGTCACAATTTTTTAAAAATCATGTATATACAACCATGTCGCATTTTTAATCATTTGGGGGCTTTGTCTGCAGTGCAGTCAGATGTTTGTTTACTTCGCTGATGTAGTTGAAATGTGAAATAATTAGCGGAGTTATATGCCACTGAATTTTGTGAAATGTTGACGTATTTTAAGAATTTCAAATTGCAATATACATTTACATTTGACAAGCAACAAGGTGCACATAAGCTTATCAAACTACATCGTCAAATTGACTGAGTTAACCGAATGGTAACGTCTTGGATTCAACGAAAGCATACTGGCACTTTGTTATATCAGTTTACCTGATTTTTCACTTCCAGATGAGCTAGAAACTTGAAATTTGGCAAATTTATAGATTTTAGATTTATTAAAATACATGTTCAAAACCGTTAAGCTCGATCAATGTAATAAGATAAATAAGATACCATTTGCTCAACTAAAATATATTTTATAGATTTTAGCTTATAGCCAATGTAAAAATTCCCAAAAGTTCAAATCTTTAATATTTCCCCCTCCAAACAAACTTCGATTTTTTTGTCACTGAGCATTTGTACGGCATCAGATGATTTGGCTAAAATAAATTTATTTGGCCTGCACTCACAAAAAATACTGGAATGCGTACGTCTTGGACTGTTTGAAAATATTATTTGATTTTTCCCCGAAAAATATTATCAAAATTATCCTAATTTTTAAGTACTTTTTATCCTGTAAGCTAGTCTAAGGAATAACTTATATCTCTCGTTGTGAAGTACCTATGCACGAAAACATGACGTGTTAGGTAGAAACGGTCAACGGATTCATGTTCAATGACCCAAAATTGGTTAAGATCACCTATCACACCACTTACCGCAAAGGAAAAAGTTTCAAAATGAAGTATCAAAGCTGCATACAGTTATTCTATTATACAAAATTGTCAAAATAATATTTTTCACAAATGTCAATTAACCAAATGTGATAGAGAAAAACGAAATGCATTTACGAATTTAGCACAGCGAATTTAATCAAACACGCCTATTTTCGTTTTTACAACAGAAATATTCGTATTTTTTCTAGGCTGATATAATCAATACGGCAATCAGCATTTCATCTACATTTGATTCCGTAATAGTTGTCGGCGAAGATGTAGATCTTATTCTTTTGACGGCTCTATCTACGCGTTCAAACATAGCCTATATAATCTCAAACCAGGAATAGGAAAAATTTCGCAACGAATATATTCAACTCCATACCACTGCTGAACCTGGTGATAGGTTTGGAACGAATGTTGTCGTCCTACTGCTTTCGTCGGTGGCAGCGATGCAATATTAAATTTATTTTCATATGCTGATTTTGTGAAGCATGCATATCTATAGTTGTTTAACAACATACTTTTCACGGCACTGTAACCATACAATGCAAGGAGGAAGCTTCAGCAATGATCTTTGGAGCAGCATTTTGGGTTTTGAATACCTGGACAAGCTCGTTTAATTCTGTTTTTTTTTTTTTTAAATACATTAGCACATTTTATTTTTCTTTGTTTAAAGAGTGCTGATGTTGTATCACAGCCACTGAAGGCGTAAATATTATGTTATCTGCGGCTGTTTTATCTACGATACTTTTTGTTGAATATATTCGTTGCAAAATTTTCCCTTTTCCTGGCTTCAGAACATAGGCGTGCCGAGGGGGGGTTTTGGGGGTTTTAACCCCCCACCCCATTGATTAAAAAAAGGAAAATTGTATAATTTTTTTAAGTCTGCCCATAAATTACTTAATTTTTAAAATTTTCCGGGGGAGGACCCCCGGATGCTTAAAACTCGTTATTTTGCATCTTAATTTTTAAAATTTTCCAAACCCCCCAGACCCCGCGGATGTTATAACCCCTCCCATATGGTCGGTCTGGTTACGCCTATGCTTCAGAATATATATATATATATATATATACATATATATATACATATATATATACATATATACATACATACATGTGTCTGTTTGTCTCTCTCTCTCTGAACACGTAGATAGAGCCGTCAAAAGAATAAGATGATCTACATCTTTGCCGACAACTGTTACGGAATCAAATGTAGCCGTATTGGTTGTTATTAGCGTATCCGCATCTTCCGTGGCTTTGGCCAAAACGCGTGTCGGAGTAGACTTTGCGGCGCTCGTACATTGAAACTATTCATTTTACAAAAAAATCGTTACGACATAAATTATAGGAAATTATCTCTAGTTTAATTTATTACATAACTCTTTTCATCGTAAAGAACATATTGTGAAAAATCTGTTTTTGCGCGCAATTTTTCCAATATGGCGGCGCGAGCGGCAAAGATACGAGGTAGCAAAGTGAAAATTCGAAAAGAGCACGTCGAAATCTATGAAATCAACAATTTTGAAAACTCCCGGAAAACTTTCCAGGTAACCCCCTTTTTGGTACCAAATGACTGCACTGTAAGAGAGGATCTAAAACTACGTACTTGTTATATAATTTAAGTAGGAAGAAAAAATACTGTAATACCATCCCCATAATATCGTTTTGAAGGAGGCGCGAATAAGACATACCGAGTGAACTACGAATGTAGCCGAAACAAATCACCAGTCACGGCCTATGAGATACACGAGAAATTGGCTCTCCTACTACTACTCCTAATAGAAGTAGTTGAATTACGGTTTGGAATAAGGTTTACAATACGAAATCTGGTTCATGTAGGGCTCTTGGGTCTGCGTATATTTCACAAGTTTTCAGTCAATATTGTGATCTAGGTAGCAATGAACTAACCAGCATAGCCAACCGAACAGAATACATTACACTAGAAACGCATTCCCTAGCGTAATAAAGGATAAATTGAGTAATTCCCGTTCTACATACAGGTGACAATTTAATTTAGAATAGGCACTTGTAGTTAAAGGTTTAATATCAAAACTAGCGCAACAGCCCGTTCTACTCACGGGTGACAGTTAAATAAATCGTTCTACTCACAGGTGACAGTTTAATTTGGAATAGGGACATGTAGTTAAAGGTTTAATATCAAAACTAGCGCAACAGCCCGTTCTTCTCACGGGTGACAGTTAAATAACCCCGTTCTACTCACAGATGACAGTTTAATTTGGAATAGGGACATGTAGTTAAAGGTTTAATATCAAAACTAGCGCAACAGCCCGTTCTACTCACAGGTGACAGTTTAATTTGGAATAGGGACATGTAGTTAAAGGTTTAATATCGAAACTAGCGCAACAGCCCGTTCTACTAACGGGTGAGAGTTAAAATACCCAATTCTGCTCACGGGTGACAGTTAAATTTGGCATAGGCACTTGTAGTTAAAGGTTTAAAATCAAAACTAGCGCAAGGGCACTTTCTACTCACAAGTGATGGTTAAAAAATCCCGTTCTGCTCACAGGTGAAAATTTAATTTGGCATAGGCACTTGAACATGAATATGACAACGGTAATAATTAGCTCCTTCCGTATTTCGAGAAATTTCCGATTTTCGAACAGTTTATGCAGAAAACGAGGCAACGATAATAGAAAAAAAGGATTTATGTAGAGGAAAAATTTTGTTCTGACTTGACATACACGTGTTACCTATAATTAGATCCTTCTGAACACGAATATAACAGTAATAATAACCAGTTCCTTTCCCACTTCGGGAAAATTCCGATTTTACAATCGTGTCACACAGTTTACGCAAAGAAAGTAGGAATGTTCCAAACAAAAATTCATTACGCGGAGGAAAATTTTTTTTCCCACCTAAAATACGTATGTAACCAGTAATGCGACCCTTCTGAACACGAATATAACAATAATAATAACCAGTTTCTCGACACTTTGAGGAAATTCCGATTTTCCATTAGTGTCACACAGCTTACGCAGAAAAAGTATCACCGTTTCAAAACAAAAATTCATTACATGGAGGGAAATTTTTTTTCCGACCTAAGTTACATGTGTTATCTATAATTAGATCCTTCTGAACACGAATATAACAATAATAATAACCGGTTTCTTCCGCACTTCGAAAAAATTCCGGTTTTCCATTAATACCACACATTTTACGCGAAAAAGGTAGGTATTCTTTAAACAAAAATTCATTACATTGAAGGAAAATTTTTTTCCGACCTAAGTTACATGTGTTACCTATAATTAGATCCTTCTGAACACGAATATAACAATAATAATAACCGGTTTCTTCCGCACTTCGAAAAAATTCCGGTTTTCCATTAATACCACACATTTTACGCAAAAAAGGTAGGTACTCTTTAAACAAAAATTCATTACATTGAGGGAAAATTTTTTTGCGACCTAAGTTACATGTGTTACCTATAATTAGATCCTTCTGAACACGAATATAACAATAATAATAACCAGTTCCCTTCCCACTTCGGGAAAATTCCGATTTTACAATCGTGTCACACAGTTTACGCAAAGAAAGTAGGAATGTTCCAAACAAAAATTCATTACGCGGAGGAAAATTTTTTTCCCCACCTAAAATACGTATGTAACCTGTAATGCGACCCTTCTGAACGCGAATATAACAATAATAATAACCAGTTCCTCGACACTTTGAGGAAATTCCGATTTTCCATTAGTGTCACACAGCTTACGCAGAAAAAGTATCACCGTTTCAAAACAAAAATTCATTACATGGAGGGAAATTTTTTTTCCGACCTAAGTTACATGTGTTATCTATAATTCGACCCTTCTGAACACGAATATAACAATAATAATAACCAGTTTCTTCCGCACTTCGAGAAAATTCCTGTTTTCCATTAAAATCACACATTTTTCGCAGAAAAAGTAGAACTATTTAAATAAAAATTGATTACAAAGAGTAAAAATTTTTTCCCGACATGACTTACATGTGTTATCTATAATTCGACCCTTCTGAACACGAATATAACAATAATAATAACCAGTTCCCTACGTACTTCGAGAAAATTCCGATTTCCCATTATTGTCACAGAGTTTACGTGTAAACTCTGTGACACTAATGGGAAATCGGAATTTTCTCGAAGTGCGGAAGAAACTGGTTATTATTATTGTTATATTCGTGTTCAGAAGGGTGGAATTATAGATAACACATGTAACTTAGGTCGGAAAAAAATTTCCCTCCATGTAATGAATTTTTGTTTTGAAACGGTGATACTTTTTCTGCGTAAGCTGTGTGACACTAATGGAAAATCGGAATTTCCTCAAAGTGTCGAAGGAACTGGTTACGATTATTGTTATATTCGTGTTCAGAAGGGTTGAATTATAGATAACACATGTAACTTAGGTCGGAAAAAAATTTTCTCTCAATGTAATGAATTTTTGTTTTGAAACGGTGATACTTTTTCTGCGTAAGCTGTGTGACACTAATGGAAAATCGGAATTTCCTCAAAGTGTCGAGGAACTGGTTATTATTATTGTTATATTCGTGTTCAGAAGGGTCGCATTACAGGTTACATACGTATTTTAGGTGGGGAAAAAAATTTTCCTCCGCGTAATGAATTTTTGTTTGGAACATTCCTACTTTCTTTGCGTAAACTGTGTGACACGATTGTAAAATCGGAATTTTCCCGAAGTGGGAAGGGAACTGGTTATTATTATTGTTATATTCGTGTTCAGAAGGGTCGAATTATAGATAACACATATAAGGCATGACGGAAAAAATTTTTCCTCCTTAATGAATTTTTGTTTTGAAACGGTCCTACTTTTCTAGCGTAAACTCTGTGACAGTAATGGAAAATGGGAATTTTTTCGAAGTGCGGAAGGAACTGGTCATTATTATTGTTATATTCATGTTTAGAAGGGTCGATGTATTGATAAAAGAGATAACTCATATCGGGAAAAAATTTTGCCTCCATGTAATTAATTTTTGTTTGAAACATTCCTAGTTTTCTTGTGTAAACTGTGTGACGGTAATAGAAAATCGGTTTTTTCTCGAAGGCCGGAAGGAACTGGTTATTATTATTGTTATATTCGTGTTCAGAAGGGTCCAATTATAGGTTACAAACGTATTTTACGCCAAAAAAGAAATTTTCCTCCATGTAATGAATTTTTGTTTGGAACATCCATACTTTCATTGCGTAAACTGTGTGACACGATTGGAAAATCGCATTTTCCCGAAGTGGGAAGGGAACTGGTTATTATTATTGTTATATTCGTGTTCAGAAGGATCCAATTATAGGTTACATGCGTATTTTACGTCGAAAAAAAACTTTTCCTCCATGTAATGAATTTTTGTTTGGAACATCCCTACTTCTTTTGCGTAAACTGTGTGACACGAATGGAAAATCGAAATTTCCTCAAAGTGTCGAAGGAACTGGTTATTATTATTATTATATTCGTGTTCAGAAGGATGGAATTGTGGGTAACACGTGTATGTCAAGTCAGAACAAAATTCTTCCTCTACATAAATACTTTTTTTTTTATCGTTGCCTCGTTTTCTGCATAAACTGTTCGAAAATCGGAAATTTTTCGAAATACGGAAGGAGCTAATTATTACCGTCATGTTCAAGTGCCTATGCCAAATTAAATTTTCACCTGTGAGCATAACGGGATTTTTTAACCATCACCTGTAAGTAGAACGGGCTGTTGCGCTAGTTTTGATATCAATCCTTTAACTACACGTCCCTATTCCAAATTAAACTATCACCTGGGTGTAGAACGGGCTGTTGTGCTAGTTTTGGTATTAAACCTTTAACTACATGTCCCTATTCCAAATTAAACTGTCACCTGGGAGTAGAACGGGCTGTTGCGCTAGTTTTGGTATTAAACCTTTAACTACATGTCCCTGTTCCAAATTAAACTGTCACCCGTGAGTAGAACGGACTGTTGCACTACTTTTGATATCAATCCTTTAACTACACGTCCCTATTCCAATTTAAACCGTCACCTGTGAGTAGAACGTGTTTTTTTAAGCGTTTTCCATTCTGATAGGTTGGCTGTATAGTGGCATTTCATTTGTTTTGTTGGCTGTTGTGTTTCACTGCCTCTCGGATGAACATTGACTGATGCACCGTAGAAATAGCGGAGACCAGCTGCTTTCCTGCGTAGACCCAAGAGCCCTACATGAACCCGAAATCTTAATCTTTGTACAAATTTGCGATACAGGTGATGTAGGTGGGTTTGAAGTAAGTCATAGTTCCGTCCTGTCGTAAACTTAGCTAAAGTGCACTTGTACCCACCACTTCACATAATGGAGAATGCGGCAACATTACAATACGATGGAACAGAAATGAAACAAGAAGACTTGCAATCGCAATGTGTAAAACACGAACATACTATTAAGTGTGAAGATACACCCATAACCTACAATTTAGTTGAGACACGCCGAATTAAAAGTGAGGATATAGGAGCAGTTCCGAGGTTAGAGACATCGACGTCGTGCGACGAAATTGTAGAAACTTTCCCTGAAGGAAATAACGAAGAGCTTCTGTTTACAGAAGATCGTAAGAATATTCCTGTGCCCATTAAGACTGAAAATACAGACGTGTGTGAACACAGTGACTCTCCGTTATCCAATACAGTACAAAATGTAGAAATACTGGTTCCGGAACAACAAAATTCCAAAGATACTTCTGAAAGACAAAATAAACATCAGCACATGTTTAGTGAAAAACATGGTTTCACTCATCATACTGGTGCAGAAAGTGTCTTTGGTGATGTCAGTAGTCTCCAGTCTCATCTGCTAACACATATAGGAGAAAAAGCTTTCGAATGTGATGTATGTAGGAAAACATTTTCTCGAAGAGGTTATCTCAAAGGTCATCAGCTTACTCATACAGGAGAGAAAGCTTTCCAGTGTGATTTCTGTTGCAGAACATTCTCTCAAGGAAGTTCTCTCAAAACTCACATGCTTACTCATACAGGAGAAAAAGCTTTCCAGTGTGATGTATGTAGAACAGCATTTTCTCGAAAAAGTTATCTCAAAAATCATCTGCTTACTCATATAGGAGAAAAACCTTTCAAATGTGATCTATGTATGAAAACATTTTCTCGAAGAAGTCATCTCAAAACTCATCTGCTTACACATACAGGAGAAAAACCTTTCCAGTGCGATGTCTGTAGAAAAACCTATTCTCAAAGAATTAACCTCAAAACTCATCTGCTTACACATACAGGAGAAAAAGCTTTCAAATGTGATGTATGTAGCAAAACATTTTCTCTGCGAGGTCATCTCAAAAATCATCTGCTTACTCATACAGGAGAAAAACCTTTCAAATGTGAAGTTTGTGGCAAAACATTTTCTCTGCGAGGTCCTCTCAAAAATCATCTGCTTACTCATACAGGAGAAAAAGCTTTCAAATGTGATGTATGTAGAAAGAGATTTTCTCGAAGAAGTTATTTCAAAGGTCATCTGTTTACTCATGCAGGAGAAAAACCTTTCATATGTGATGTTTGTGGCAAAACATTTTCTCAAAGACGTAATCTCAAACGCCATCTGCTTACTCATACAGGAAAAACTCACATGCTTACTCATACAGGAGAAAAAGCTTTCCAGTGTGATGTATGTAGAGAAACATTTTCTCAAAAAAGTTATCTCAAAGTTCATCTGCTGACTCATACAGGAGAAAAACCTTTCATATGTGATGTTTGTGGCAAAACATTTTCTCAAAGATGTAATCTCAAAGTCCATCTGCTTACTCATACAGGAGAAAAACCTTTCAAATGTGAAGTTTGTGGCAAAACATTTTCTCAAAGAAGTTCTGTCAAAACTCATCTGCTTACTCATAAAGGAGAGAAAGCTTTTTAGTGTGATATAATAAGGCAATTTATCTAAAAACTTGCCTGTTTACCATTTTTTTTACTAAAATAGACTGTATTGGTTAAAATACAAAATTCCTCTGACACTGGGACTTCAACCCAGGTCTTGTGGCTATTCGTGCCAATGCTCTAGCAACTGAGCTAAGCCGGAGCTCAATTCACAGTGCCAGATGGAAGCTCTCTCTTGGACTCAGTTCACCAAGTTCGTCAAGGCATCGTGGCCCCCTCCATCTCCGCACATGAATTGTTAGCAAGACTACCTCGACCCGAGTGTAGCTTTGAGTGGACTCCGGTGACATGTGAAGAGGTGTATATGGTAGTGCACAGAATGAAAAACTCAAACAGCATGGACATTTATAACATGTCAACAAATTTCATCAAGAAAATAATAAGCAATATCCTGGAGCCCTTAACCTATTGTATCAATGAGTGTCTTGCGAGTGGAATTTTCCCTCCAAAAATGAAAGTGGCTAGGACAATACCAATTTATAAAAAAGGAAACAAAGAACTTGTTATGAACTATAGGCCAATCTCTATTCTTCCGATATTTTAAAAAATATTTGAATCTCTATTGAAAGCACAGCTCTACGGATATTTAGAGGCAAATTCCCTCATCGCTCCTATTCAATACGGTTTTAGGTCAGGACTATAGACAGTAGATGCTGTTGATGAATTGCTCCGTGTGGTGCTGTCTGGATTTGAAAATAGAGGCTTTACTGGGGTCACCTTGTGTGATCTCAGCAAGGCGTTCGACACCATTGACCATAAGTTGCTTCCAGACAAACTGAAATTCTATGGAATTTCGGACAGATCTTTGAACCTATTAAGATCATACTTAAGTGATCGAACCCAATTGGTTTGTGTTGATGGACACCTCTCTCAGATAAGGTCTGTTGTCCATGGTGTACTCCAGGGGTCAGTATTGGGCCCCATACTATTCTTGGTCATGATAAATGATATTGAAGTTAGTGGCAGATTAATTTGTTATGCTGATGACACTTCTGTAGTGCATGTAGCCGACAATGAATTAAAACTCCAGGAAGCTATGGCGACTATATTTGAAGAAGCTTCTATATGGTTCCGGGCAAACTATTTCTTAATGAACGAGGAAAAGACTCAGTCTATGACCTTTTTTTTAAGACAAGTATGCAATGATTCTGACAATGTAAAACTACTAGGTTTTATCCTGGACCATAAGCTCACATGGAGTGCCCATATCGCCTCAGTGTGTTCTAGGCTATCTAGAGTTACATATCTACTCAGACATCTCATAACCTGTGTACCTAAAAATTATGTGAGGTCTTGTTACTTGTCCATGTTTCAGAGTATTATAATGTATGGACTTATTCTATGGGGAGGTGCTGCTGAAGTTATACATATACTCTTATTGCAAAAGAGGGCAGTGAGGATTCTTGCAAAAGCTGTGTATGATGCCCATTGTCACCCAATATTTAAGACTGAAAAATTAATGACAGTATTTGGTCTGTATATATATGTATGTCTTGTAAGGGCAAAGAAAGAAATTGACTCCCTGCCCAGTAGATCGACCATTCACAATCACAATACTAGGAGTCAGTACAAGTTGGACGTGCCTTATACTAGGCTGCACAAAGTTAATAGTAATAGTTGTCAAGTTAAGCTAAAGTTGTTTAATGCCTTGCCATTCTCAGCTCGTAATTTACCACTTGAATGTTTTAAAAAGGCGTGTGTGGGATTTCTTACTACAAACACCGATGTACTCAGTGAAGGAATACTTCGAAGTGTCAACCACAAGAATGTGTGGCGATTTCTAGAGACTCTTTTCTTATATTATATGTTTGTTTTAGCTTTGACGATACCAATTGCATATCCATGCCTAAAGGTAAATAAATTATTATTATTATTATTATTATTATTATTATTATATTATTATTATTATAACCGATTGCCCTAATGGTCTACACTTCACAGACAGACAAGCCATGTTATATGCAGCGTGAGGCACACTAAGTAATGATTTTTTGTGACAGGGCTCCCACTGTTATTGTACAGTTAACATTCAAGATATATATATATATAAGCATTCATGAACCACAGATTATTGTCTCTGTTGGACATTATTATTATTCCATTGAGTCGTGAACGACTTGGAGATCCATGTGGATATTCACAGCAAGAAAGGGGTCCTGCCATCCCTAATAGGTGTTTACTCTTGTTCTATTATCTATGATTCTTTGTATTCTTGATCTCCATAGGTTCCTGTTTTTTGCAGCACAGATCAGTTCACACAATTTCATTTGCATCACCTCCTGCACGCCATGAATCCACCTTGTACGTGGTCTTCCTTGGTTCCTCGCACCTTCCATGTGTCCCAGCATTACATCTTTTTCTAATGATCGTTCTTTCCTGATGATCTGTCCGAAGTATGATAATTTCATTTTTGTGGCCATTGCCTCCAATGAGTGTTTTGGTCTTATTTCTTCTATTATAGATGTATTTGTTCTTTTCTCCGTCCATGGGATGCTCAAGAGTCTTCTCCAAGTCCATAGTTCAAAGCTGTCAAGTTTCTTTCTGTCTTGTTTGGTCAGAGTCCAACTTTCACATCCATAGAGTACTGTTGGGAAAACTATGGTCTGAATTAATTTGATTTTGGTATTCTTACTAATATCAGAATGTTTTAAGATTTTTCTGAGTTTTCCTAATGCTGTGCGGCCCATATTTATTCTTCTCCTTATTTCTTCTCTACATGAGGCATCATTGGTGATAAGTGTTGGACCTTACATGAGATTATTATACGAGAAAAATTCCTCCAGAGCCTCCATCTGGCACTGTGAATTGAATTCTGGCTTAGCTCAGTTGGTAGAGCATTGGCGTGAATAGCCAGGATGGGTTCAAGTCCCAGTGTCAGAGGAATTTTTCTCCTATAATATTCTCATGTAATGTCCAACAGAGACACTAATCTGTGGTTCATGAATGCTTATATGTCTATCATTTTATTAACATTGTGATTTTGTATAGGATATTATAGTCAGCTGCAGTGTTGTCATATTGGGTAGCTTCGTAGCATAGGAAGGTGCAAGCAAGCCTAAGCAGGCTGAGCTTAGCTGGTGCATGACCTAAAGTTTTTTGCTGGAATTATCAGATTTGTTGCAGAAAATATGGTAAAAACGCATGTAATTTCAAGCAAAGTAAAATATATTTGATTTAATTAATCACCATTATTATTTGAGTGGTCTCTTTTTTAACACTGAGGAGCTCGAGCGGCGTCTAAGAGACGCTGTACATGTTTTATGTTGTTTCTATTGTTTTATGTTGTTTTGAGTGTTCATTTTGTTTATTGAGGGTTGTCATAGTTTATTTAATATTATTGAACATGTTTTGCATGCATTGCTTAATTAAAAATATGTGTATTAAGACAATTTATTGAAAATGAGCATTTACCTAATCATATTGGACACAAATCAATATTAGCACATTATGACTTTAATTAAGTAACAATAAAACAATGTTGTTAGGCATGTAACCATTTTTAAACAATTTTAAAATATTATTGTTCTAAGAATGTGTAGGTATAACAACTTTTACTGCTAGTTACTGATCTCTTCTTATTCCATTTAGAAACATTGCCCCACCCTACGAAATATTTAGGCCTATCACATTCACTATAATCATTATCATCATCTGTCCGTAGACTCACTTCTAGACTCCGCAATGTCTTCTTTAGCATCACTATCGCAATCAAGTTCAACATCATCATCTTCTTCTTCTAGGACCGAAAGGTAGATGGCAGGTCAGCACAATGGCCTCATAGGCATTCTAGATATGGTGAAATGAATCTGGTCTGGCGAGCACTGCAGGGTTAAAATTCTAAGGAAAAGAAACAATCTACAGCAAGCCAAGTTTATAAACATGCACTAGGCCTACTATTAGCTTACAAGTGCTATTAGCTAATAGCAGCTTTCTTTACGCAGAGTCATTGAAAATGAGTGAAGAACTGAGCTCATTGTAAAATTAGAGGACTTTAAAAACTGAGCCAGATCAATTATAGTGAAATGTCAGTTTCGTTTAACCTGGTTCATGGTAAATGATAATCAATGAGTAAAAATAATGATTAGCCACAATACTATTTATAATGGAGATGTGAAAGAAATAAAAAAAACTAAACCTTACTCAAATGAGTTTCTGCAGTTATAAAAGTTTTTCATTAGCGGACGCATGCAACGGAGTATAACGACAGAAAGAAATTTCTGGACAGATTCTGGCTAATGAAATATTTGCGCGACAAAAGAAAAGTGGGCAAAGACCTGTAGCCAGCTATCGGCTTTGGCCTACACAGGTTATAGATTTCGTGAGTGATGCAGTTGGTTGATAAGTTAAACTGCAATCCTCAAAATCGAGGGTTCGAGGTTTATTAAATTTACAATTATTGACCTAATCCTTTTGGTGGTACCATTGCTCTGGGATCGACTCACCCATTAACAAAAATGAGTAATTCCAAGAAATGTCCTGGTGCTTACCTCCATTGTGTGCAATTGTCTAAAATCTAGAAGCAACAACCTTGGAACGCTAAGGGTAACACTTTATGCTAGATATTATTGATTGTATACATAGAAGAAACACCATACAAGAGAATTCCTGCACGTCTAATCATCAAAAAAAAAATTAGAAAATAAATACTGTTAGATAACAGAATTTGGTGCAAAACTTGACCGTAAATTAGACCGAGATAGGCTTTCAAAAAACATATAAATATTGAACTTCTTTATGTTCATAGAGTTCTTGTTTATAGGTTTGCTCCCAACCCAATTCATGTACTGTCGCACGACGTATTCGCAAAACGTCATTTTTCAGCGCACTTACATTTTGCGCAGACGTAATATTTAGGGCCTGTATTACCACCTGCCGACAATTCCTCCTGATACGTGACTTCCAGATAGCTTAACTAGAAGATGTCGTGTAATACCACCGCTGAACTGCTATAGGGAAGAACGCAGTAAAATTTTGTAAAATGATCCTTAGCTGATTGAGGAAAGAGGTGTGTCTGTTATAGTTCGGTCCTCCGCTAGGTGCGGCAGCTCGGATTTGTATTTCTACAATTAAATTACATAACAACATACCATTTTAAGTGCATTAATCAACTTGTGTAATTCTAGTTCATTCATATGTGAGCCTAAAATGACATTTTTCTGTAAATTAACTCTTCCAACATCAATTCTGATATTCTGGTGGCCAGAAAGCTTCGGGGTGCTGCCATCTTTTTTCAACCAAGATTCCCTAACTAGCAGTTGGAAGTTTTTCAGCCATTTCATCCTCCTGCTAGCTTATCTGAAAGTTCTCTTGCCAGACAGATTTTGTCAGGAGATCGTAATACAAAATTCTCGGCCAACTTCCAGATAGGTTTTCTATCTGGCAGATAAATATGATATCAGGTGTTCGTCGTACAAGCCCTTAGGAACAGACCTTTTATCATCCAATAGAACAGAATTGTCCAACAGTTAAATCACATCTTAAGACAGTTTGTGGGGAGCACAAATGAAAATTGCTAAACAATGCAGCACAGTAGAGAAAAATAAATACATACAAAGAAATTACAAATTTAAATATTTGTTTAATGAATTCCATAATTGAATAATATGTCTCTATGTTCAATACACCCTGGAAGATTTAATATTTTTCAGAATATATTACAATAGGCGACCAAGGTTTGCTTGCTGTGTGCTGAGGTTCAAAAATGATGTCAGCAGCTCCTAACGGTATAAAATTTTGCACAATTATACTTTAGTATTTTCTATCAAAGTGGCTGAATGAACACTTTTACCATCCCAGCAATAATGAAATTAAGTAGCAATGCTGGAAAGAATGTATAATCCGTGAGTATATTCCACTTACCGAAACATTCTAGGGAGCCTATGCCATTTTATTACTATTATTATTATTATTTGCAGATAATTTACGAACTTCTGTGGGCTTGGCTACAGTTGGACTCACACCTGTTCCAGTATTCAGAGAATTGTGAAGACATAATGTGCCTGAAATAAAACATCAAATTATTGGTAATAAAGGGGTCAACTAACGGTTGCATAAACTTACTAGAACGAGGTTAAGGTGCAAATCCATATCGCACGTGTGTACCAAACACAGAACCATTGCACTGTCTAGCAGGTGCCATGTTAATAGGTTCTTGTTTTCTTCAAGGGAGTGGAGAGAGAGTACCTCCATTTTCATATAGTCTATAGCAGCGTTTCTCAACCTTTTTGAACCCGAGGACCTCTAAAATGTCAAAAAAAATTTATGGTCCCCTAATTTTACATCTCATTTTTAAGAGAAGGCCTATATTCTTAATATTTGGGGTATTAAGTATAGGT
Source organism: Ectobius pallidus (assembly GCA_964059195.1). NCBI lineage: Eukaryota > Metazoa > Arthropoda > Insecta > Blattodea > Ectobiidae > Ectobius > Ectobius pallidus. The sequence goes on along the minus strand of CAXKWD010000007.1, from coordinate 40,267,916 downwards.
CATTATAACGAAATATGTGAAAAAAATTTTACTTCTTTCCTTTCCACTTGCTTTATGATATTTTTGAGGACCATCTGCACCATCATAGCATACCGGCACTTATTACTTTTTTCACTACCAAGTGATGAATTACGAAGAGTGAAGAGCGCATGAAACTTTTGCTCTTAATGGAGAGAGTTTTTAATAGATCTGCTTTCATTTAAGGATATCTATACTAATTTTTATGATTTTCAATTGAAAAAGAAAAAAACGTACCGTATTGTTTATTGTTTGCTATTCCTTTATTATGAAACTTCATAACTTTATTTACCCTTTCTGACTTATCTCACAGTAGCATTTTTCTTGATATAAAAATTTCTTGCAATGCAACTTTTACCAGATTGTCTTTAAAATGGATGTAAGCTTCTGGATTTTATTTTAATATGTGTTGCACAGCACTTATGCTTTGTTATATTATTTTAAAGTTTTTAATGCAAATAATTTAAGAAATGGAACCCGTTATCGAAAAAAAAAATCCTGGCCAGTTTTATTCACTTCTGTGCTAAGTTATTCCCTACCAGAAATGATAAAACTGTATCGCAAGGAACAAGTTATATATAAACCAATCAATTAATTTCATTGCCGATAAAACCTAACTAGTGCAAGGCTAAAGTTGTGTACAGTAGCACTGTTAGAAATCGAAATGAGCACACAAGATCTGTAGATTCCACCCACCCCCCTCCAAAAAAAGATGTAATTTAGCATTTTAAGCAGATTACATAGCGTTTCCGTACGATGTTAATCAATTCACGATTAAAACGCTCCCTTAAACGCGGTTAGGTCGAAAATGCAAAGGTGTTTCATGCAATTCTCAAAAGTAATCCCGGAATGTAGGCCTACTTGGTTCCAATATGAGTAGACAGGAGTAAGCCAGTAATATCATTAAAACCAGCAGCTCAACAACCTAGGCCTTTCTACACTCTTATGCCATCTTCAGGGCAACTTGATGTGCTAGCGCGGATGCATTAACATTAAAAATGTAATGTCATTGTATTGTATTTTAATGTTATCGTTTAACTTATTTTACAACGAACATACGCCAGGCTTTTCTAGAAGATGGGTAAACGAAATAAGAATTTCAAATGTTATATGAAATAACGGCAAAGTCGCAATGTAGGAGGGCCCACCTCGCGATTTGCACAGGTTTCCACGGACGGGTGATGTTTCTTGTTTTCCAGCGTGGCACGCTTCTTGTACATTGCTGAATTTTCCCGAAATTAGTAATTAGTGGCAGGTTCTCTTAGGTTGGTGAATATATTTCCCAGAATTCTACGTGGTCTGTGAGACGTCACACCTGTAACGGCCAATCACGAGTTTCTATAGGTTTGTTCGCAAAGCAGTCAGAAACCAGGAACAAATCGTTCGCGCATGCGCTCTTTCTCCACACGCGTTCGCAAAGCGAGAATCCGTGATTCTGATTTCAATCTTCTGTTCGAAAAGCTCTCACGGACAGTTTCTGTACTATAAGAAAAATTTGCAGGCTCTACCATGAATTGTTATCAGAGACATGCGCAGTAACCTATTTTCACGCGCCTGACTCCTCCCTCCAAATCCTTGCTCCAGATTCATAAGCAGGTAAACTTCAACATTAGAGTTAGTTGTGATGAGGCGGTCACTGCCTCCCAAATACTACGTCAGATGGAGGAGGCACTACGGAAGTCAAAACGCGTGCTGAATGTAATATTATAGGGCTGCCAATACTGTAAAAATATAATGTTTTCCATCTTCACCGCCAAATTCGTATGTGTTAAATTCACAATCCACAACAGTATCATAACTTACTTAAAGTTGAGATTACCAATGAGCAGATGCACACGAAACTAAAATATATTTCCTGGGTGGTGCAGTCAGTAAGGCAGAGTTTCAAATTTGGCAGGAACAGTTCAGAAGATGTACACATAATAAATGAGCGAAAGTCCCATGGCTGTAGATGCACACGAAACTAAAATATATTTCCTGGGTGGTGCAGTCAGTAAGGCAGAGTTTCAAAATTGGCAGGAACAGTTCAGAAGATGTACACATAATAAATGAGCGAAAGTCCCATGGCGGTAGATGCACAAGAATATTAATAAGCAGTTCCTTCCGCACTTCGAGAAAATTCCGATTTTCCATTAGTGTCACACATTTCTCGCAGAAAAAGAGGGAACTATTCAAAGAAAAATTCATTCTGTGTAGGATAAATTTTTTTCCGACTTGAGTTACATGTGTTATCTATAATTCGACCCTTCTGAACACGAATATAACAATAATAATAAGCAGTATCTTCCGCACTTCGAGAAAATTCCGATTTTCCATTAGTGTCACACATTTCTCGCAGAAAAAGAGGGAACTAACTTATTCAAAGAGAAATTCATTCTGTGTAGGATAAATTTTTTTCCGACTTGAGTTACATGTGTTATCTATAATTCGACCCTTCTGAACACGAATATAACAATAATAATAAGCAGTTCCTTCCGCACTTCGAGAAAATTCCGATTTTCCATTAGTGTCACACATTTCTCGCAGAAAAAGAGGGAACTATTCAAAGAAAAATTCATTCTGTGTAGGATAAATTTTTTCCCAACTTGAAATCCGTGTGTTATCTATAATTCGACCCTTCTGAACACGAATATAACAATAATAATAAGCAGTTTCTTCCGCACTTCGAGAAAATACCGATTTTCCATTAGTGTCACACATTTCTCGCAGAAAAAGAGGGAACTATTCAAAGAAAAATTCATTCTGTGTAGGACAAATATTTTTCCGACTTGAGTTACATGTGTTATCTATAATTCGACCCTTCTGAACCCGAATATAACAATAATAATAAGCAGTTCCTTCCGCACTTCGAGAAAATTCCGAATTTCCATTAGTGTCACACATTTCTCGCAGAAAAAGAGGGAACTATTCAAAGAAAAATTCATTCTGTGTAGGATAAATATTTTTCCGACTTGAGTTACATGTGTTATCTATAATTCGACCCTTCTGAACACGAATATAACAATAATAATAAGCAGTTCCTTCCGCACTTCGAGAAAATTCCGAATTTCCATTAGTGTCACACATTTCTCGCAGAAAAAGAGGGAACTATTCAAAGAAAAATTCATTCTGTGTAGGATAAATTTTTTTCCGACTTGAGTTACATGTGTTATCTATAGGCTAATTCGACCCTTCTGAACACGAATATAACAATAATAATAAGCAGTTTCTTCCACACTTCGAGAAAAATTCTGATTTTCCATTAGTGTCACACATTTCTCGCAGAAAAAGAGAGAACTATTCAAAGAAAAATTCATTCAGTGTAGGAAAATTTTTTTTCCGACTTGAGTTACATGTGTTATCTATAATTCGACCCTTCTAAACACGAATATTACAATAATAATAAGCAGTTTCTTCCGCACTTAGAGAAAATGCCGATTTTCCAATAGTGTCGCACAGTTTACGCAAACAAAATAGGAAAGTTTCACACAAAAATTCATTACATGGAGAAAAAAATTTCTTCCGACTTGAGATACATGTGTAACCTATAATTCGACCATTTTGAACAGGAATATAACAATAATAATAACAAGTTCCTTATATACTTCGAGAAAATTTCGATTTTCCATCAATGGAACTTTTCTTGCAATAGTTCCCTCTTTTTCTGCGAGAAATGTGTGACACTAATGGAAAATCGGAATTTTCTCGAAGTGCGGAAGGAACTGCTTATTATTATTGTTATATTCGTGTTCAGAAGGGTCGAATTATAGATAACACATGTAACTCAAGTCGGAAAAATATTTATCCTACACAGAATGAATTTTTCTTTGAATAGTTCCCTCTTTTTCTGCGAGAAATGTGTGACACTAATGGAAAATCGGAATTTTCTCGAAGTGCGGAAGGAACTGCTTATTAATATTCTTGTGCATCTACCGCCATGGGACTTTCGCTCATTTATTATGTGTACATCTTCTGAACTGTTCCTGCCAATTTTGAAACTCTGCCTTACTGACTGCACCACCCAGGAAATATATTTTAGTTTCGTGTGCATCTACAGCCATGGGACTTTCGCTCATTTATTATGTGTACATCTTCTGAACTGTTCCTGCCAATTTTGAAACTCTGCCTTACTGACTGCACCACCCAGGAAATATATTTTAGTTTCGTGTGCATCTACAGCCATGGGACTTTCGCTCATTTATTATGTGTACATCTTCTGAACTGTTCCTGCCAATTTTGAAACTCTACCTTACTGGCTGCACCACCCAGGAAATATATTTTAGTTTCGTGTGCATCTGCTCATTGGTAATCTCAACTTTAACGTAAGTTATGATGCTGTTGTGGATTGTGAATTTAACACATTCGAATTTGGCGGTGAAGATGGAAAACATTATATTTTTACAGTATTGGCAGCCCTATAATATTACATTCAGCACGCGTTTTGACTTCCGTAGTGCCTCCTCCATCTCACGTAGTATTTGGGAGGCAGTGACCGCCTCATCACAACTAACTCTAATGTTGAACATTACCCAAAATTTCAAAGGTACTTCAGAACGACAAAATAAACATCAGCAGGTGCTTACTGAAAAACAGTACCAGTTTTATGATTTAAGTCATCATACTGGTGCACAAAGTGTCTCTGGTGATGTCAGTCTCAAGTCTCATCTGCTAACACATATAGGACAAAAAGCTTTCGAATGTGATGTATGTAGGAAAACATTTTCTCGAAGAAGGAATCTCAAAACTCATCTGGTTACTCATACAGGAGAAAAACCTTTCAAATGTGATCTTTGTGGCAAAACATTTTCTCAAAGAAGTTCTGTCAAAACTCATATGCTTACTCATACAGGAGAAAAAGCTTTCAAATGTGATGTTTGTGGCAAAACATTTTCTCAAAGAGGTCATCTCAAAGGTCATCTGCTTACTCACACAGTAGAAAAAGCTTTCCAGTGTGATTTCTGTAGCAGAACATTCTCTCAAAGAAGTACTTTGAAATCTCATGTGCTTACACATACAGGAGAAAAAGCTTGCAGATGTGATATCTGTGGCAAAACATTTTCTCAAAGAAGTTATCTCAACGTTCATCTGCGTACTCATACAGGAGAAAAACCTTTCAAATGTGATGTTTGTGGCAAAACATTTTCTCAAAGCAGTTATCTCAAAGTTCATCTACGTACTCATACAGGAGAAAAAGCTTTCCAGTGTGATTTCTGTAGCAGAACATTCTCTCAAAAAAGTTATCTCCAAACTCATCTGCTTACTCATACAGGAGAAAAAGCTTTCCAGTGTGATTACTGTAGCAGAACATTCTCTCGAAAAGATATTTTGAAATGTCATGTGGTCACACATACAGGAGAAAAAGCCTTCAGATGTGATATCTGTGGCCAAACATTTTCTCAAAGAAGTTATCTCAACTTTCATCTGCGTACTCATACAGGAGATAAACCTTTCAAATGTGATGTTTGTGGCAAAACATTTTGTCAAAGAGTTCATCTCAAAGGTCATCTGCTTACTCATACAGGAGAGAAAGCTTTCCAGTGTGATTTCTGTAGCAGAACATTCTCTCAAAAAAGTTATCTCCAAACTCATCTTCTTACACATAAAGGAGAAAAATCTTTTTAATGTGATATATGTAATGAGGCAATTTATCTAAAAACTTGTCTGTTTACAATTTTTTTTTATTACATTAGACTGTATTGGTTAAAATACAATCACAAGTTGTACCGGTATGTTTAGATACTAGATTTTGTTGGATTGTGCAATGAGTTGTTACTAGCTGTCAGCTGGCATCAGTTAACTTGACTGCAGAAGAGGAAAGACAGAAGTCCTATGTAGGTTCAAATTGTTTTTGAATATGTTATTTTTTTCAAAATCCCAGTTGCCAGGATTTTTGAAAAAGGTAGTGACAATTAAAGTAGTTGTTAGATACATCAATTAGAAATTGATCCAAGTAAGATGGCTTCTTTTAACAACGCATAATGGGAAAAGACAATTTTGTCGCACAATAGGCTTCCTCCCCCTCCAAAGCTCGAATGCCTCCCATGATACCTGTTAGACTGTGTTGCTAGTAATGCCAAAAGTGAAACTGGAAAAAAAAATATTTTTCCTTTATTCTCTACTTCTCTACCTATTCCTCTCTCTTCCTCCCTTTACCTCACCCTACCTACCTTTTTAAGACATATTTAATTTTGGAAGGAACTCGTGATCATTAAATTAATTTTTCTGTAAAAATTATAAAATCCAAATTCCTGGTTTCAGTTGGTAGAGAATTCAATTCTTAAATGACATATATGTTTCAAAACTAAAAACATATTAACAACAAATTTAATATTATTTTGTATACATGTTTGCTTCTTATTGATCTACAAATAATACTGAAAAACTAGATAGCAAACTTTTTTACTATACTCCAAGAACTTAAATCGGTTGTTACGAGTTATAAGAAAAAAAAAGTTAAACAACACATGGAACAGTGGATATAATAGGTCTACATCGACAAGTCCAGTTTTTTATTATTAAATATAGTGATTTAAATATTTGACAAAATGGAGCTTAAATAACTTAAATAGAATTTTAGGTTTTCAAGACCCCCGTCCATACACCACTGGTGGCGTGAGTCTACACAGATAAAACAGTTCATTGATCATTTATGACTTTTTTGTTGGATTGTATACAAGTTAGTATAACAAATAAATTGTGCGACTGTGGAAGCATTAGTCATTTCACTAGAAGCTATAGGAACACGAAGAAGTGGATATTTTTTTATTCAGATATGTCTTCATATGACTTATGAAAAAATAACATCTTATGCGTAATATGAATGTATGTGTAATAAGTCTAAAGTTTGGAAATTTCCTATCTTTTCGTTTTGAGGAACCTCTGTGTGAATACATGACATGTACTTGGCTTACATAAATAGGCTCATAGCAGGTTTGCCAGCTCTTGTAAGCAGAAATAAGGGATAAATGCCTAAAATAAGGGACCCAAAGTTTACTATTCGTACAGCATATATATATAATATACTATAAAATTCAATATAATTAAAAGCATTTCTCTTCTAAGGAATCTATGTCTTAAGTAAGAAGTCTTTGGTGAACAAGATAAGACAAATACAGAATAATACGCTTGGTCCAATGAAGGTCAACGTGCATTAAAAGTGAAAAATCTTGAGGCAACTGTATATCCACTTGTACTTACAGTTGTATGTAGAGTAGGCCTACTGAATGTATTGAAACATAGTATTTTATTCTTTTGTCTTTTGAGTCAACATACCAGTACTTGAATATTATAATTAGCCTACTTGTTAAATGTAAACTAAATCAGTTCAGCTGCATAATTATTTATAATTGAACATTTTAATGCTGTTACCAACACATTATCAGTTCAGCTGCATAATTATTTATAATTGAACATTTTAATGCTGTTACCAACACATTATATTTCCTTTGCTCTATTAATAATAAGGGCTATAAAATAACCTTATTTAGTTCTTTTGTAGATAGGTATCCACAAATGTGTCGTCTTTTTGAAGTGAAGCTTCTTTAGCCACGATAGGGGTAAATCCAGAGCTTGTGTAACGCTCAAAATCGTCACGAAATTAGTGAGGTGTGACGGAACGGACTGAACAGAAAACAGTCAACTGAATGATTACGCTTATCCAAAATTTAACAAATCCAAAAATTCAAAATTAAAAATTCCAAAAATCCAAAAGGAAAAAATTCAAAGATCCAAAATTTAAAAAAATAAAAAATTTAAAAATCCAAAATTAAAAAGTCCAACAAATCCAAAATTTAAGAAATAAAAATCCAAAATTAAGAAATCCAAGTATCCAAAATTTAAAAAATCATACTTTCTAAATAAAAAAAATAAAAAATCCATAATTAAAAAAATCCAAAATTTGAAAATCAAAAAATCCAAAACAAAATAATCAAATATCGAAAATTTAAAATCCAAAAAATAAAAAAAAATTCAAAGATCTAAAATTTAAAAACTCCGAAATTAAAAAATAAAAAACTCCAACATTAAAAAATTTAAAATTTAAAAAACCCAAAATTATAAAGTCCAAAAGCCCAATGTTAAAAAGTCCAACAATCCCAAATTCAAAAAATCCAACAATCCAAAATTGAAAATCCAATAATCCAAAATTGAAAAAATCAAAAAAATTAAAACAAGTTTCACTTCTGTCGCACACTTTTTTTACTCTTGGAAATATGGCATCCCTAGCTTTTGTAATAAAAACCTATCCTTGCTATTAACCCATTTTAATAACTGTATACCGCAGCACAGATTAGCGTTGTATTCGATTTAACTTCTGCTTTACTAAACATTTTTAGTTGAAGCTAATCACACAAATTCAAAAGTTGTATTAGTCTCTGTTGGTGCCTGCCAAACTCTTAGACAACTTTCGATAAAATACAATAATAATTTAAATAGTAATATATTGGTCCCATAACATCTTTAATGTACTACGACTTATAAACAAATTATAATCAAACTAAACTAAAATTTGTAAATGTCCAGTAGAATCACTTTTCTGTTCAGAAGTGGTTATTGTTGAATTCTGTGGTTCCTGGTTATTTCTGAACGGAACGAAAGCAGTCGTCAATCAAATATGTCTTAAGAGAGGATCTAAAACTACGTATTTGTTATATAATTTCAGTTGATTTGGTAAACTGTTGTAAAGTTTCAAGTGTTTTGCTGTGGGTGCAGAGGCCCATCTTTAGAAGGGGGAATTCCAATCGACTCCTAGCTATGCAAGAAAATAAACTGTAATACTATTAGAGCGTAGGCTACTGTATACCCCCCATCCCCCCCCCCGTGGGAATTTCCGACTCATATATTTTTTTGTTGGTATTGCCATCTAGTTTCAGTTTTTAGTTGTTTACCCCTTATCAATTACAGCATTTACCCGGAAACCCCGGAAATTCGGAGAAAACGTGTTTGTTTTAATTTTTTCTTTGTTCTTTGCTCCTAGTCATTTTCTCCGTATATACGTGGTTTTCCGGGGATATGTTGTGATTTGTTAGGGGCAAACAACTGAAACTTTAAACTAGATGCCAATAGCAACAAAAATATGAGAGTCGGAAATTCCCTGGGAATATTAGGAGCAAAGAACAATGAAAAATTAAAACAAATTCATTTTCTCCGGATTTCCGCTGTTTTCTGGGGTTTCATATTGGCAGCAGATGGTCTACACCGCCATAATATCGTTTTGAAGGAAGCGCGAATAAGACATACCGAGTGAACTACGAATATAGAGCTCTGGGCTTTTGTAGTTTTTCCTCCTGCCACTTGAGCGCGCTGCTCTCCAGATTCAGGTATTGTCAACTTCCGGTTTCCTCATTCTTGTGTGTTTTCAATATGAGTTCGGGACGGTTCGCCAATTTTACAGTGAAGGGGTTAAAAAGGATGTTATCCGAAGATGGTGCAACAAATATTTCATAGTTAACAAAGCAAGAGTTGATTGCAAGGTGAGAAATGAAAGCTACCTGCCTTCTGAAACGTTCGCTAACTGTTCTAATATGGTGCAATATGCCTGCGGTCTCAGATATTTTTGTATACGTTGCACGATTTATTTTCATGTTTTTTTACAAATATGCATGAACTTTTTCGTATCATAACTTATTGAACACACAGTCTAATATACGACGCTGTTTGTTTTGGTTGCAGGTTGCTCAGGCGAGAGAAAAATCCGGATAGGAACTTTGCCTTATTCGAAGTTAAGGTTCTAGAATCAGAAAGTACCCACGACTTTCCTTTGACAAATTTCTTCAAGATAAATTCATTCAAGAAAGAACGGTTCAAACTTTTGACGAAGACTCCATAACCACTTGGTTCGAAAAGCGTAGGGCAGGCAGCAGTATGAAAGCTGGCCGGACTCTAGCAATTAGAAAATTCATCAAGTTCAAGTTAGTGAATAAGAAATATTATGCACAAGTACAGGCACAGATGTTACTGACTGATATTCACAGGTGTGACTTTGTTATTTGGACTAAGAAGGGCATCATTATTCAACACATAAAATTTAACAAAGCATTTTCTGAGGGGCTACTTCATAATGTAAATGCTTATTATCAAGCAGTATTTTTGCCTCTTCTGCAAAATACCAATAAAAATTATTAGTTGTACAGTTACTATTGTCTTTTGATTTGTTTTAAATAAAAGTAGCTGAACCACCATGCTTTTTATGACTACGACAAAAATAAGAGGCTACTTTAAAATTTTTAGTATTTGACAAATTTATATTTTCTGGGCTCAGCCAGTGTCCCGCCATCCCAATTGCCTCCAAATTATTGTCTGATGACATAATACATAACATATCTGATTTACCTAGAAAACCTTGAATGTTAAGAAACATGACATTTACAAAATTAGTGTTATAATTAACTATAGGCCTATTATGATTGCATTTTTCTTGTAACAAGTAGATCAAAACCTGATATCAGGTTTTGATCTACTTGTTACAAGAGTTTCTATTACAGGCATACAACAAATCTGGAATTTTCAGATGCATTTAAGCTATCCTTAGGCCTAGGCCCACATTCTACTCTAAAAAATCATCAAGTCCGGACCCATGTTTTCCTAAAAATTTGTATGTAGTTTGTTTTTTACTCAATTACAATACAGAATGACCATTTTATCGGTTACGGGAGAAATTTCGATTGACATATACATTCTTAAATGTCAAAATAAATGACCAAATAAATTGGCAACAAAAATTACACTGAAAAGATGAAATACTAATTTAACATAGAAATGAAACTTGATTATGAGCCTAAACGAGGTTACGTTGGTCAGGTATACTTATTAAGTGCCAGTATGGTACTTTATGAGATTGTGTGTGGGGAGGGAAAATGTCTGTCCTTCTGTCTGTCTGTCCGTCCGTCCGTGTGTCTGTACGCGCGATAACTTAAATACGCTTAATCGGATTTTAATGAAACTTGGTATATGCATTCGTAATGTTCATGGGAAGAACTCTATTGATAATGGACCGAATCGGTTGACCGGTACCGGAGTAAAACTCAATTTAGTGTCTATTTTAAAGACGCGATAACTCAAATACGCTTTATCAGATTTGTATGAAACTTGGTATACGAATTTATAATGCCCCTGGGAAGAAGTCTATTGATATTGGACCAAATCGGTTGGCCGGTAGCGGAATAATGCCCACTTTAGTGCCTTTTTATGGTAATATATCACAAAGGCGCGGATAACTCAAATACGCTTTATCGGATTTTCTTGAAACTTGTTATACGAATTTATGACGTTCTTGGGTACAAGCCTATTGAATTAGGGCCAAATCGGTTGACCGGTACCGAAATAACGAGTATATCAATATTAATTTTGTAATTAATATTCTTTCATGGCCCACAATATATTAATAAACGTAACAAATGGCCAATCGTATATTGATATTGCTAGCAACCTTGATTGATTTGTTTCTTCATAACGATGTCAGTGTGGGCTAAATAATAATTTAAATAATGGAAATAAACGATTTATAACAGCTAGCCGTTGAATATTGATATTATATTGTGTATTCTATGGTTATGTAGCTACCGATATTTACTTTAGGCTATATTTTAATGTGAGTATTTTTTATATTCGTTTCTGTGCAGCAATATACCTAATGTAATTCCTGACAGATTTCACATTGACTCTTTATTCATTCATAACTTTTAAGGCGGCTTTAAACTTGAAACTGACATATCAGCGAATCGTAGGTCTATTGCATCATTATTATTATTGCCAGCACATTTTGTTTTTGGAGTTTAACTCTGAGATTTATTATAAAAATACATTTCTGCATGGGCCTATCATAATTGCGTTTATCACTGATTAAAAAAAAGACATACTGGCACTTGGTTATATCAGTTTACCTGATTTTATTATTTCATAGGCTTATATATTTTTCTCAACATCTACTATATCAAAAATATCTTAATCACTCTAAAAAAACATGAAATACTCGCCAAAACTGCTCAAAGGAACATTAAAATCATCTTCTGTGAAGTGACAGCTGCAAACACGAGAATACTGGGAAGGTGTTTTTCCATGGCGTAATTTTATCATCCATTCTTGAAAAACAGCCCTTTCTTTTGTAAAATTAAGACCTAAATTTTTGTTTGCAACGGCTGAACAGCCGAAAACATAGTTGTTAATCGGCATAATCACTTCCAAAACAAGACACAAGCACAGAACTGTATTGTAAACACAGGCATCTGAGATAACCGGAAGTGGATAATACCTCATTCTCGGCGGCCATCTTAAAAGCGCAGAGCTCTATAGCCGAAACAAATCACCAGTCACGGCCTATGAGATACACTAGAAGATGGAACTACTAGCCTACTGAAGGAAACGCAGAAAAGTATTGTTTGGTATATGGTTTACAATAATAATAAGAGAAAGATGCGCTCGGATTGAACATTAGTTTGACTCTTTGCTGTACTCCGTGATTGACTTCGTTCTCTGTGTGCAATTAATAAAGTGAGGAAGGTGCACTCAAGCTGAGCATTACTACAGAGCACACGGCTATTCTTTGCTGTAGTCACTTATAGACTTAGTCCTTTTTGAGCACTTCGTAATGCGATATGTATCACATTTCTGCTTGCATAGCATACATATACATTCTGTGGTGGGCTTGTGAAACTTTGTGTTCTGGCAGATTTTATGATGAAATCCGTGAATCGCCTGCCTGGTGGTAACATGTCTTTGCTCTTGACACTCCCTTGTCCATGTCCTGTCTAACACCGCGCTTGTACTATAGAACTCCTGATCTATCTCTTCTCGTTTTCTGTCTCTACACTTCACTAGATTTTGGTAGGGGTCTGTAGAGGGTAGTAAGTGTTGAAGGCGTATGTCTTCCACGAAGTAGGACTCTCTCATCAGTATGTATACAAGTCTAGCTGGCGTTGCTTTGCTCACTCCCATTACTTTCCTCATGTAGCATACTTTAACTTTTTCTATTCTGGTTAGGTCACTTAATGTAAGTTTTTCCCAGATGACGTCTACTCCATATGTGGCAATTGGTGCTATGGTTGTGTTAAATAGTGACATTGCTGTACTGATGGATAGCTTGGTTATATGCTTGATGTTATAGATGGCTCTGATGGCTGCTGCTGATCTTTCTTGAATATGGACACTGAAGGACGACGCTGTTGTTTGCAGAGTGACTCCAAGATATCTAACTTTATTTACTATCTCCAGAGGGTTTCCTGATAGTTCTATGTTTTCGCCAGCCGCAATTGAGAATGTGATAAGTGCCACAGCGTTTGCCGCACAATGTACACACGCAGTCCAACTCTGCTTTGTGAAATCTCTTGTTGGAGCACACTTTGTGATGGAAACCGTGAATTGACAATCTGGTTATGACGTGTCTTGTGTATGGCATTCTTTGGTCCATGACCTCTCCACCATTGCGGGCGAATTGTAAAACTCCGGTTGTATTTCTTCTCTTTTCATGTTTCGGGTCTTCAGATGTTCTTGATAAGGGCCTGTTGACGGCATCTGGTGCTGGATCCTTATGTCTTCTACGAAGTAGGTTTCTTTCATCATCTCATAGGCCAAGCGTGACGGTGCAGTCTTTCCAACTCCCAGTGCTCTTTTCATATACCCTGCTTTGACTCTTTCGATTCTGTTTAGATCACCGAGTTTCAGCTTTTCCCACACAATCTGAATGCTAAATCTTAATTTTTGTACAAACTTGGTGATGTGTGTACATCTGAAATTAGTCATAGTTCCCTCCTGTATGTAAGTCACCATGTCACATAATGGAGACTGCGGGAACATTACAATACGATGGGACACAAATGAAACAAGAAGACATCCAATCGCAATGTGTAAAACACGAACATACTATTAAGTGTGAAGATATACCCATAACCTACAATTTAGTTGAGACACGCCGAATTAAAAGTGAGGGTATAGACCCAGATATTGGAGCAGGTCCGAAGTTAGAGACTTCGACATCGTGCGACAAAATTCCGGAAACGTTTCCTGTAGGAAATAACAAAGAACTTCTGCTTACAGATGATTGTATGAATATCCTTGACCCCATTAAGACTGAGAATATTGACGTGTGTGAACGCAGTGACTCTGCGTTATGGAATACAGTACAAAATGTAGAGATACTGGTTCAGGAACAACAAAATTCCAAATGTACTTCAGAACGACAAAATAAACATCAGCACATTCTTACTGAAAAACAGTATCAATTTTATGATTTAGGTCATCATACTGGAGCTGAAAGTGTCTCCGGTGATGTCAGTAGTCTCAAGTCTCATCTGCTAACAAATATAGGAGAAAAAGCTTTCGAATGTGATGTATGTAGGAAAACATTTTCTCAAAGAAGTTATCTCAAAGTTCATCTGCGTACTCATACAGGAGAAAAACCTTTCAAATGTGATGTTTGTGGCAAAACATTTTCTCAAAGAAGTGTTCTCAAATGTCATCAGCTTAACCATACAGGAGAAAAACCTTTCAAATGTGATGTTTGTGGCAAAACATTTTCTCAAAGAGGTCATCTCAAAGGTCATCTACTTACTCATACAGGAGAAAAAGCTTTCCAGTGTGATTTCTGTAGCAGAACATTTTCTCAAAGATACAATCTCAAAGTTCATCTCCTTACTCATACAGGAGAAAAACCTTTCAAATGTGATGTTTGTGGCAAAACATTTTCTCAAAGAGGTCATCTCAAAGATCATCTACTTACTCATACAGGAGAAAAACCTTTCAAATGTGATGTTTGTGGCAAAACATTTTCTCAAAGAAGTTATCTCAAAGTTCATCTGCGTACTCATACAGGAGGAAAACCTTTCAAATGTGATGTTTGTGGCAAAACATTTTCTCAAAGAGGTAATCTCAAAGGTCATCTGCTTAACCATACAGGAGAAAAAGCTTTCCAGTGTGATTTCTGTAGCAGAACATTCTCTCAAAAAAGTTATCTCCAAACTCATCTGCTTACTCATACAGGAGAAAAAGCTTTCCAGTGTGATTTCTGTAGCAGAACATTCTCTCGAAAAGATATTTTGAAATATCATGTGGTCACACATACAGGAGAAAAAGCTTTCAGATGTGATATCTGTGGCAAAACATTTTCTCAAAGAAGTTATCTCAACTTTCATCTGCGCACTCATACAGTTGAAAAACCTTTCAAATGTGATGTTTGTGACAAAACATTTTCTGAAATAAGTAATCTCAAAGTTCATCTGCGTACTCATACAAGAGAAAAACCTTTCAAATGTGATGTTTGTGGCAAAGCATTTTCTCAAAGAGGTCATCTCAAAGATCATCTGCTTACTCATACAGGTGAAAAACCTTTCAAATGTGATGATTGTCGTAAAACATTTTCTCAGAAAAGTAGTCTCAAAACTCATATGCTTACTCATACAGGAGAGAAAGCTTTTTAGTGTGATATGTGTAAACATATCTGTTTACAAGTTTTTTTTTATTACAATAGACTGTATTGATTAAAATACAATCACGATTTGTATGTATAAATAATTGCTTTTGTTGGATTGTGCAATGAGTTCTTACTAGCTGCCAGCTGGCATCAGTAACATCAGTGCAGAAGAGGAAAGACAGAAATCCTATGTGGGTCTTGAATTTTTTTATTATGTTCTTTTTTCAAAATCCCAATTGTCAGTATTTTTTTAAAAAAAGCTAGTGGCAATGAAAGTATTTGTTACATACATGAATTAGAAATTTGACGGAAATCTAAGTATCATGGCTTCTTTTAACAACGAACAATGGGAAAAAACAATTTTGTCACACATTAGGCTTTCCCCTCTCCCAATGCTTGAATGCCTCCCACGATACCACCTAGACGGTGTTGGTAGTAATTCCAAAAGTGAATCTCGAAAAAAAATTCTTTCCTTTATCCTCTTCCTACCTTTCTCTCACTTTACCTACCTTTTTATTGTTAACATTAAAGTTTGGATGGAACTTGTGATCGCTAGCACTGTAACCAGCAGCCTTAACCACTACACCACTAGGATTGCTGGATGGTGAAGAGAAAATTCATCTAAGCTTAGGGAACTTCAATACTTTATATGGTTCAAGGGTCATTTTATATATATTTATGTATAAAATGGTGCAGAGTCATTTTATTAACATTGTGATTTTGTATATTTTTATGCGTATATGATATTATAGTGAGCTGCAGTGTTGCCATTGGGCAGCTTCATGGCATAGGAAGGTGCATGCAAGGCTCGGAAGTGAGGGGAGCTTAGCTGGTGCATGACCTAAAGTTTTGTTGCAGAAAATATGGTAAAAATGCATGTAATTTCAATCAAAGTAAAATATATTTGTTTTAATTGATCACCATTATTATTTGAGTGGTTCTTTTTTAAATAGTTTTTTATCCAGCTTGGATACATTTGGCAGCTTGCAATAACATGCATGTATTTTTTGATCTGACATGTTCTATATCTTTGAGCCCCGCTCAACATACGATCTACAGGACGCGATATCTACATCTACATGTTATAAGCTATCATTTCTGGAAGGTTTAGTTCTACTAATTGCATGCATTACTGAACAGAGATGTAAAATCAAAGAGCTCTGACTTCCCTAAAAATAAATCCTTTTGTTGATTGTTTCTGTAGATTTATTAATGTCCACAGAATCAGTTGAACCAGATAATGTAATCCAAATCACTTTCCAGTGTAAGTTTCTAACTAAAGCTCAAAAGATAAGTACATCAACTGCATTCTCAGGTGCGTGGGCAAAGAGAGTTAAGTCCACCATCCTCAGAAATTGAGATATGTCCTTAGAGTAATAGATAAAAATGTTCTCTCATGGCTTTATCCATCTCTAAAGCTATGTTGGGAGGGTAAAGCGTGTTAAGTCACTCTAATTCTCAGTAACTAGAAAGTGGACTTAACTCTCTTTGCCCACGCACCCGCAAATTGTATTGGCCCTCTCTGATACTCCCTATGCCTATTCCTTTATGAAGACAAATATCCCAACCCTTTAAAGCACATATTCAGGAAAATTGGGGGAAAATAAATAAAAAATAAAATACACTAATATTTTTTTAAGTAAGAGGCCCAAATTTTGAAATTACGAAATACATAAGTTTGTGATTTGGAAAAATGGTGGTTTCAT
Organism: Ectobius pallidus; assembly: GCA_964059195.1. Taxonomy (NCBI): domain Eukaryota; kingdom Metazoa; phylum Arthropoda; class Insecta; order Blattodea; family Ectobiidae; genus Ectobius; species Ectobius pallidus. The sequence continues at coordinate 40,250,813 of CAXKWD010000007.1, read as the reverse complement.
TGCGAGACCACTATGCAGTACAGCAGTTAACACAATAAATGAGACTCATTTTGAGCGATACATAAGGAAACAGTTTTTGACTCATTTACTCCGTGTCTTCTTCGTCAGAGGAAAACTCATCTCCCGATTCAGTATCGCTGGGTATTTCATCCAATATTTCGTATATAGTTTATCTAAATTTTCCAAAATCAGATATCCATGAACATCCCACTTCTTCCTTGTTATCATAACACACGAACTGAAATAAAAAGAACATTTTGTAGGTTATGGTCCCGCATGGTGGTTAGGCTTTATAACCACCCATATTCAGTGATATTATTCGTAATCATACTTACTTACTTACTTACTCAATGGCAATAGACAATTCCTAAGCAAGCTATCTTAAAGGAATATTATCTATTTTATGGAACCCGAAGGTTCATTGCTGCGCTTACCTGAGTCCGCCATCCAACCCTATTCTGTGCTAACTCCATCCATTCATCCCCCAAAAATACTACTTCCCATAAATCCATTCTAAGATTGTCCTTCCACCTACGTCTAGGCCTTCCACGTGGTCTTTTCCCTTTGGGTCTCCCAATCAATACTTTTGAGATGTGTCTTTCCTCTCCCATGCATGCAGCATGTCCAGCCCATTACATCCTTCATTATTTAATTACCCTTACTATATCTGGTGAGGCTTACAGGTCCTGAAGCTCATCGTTATGCAATTTTCTCCAGTCCCCATTGTCATCCCTCTTGGGCCCAAATACTTTTCTAACCACCCTGTCTTCAAACACTCTCAGACTACGTTCTTCCTGATCAGTTAGCGGCCATGTTTCACATCCATATAATACAACAGGCATGATAACAGTCTTATAAATCTTAAATTTTAGATTTCTGGACAGAAGACTAGAAGAAAAGAGATTCTGAACTGCATAAAACAAGCAGTTCCTGATTTGAGTCGAGACTTAACTTCTGCCTTAATATTATTTGTATCTGTAATTACTGTTCCCAGATATTTGAATTCCTCCGCTTGTTCAAATGATTTAGCGGCTATTCTAAAATTTAAATATTTTCATAAATATTATATTCATCACAATATGTTCCGAAAGATCTCAGCATATGAAATAACACATAAAAGCTTACCTAATTGAGATATTTTAGTGCCAAATTGAGGTGATGGTAGGCTGCCTAACATAATGAAAGCATAATGCACAAGAAATTGTATGAATATCTCCATCAATTCAATCTATTTAATGAATGACAGTACGGTTTTGTAAAAGGAAGATCTACCATTGGTGCAATGGATGCATTGGTAAAAAAAATTCTTTGTGCCTATGAAAATAAAGACTTTGCACAGGCTACATTTTGCGATCTCAGTAAAGCCTTTGACTGTGTAAAGCACTCTATCTTACTAGATAAACTGAAATATTATGGTGTATGTAAAGAAGCTCTCAGCTTAACTGAAAGCTATTTAATAGGTTGCAAGCAAGCTGTATGGGTTGATGGTGTAAGATCGAGTGAGGTGGATGTGAAGTTTGGTGTGCCACAGGGATCAATACTTGGGCCGCTTTTATTTTTAGTTATGATAAACGATTTCCCATATGCAGTAAAATGTGACTCCATACTGTATGCGGACGATACAACCTTTTTCCATACTAGCTCTGATATTCAATTGCTCAAAGCCCTATCTCAATCTACACTATCGCAAGCATCGCTATGGTTCAGGGCAAATGGTTTTCTATTAAACGAAAACAAAACTCAAACTTTAAATTTCAGTCTTAGGGATGGTTTTACCAATGTTGATATATCAAGCATAAAGTTTTTAAGTATATATGTGGATAGAAACTTGTCTTGGGAAGACCATATTAAGTATATTTCGGGTAAACTATCAAGAGTCATTTACTTATTGAAGCAGCTCAAAAATCACGTCCCGGCAATGTATGTAAGATCATCTTATTATGCGTTTTTTCATAGAATTATCTCTTATGGCATTCTATTGTGGGGAAATAGTAAGCATATTAAAAAGATCCTACTATTACAAAAAAAGGCCATTAGAATAATATCAAACTCCAATCAAATGGAACACTGTAAGCCACTTTTTGTTAAGGGGATCCGGAACGTCCTATCTCTACAATGGTAAAATAGCTCCTACAAAGTGTACCATTCCTCAGGAACTACTAATAGTTAGAGCTTGAAATTTTTACAGCATGTTACTATTATGTGTGACATCATTTTAAAGCAGGGAATTTTGAAACAAGTTGTTAGTTTTAAATATATAAATTATTTTCTCTATGCACAATTTTTTACAAACAAATTTAGTACGTTTTATGGCATAGGATGCTTCCTAAAAAGAATTTCAGCAAACCCCTGCTTTAAAATGAAGGGACATACCCAACAATCAAGTCCTGAAAATTTGAAATAAATACATGCAGTGGATGCTGAGAAAAGGTGCACTCTTTCTGAAAAAAATTAGTTTCCGGGAATCGAGCGACAAAGTTTACGTTTACCTTTTAGTGCATCCCAGCTCCATAAGAAGGATTATCTGGGTCATCTTCCATCTCATCCTCAAGTCTTCTTTTGGTACTTCTTCTTCTTTGTCTAGCCACTAGTTCTACAGCCCTTGCAACCTATCTGCAGCCCTAATCCTCTCTTTGTCCATTGCCATCATCGACTGTATGGTATTCCGTCCAACATCGATACCCATTCTTTGTAAAACACTGCACCTGATAGTGTTACCTTTGTTGAAGGTGGCCACAGCATCATACACACCAAAATGTAAACATTTTAGTTCAACAAACACAGTCTTGGGTAGCCTACACCATATTACACTGTTAACACTCTCGTTGGGATTTTGAGTTCGCCCGTGTAAGCATTTCTTTAAAAGTTCCGGTTCGGACAGGTCTCTGAAGATAGGCTTTATTACATCCATGATAGCAGAGGGTAGACTGTGGTGATGAAAATACTTCTTACCTGTGATAAGTCCTTGATTGTATCTACACCAAGATTTCTCTCCTTTTGGGCAGAGAAAATGCTCCGGAAACTCATCTGTTGACGCAGTGTGAAGAAAGAGAGCCCATACACCATTCTTCATATCATTAAGACTGTGAGTGTTTTGTCTGATAGCATATCCATAGTTTTTTTGTATTCTATCAATAGCCTCATCAGTCAATCTACCTCTGCCATCTAATCCTTTACCATCACTCAAAACTTGTTTCTTATAACTCGCTTTGAGTCTACGTAATCTTGTGCCCATTCTTTTTTGAACATGGCCTATGCACTCTAGTTTCTGTATAGAAATGTCATCTCCATAGGGTTTCAGGTCTTTTACTGTCTTGAAGGCTTTAGAGTCTCCGTCTCCTAGATAGTTCACATACCTAACCTTATCGATCGGTAAAGAACGCTGAAATATTGTTGTAACTCCAGCCACCTCCATACCGCCACTGTTACCATGATAATTTGCTATGCACTTTTCCTCATGCTGATTCTTATTTCTATTGACACATCTACAATGTTTTGACAAGATGGCAACATCTAGTACTTTGCCAGTATCAACACTAGTGGCAGTAACAACTCCATTCAATGATGTGTGCCCTCGTTTTTGCCAGGTACCATCAAACGCTGCTGATAAATCTCGACTATCATTGTTTTCTGTGACAGCCTCCTCAATAGCTTCTTTCATTGCTTCAATAGCAACATCTTCAACACAGGACCCAATGAGTTCATTGTAATTGCCGAATTTGGTTGGTGGTTGTGGCAAATTCAGTAAACCACATAACACACTACCCGCAGCAGCCCCCTTTCCAATAGCACGTAAACCATACACTAGTCTAACATTATGTACATACAGATCACTTTTATTTATAGACACTTTAGAACAGTTTTGAAATGAATATTTAAATGCACACTTGTTGCATTTGAGTTCAAGTTCACAAGCTAGGCCTATGTGTCTTTTGATGTTCAACTCTAGGCCATTCTCACCACACTCCATGCACTTCACAAAATTCTTAAAAACATCAGACAAAATGTGCATTTCGAAAATTTCATTGATATCATTAGAAGCAAACTGTTTGTACGATTCATCACAACCTGACAATTTCTTTTGAGAACTGCTAGCAGAGGTTGCAGTAGGAGATGAGAGGTTAGGTTGATGTGAAATGCTTGGATTTGCTGAGCTGTCACTTCTTTTGTTTTTACAAACGTTCTTCCTCTTCTTAAAGACCCTTTGATGATTCCTACCCATATTTATGTTAAGGTGAATTATCAGAACACAAAATATACTTTGATTAACTTCGCCAAAAACTTCCTACATCAAAAACGTGGCCACAAAATAATGTAAACATTGAAACAGGAAACAGAGCAGGTTTGACATCTGTTGTCAGAATCTCGAACTATGTTCATTTTCAGAGTGGCCACAACTTCCCACATCCTGCTAAAACTTCCCTTCACACATAAAAAAATTCGCACTAGTTATTATTTGAAATAAAATGCTTATACACGTAACACAGACAGTTCTTGATGGGCCACGCCCACGTAAAGGTTACAAAAAACATTATTTAATACACTTAGAGTCAAGATAATGCACTGGCAAATACGTCATTGGAAAGAGGAGATTTCAGAGAATAATAAAACATCAAGAAATGAAAAATGAAAAAAATCATATTTTTGGTGTTCCGGAGCCCCTTAATAAAGAGATTTACTAGGAGAAGGATTTGGAATAGAGTAAAACAAAAATGAAACTAGAGAGGGATAGGAATGAGAGAAAAGAAGTTTGGTTGGTAGTGACTCACCGTAGAAATAAATTGTAAAAATAAAATGTATCATCCAAGTTTTGGGTTAGGGTAGAAGAGAAAAGAATTTCACACAGAATTGGAGAAATAGAGAGAAGTTACTGAAAAAACACAGCTTCTATTCTGTTGATGATTATATGACAAATAATATGTTAATAGTTTAATAACTGTAATTCTGTTTAATGCTTTGACAAGTTCCATATCCTATAGTCATCAGACTTTTATGGGATCTATTGAATGCTTTCTTACTTTACTTTTACTTTTAAATGGTGGAATGTAAGGTAAAGCTTGAAGATTATTGCGGCAGTATTTGTAATACAGACTGAAGAATTTTATTGTAAAGGGGTAACTGTCTGCTAGAAAAGAGTTTTCCTATAATTTTATGAGTTGCTATTAGTTGTCTGAGAGACGAAGGATGGAAACAAATTTCTTGTAATGCTTTCACAGTACTGAGGTGGCCAGTTATACCAAGAATGCGTTTAGCTATTGAGTAAATTTGGGAAGTGATTTTTTGCTGCCAAGATTTTGTTCATTGAACAAACTATAACATTGCCATAATCAATTTTTGATTGTATCAAATTGTGATATAAAGAGATCATGTGAGAGGGATGAAAACCCCACTTGTTCCCAGCTATACATTTAAAAAATTGGCTGGCTCTGATTATGTGATTGTGCAGGTGACGATAGTGTATGTTCCATTTTAAATTATGTGTGAGGCGAATTCCTAAATATTTAATTTTGGTGGTATGAAAAAGAATTGTGTTACTTTTGGAAGCAATTATGGTAAGACCAAGGTGTAATACGTAATTATTAAGTGTATTTAGGTGATTTTGTTCTGCCGTACAGTCTCTATTGAATATTGTGCAGTCGACTCATGTCAGGATATAGCAATAATTGACTTTTGATGAATGGTGCTTGTGTAAGATGTCTTGTGTAAATAATAAATAGGATATGACTCAGAGCAGAGCCTTGAGGAGGGGGATCGAGTGGATTGGAAAGAGAAGGAAGGTTGTAAGGTGAGTTGTCTGTCTTTAAATGGTTGTTCATTGAGTGAAATTTATGGGGGTGGAATATATAATTTGCATAAAAAATCTAGCATTATGAATATGTGCACAGAGTCATTTGCATTGCTAATGTCAAACAAATGGGCCAAAAGGGCTTGTCGATGTGCCCAGGTTTTATATATTTGTGTGGTGAGATGAAGGAGTACGCGGTTAGTTCCTTGTCCTGGTCTATATCCATATTGATGTCGAGGCCAAAGTCCGTAGCGTTCTAGATGGAATATAAGTCGTCTAGTAAGTATTTGTTCAAAATTCTTTCGAAAGATGTTCCTTAGTGTGATAGGGCTGTAGCTGGAGACATGCTTTTCATATTGACATGGAGACATGTTAGGTTTGAGTATGGGAAGAACATGGAAATGGAGCCAAGAATCAGGAATAGTTTGAGTGTTAAGAATGTTGTAGGTTTTTAGTAGGATTGTCTTTGTTATGGGGGAAGATGATTGATCATGTCATAAGTGATCTTTCTGGATAGAATTGAATTCAGATATAGGAGCAATCAAAGGATCGAGGGGTGTGTGGAAAGGGAATGTGTAGTTGGTATTTGGTAGGGTTGAGGTAGAACAATAGCAGGTGCTATATGGTGTAGAAATTGTTGTTGAAGGTCAATATTGAAATGAATATAATGTTTGTCGGGGTCTCTTGTTAGTGAAAAACTTAATTTTTTTCCATGCATCAGAGGTCTAATATGCCCTAGTAATGTGTTCACAGTATGCTTTCAAGGCTTGTCGTCGTAAAGTGCGTATTGTTCTAGCTGTTTCCTGTTTTAGAGCCATACAGTTTTGTTATGTCGGGGTGCGTCGAGAGTTTTGGCATTGGAGTGAGAACAGTCAGAAGTATACCAAAGGGGTTTCAGTTTTCGGTTAGGGTGTTTAATGACATGAGGTGAGAGGTGATTATGAAGATATGTCTTCAAAAGAATGAGGTTATGTGGACTCTTGAATGAGGAGAGCTATAGAATGGGTGATAGCTTCTGTGTAATGAGTCCAATTGTGAATGCGTGGTTGAATAACTATGGGACTATCTGCTGATGCTGTGAAAAAAATTTTATACCTATGAGAAGAGGGAGATGATCACTGTTCATTGTGCCATGTGCTGGGAGCCAAGTGGTATGTGGATATAGGCGAATGGAGATGAATGTGAGGTCAGGCGAGGTTTTTTGAGTCTATTTCCAAGACGAGTAGGTTGGTCTGTATTTATTAGAGTTAAAGATGAAGTGTGTAGTGCGTGTAAGAAAAGTATGTTGTGAGATTGTGACCTGATTTGTTGGACTGTAAGAGAAAGATTGAAATCCCCGCAAGCAATGGCATTGCGAGTAGCGGAGATAGCAAAATTGTGTTTCCAGAAGGTAGAGGTGATGTGATTGGTATTTGTGTTGTATACTGCAATGATGTTTATGTGTGTGAGAGTAACTCGAATATCTTGAAGTGTTTCGTTGTAGTTGGAGACATTATTAGTAAAAGTTACAGACAAATTTGATCTCAGAAGGATCATGAGACCACCCCCATCCCGTGTTCGGTCATATCGAATGATGTTGTATGGATGTAGTTTGAATTTGTTGCAAGTTTGAGTCATGTTTCTAATATGATGATTATGTCTGTAGGTGTGTTTGTGAGAAAGTTTTTAAGTTCATGATATTTCTTCCTTACACTGCGGGCATTCCATTGGAGAATGGTAAGCGTAGGAATATGGGATATGGTTTACATAGACATGGAGAAAAATGCTTTCATGGTGTGGAGTAATGCTTCAAGGGTTGATTTATCAGGTGTAGAAAGGGAGAGGATGCTTTTTTGGAGATCATGAAGTGTTGCCATAAAATATTCGTCGCTCCTGGTTACTACGAGTGAGAGGGGTAATGCTAGGGGTGTCAGGTTTCCAGTGTGGAATCCAGAAAGGTTTATTTTGGACCACTTGATTTGAAGTCTGGTTTACTGTCTGAACTTGGTCTGGTTTCTTCTCTTGTTAGACTGTGGCTGCTGAAGAGGGGAAAAACTGTGCCGTTGAAAACCATAGGTGTTTGTGGTGGAGCTGGTGTTGAATTCAGGATTTGGGTACAAGAGGCGTAAGTGCCAGGGGCGTGGAAGTGAGTTTGATAATGCTACTGAAGCCTAAGTGTCCCTTCCTTTCGTTATTTGGATCGCCTCATATCGTGTGATAAGGAGGCTATTAATTTTCTCCTGTATGGAAACTTCAAGTTGATAACTTGGACATGATTTTGCTCTGGTGTCATGAGCTTGTGAACAATTAATGCATCTTGTGTTGGTTTCTTGACAATTATTGGTAGGGTATAGTGCAGAACATTTAAGACATTTAGTTATATTACGGCGTATAGACGTGGAGTGTCCAAATTTTCCACAATTGTAACATTGCTTAATTCGTTCATTATATTTCTCAATTGGAAACCGATAGTAAAAAAGAGTGAGGGAAGATGGTATGATTTGTGAACGAAATGTGATTAAGCATGTAGTCGTTGGATTTAACCAGATTCATTAAAAGTTTTTCGGTTGAAACTGTAGACGTGATGAATTGAGGCTTGTTGAGGTGTGCGGCCATGAGTTTTAATATCTTGTGTAGAAATGTCGAGGTCTATATTTTTGACCACCCCTTGGAAATGAACATGTGAAAAAGGTATATATTAGATTGTATTAAATTTCTCATCAAATGGGGAAATCAGGAAAGCGTTAGCTTCATGGTGAAATTGGAACTTTAGTTCCAGCTTGTTGTTTCCTATCTTTCGATATCGTGTATATGCATGTATATATATTTTTTCTGTTTTATATAAGAGCCTTCCGAGTTTCATGGGGTGGGCATGAATTATTGATCCTGCTAAAGTAGCGAACTCGCCACTCGCTCATGTCCGGCAATGTTCGTGTAGGGCACTGCGCATGCGCTGCTGCGTGAATGAACAGTTTGCTCTTGTAATGGCGGCGGTGTGTGAAGCCCGTCGTATTTGTATCAGCATTGTAATGTATCTGTCTAAAGATTTTATATAATAAACTCCTCTACATGTTGAAGACTCTGTTCTGTGCTACATACCAACCTCTCCAACAGGTTATGGGCTCAGCAGGGACTGTCCTTGTGCAGACTGAGGAATTTAGAAGCTGACTTCGAATTCTCTTTGTGAGAAGTATCGTGGGGCTTGTAGGCCATATTGTTTCCAGTGTGACGCCGCAACGTGTACTGTAATCCCATATTGCCTCGAAATATCGTGTGTACTCCAGAACATAAAAAATGACTTCAGATAAAGTATTGAAAGTGAAGGAACTCAAAGAGCAGAGTGATTGGGGCCGCTGGAGATGTCAATGCTAGTTGCCTTTGATGCAAATGAGGCACGAGGCATCGTTCTCTGAGATGAAGATCGTCCTACAGTGTGTGCCGATCGTATATTTTCGGCACCATATTCTATGAATTAAACATTTAATATAATGCATTATTCAGGTAATTTAAACATTTTCTTAATTATTTATTAATCCGGTACTCACATGATCTCGGCTTTCCATCGCTATGTTTTGTTCAGAGGTGCGTTTTGTTTTGTTTATTCCGGTTTTGTAATCTCGCCCCTTCTGGATCTTTCTCTCGTTCGGCATTTGTTTGCGCCCTCTGCTTTGTTTTCCTTGTCGTGGTGATGTGTTCCGTTGGTTAGATCGCGCCGTGCGGGCGCTGAAGCAAGATCCCTACGTCTAGATCGCGCCGTGCGGGCGCTCAAGCAAGATGCCTACATTCAGATCCCGCCGTGAAGACTGCCAAGCTACTTCTCCTTCAGAGTAAGCGCCGGGAGCCAGACCATGTTTCTTCTCTTCAAGTGGTAGTACCGTCATTCTGAGCCATGAACATCTTCTGCTGTGTAGCCATCCAGTGGTGGCTCTATTGTCGGCATTAAATTAATATCAGTTATGGCTCCATTAACTTGACATTTTCGTTTTCTTTGCTGGTGGGATTTTTAGTTTAGTTTATCTTTGTTCAGTAATATTTCGTTGTTTCATATTTTTCTGCCCACCAGTTCTTTGCTTATTTCATTATTACATTCTACTATATTTCAGCTACGTTTTCTTTGACCGTATGTGATGGAAACCCGTATTTAGTCTGGCCATCAGTCATTTTTGATAACTATTCTTGTCTGTTCATTACTTATATACATTAGTACCAGCTTTTCATATTTCATTAAATTTGTTTGCATCCATTTGTATTCTCTGGTTCATTCAATAAACTATTGTTACTCTTGTTATTATTCTGTATTTCCGTTTTGTTCTTTTGCTCTGTGGATCAGTTTCCTTCTCTGGGTTTAAAATTAGTAAATTGGGACAGCACCACGCCACAAGTGAGTGACTCGTCGTCAGCGAAAGAGAAGAAGAAACTAGAAGAATGGACAAAGATAGATGGTGTAGCACGTGCATTAATTATGAACTCGTTAAATCCAGAGATTGATACTCAGTTAATTACTACTGTAATACGGCTAATGAATGTTGGAAAAAGTTGGGTGCTATATTTGAACATAGTCATGAGCATGGATTGGCGCTCAAGATGCAAAAGTTCTTCTTAAAATCTCGTGATCCTAATGACAGTTTGTCTGTACATGTAGCTAAAATGCAAAGACTTCATGCGGACTTAAATGTGACTCTAGAATCTCAGCGAGAATCGAAAATATCTGACTTGGTATTAATGGGAAGAATTACTCACTCACTTGGCACATGCTGGGTTGATTTTCTGACATCATGGGAGCTCACACCAAAATCTGATCGCTTAATCAATACCCTGGTTGATCGGCTGACAGTGTTCGAGTTGAGAAAACAAGAAGAGACCCAGTAGTCCATCAGCTTCAGCATTAGTTGCACCAGGAGGCAAACAGCGTAAAAATGGTTCTTCAGGCAGTTGTGGTAACTACAATAGTGACCATAGGAGAAAGGAAGTTGACAACACACGTGGTACTCATCGAGGAGTTTCTGGTATGAAGAGTGGCACAAGACGGTGCTACAAGTGCAATGGCCATGGACATCTGGCTGTACAGTGTCCAAGTGTGAACTTTGTACTCTCTGGCACATGTAATGTTTGTGGCCAATATGGACATAAAGCGATAAACTGCTCTAAGAAGAACAGCGTCAGTATTAAGAAAGCAGCAATGGATGAAATGAAAAATTATGCAACAGCACTCACCGGACTATCAGCATCAAGTTCAGACAAACACTCTGAAAGATTTATCTGTGACTCTGGTTCTTCGAATCATATGTCAAGTCGTGCAGAGTGCTTTGTAAAGTACCGTCAGTTTGCAGATCCTATGACTGTTCGCATCGCAGATGGCAACGTACTAAAAGCAGTTGGTATAGGAGATATTCCAGTTAGTGCTCAAGTCAGTGATAGAGTATGTGAATATACACTGCTTGGTGTATGGCATGTTCCTTGTCTATCTGAAAACTTGTTCAGTGTGAAGCAGATGGATGAGAAAGGATATAAATTTGTCTTTGAAAGACAACCATTTTCAATGAGTAAGCAAGGTAGACTGCTACTTGTTGGTCATTTCACATGTAATTCGTACGAAATGGATTTTACAGTTACAAAGAAGGTTGGTACTGCTAATTTGAATGTTGCCTCAGAACTGGACACACTGCAAGTTTGGCATAAGAGGTTAGGCCATCTGGACAAAAGTCGTGTGGCAGTAGTGTTACATCAGTATGGGATTCTGATTGCAAGTCCAACTCAAAGTTTTTTTTGTGATGGTTGTGCAAAGGGCAAAGCACATCGTGCGTCTTACAAGACACGAATTGATGGTGCAAAATCATGTGGCGACATTATCTCTAGTGACGTCTGTGGACCAAACAGTGAGACAATTGGAAAGTCAAAGTACTTTGTTCTCTTCAAAGATGAGTATTCAAAGTATCGGTCGATTTCATTCATGAAGCAGAAAACTGAAGTAACTGATCATCTGCGAGCTTTTCTATCTCGAGCTCGAACTCAAGGACACAACGTGAAAGTGCTTCAATCAGATCGTGGTGGCGAATTTGATAATGAGAAAATTCGTTCTATTTGCGTTGAGTTCGAAGTTGAACAACGCTTAGTGTCTCCATATACACCAGAAGAGAATGGTTCAGCAGAAAGGGACAATCGAACAATTGTAGAACTTGCTCGCTCAATGTTACAGACCCGTGGTATGCCAAAGAAATTGTGGGATGAAGCATGTAACACAGCTGTATGTGTTTTGAATCATGCTGGTCGATCAGTTGAAGACAAGTGTCCCTTCGAAGTATGGTACAATCGAAGACTGTCAAGTCTAAGACATCTGCGTGTATTCGGTACTGAGTGCTATGCACATATTCCGAAAGTAAATCGCGCCAAGTTTGATTCTAAAAGTGAACCAGGCAGAGTAGTTGGTTACGTCAATGAATTTGATGGATATCGTGTCTGGATTGAGACGCGTGATGTAGAAATCTGTACAAAAGACGTAGTGTTCAAGCCGAAGCAGGTATGCAGCATCTCAAACACCTCTGAGGTAGTCGAAGAAGAAGCAGAAGTAGAAGAAGTTGAGATTGAACTAAAACAACCTAGTCCTGAGACTGAAACTTGGAAAAATGGTGATCGGAAAAATGACCACATTCGTCGTCCACCAGCTTGGATGCAATCATAAGAATATGTTAGTTATTTGGCAGAGACTGAGAATGAAATATTTAATCCAAGTTCATGTTCGGAAACTCGTGAGTGTTCTGATTGGCTAAAATGGAAGAAAGCAATGGATGATGAGATAGCTTCACAAGTATTGAATAAAGCTTATGAAATAGTGGATGCTGGTACCAAAGGGCTTGATTCACGTTGGGTTTTTCGTCAGATGGTGAAGTTCTACAAGGCTCGTTGGGTCGTAAAAGATTACAATGTGACGTATTATATAGAGTGGGGCATTTATTTGAATATGCGCCACTCACTCTTATAGACAATGAACTACATACTTTCATACTTGACTTTAACCTTCCAGATTTTGTCACATAAATTGTTGCCGACAGCTTCAGCCGAAGACGGGGTGGGTCAATGTTAGGAAGGTTTACTAATTTATCCTTATGAAAAATAGTCAAGTTTTTCAAAAACAAATTGAACAGAATTTTATATTCAATAGTAAGTACATTAGTTTTCCGTCTAGTTTGAGAAACCTCCTCAAAAGACAATACAATACAATAAAAAATAAGTAAGTCTTTTGTCGTTTTTCTTCGTTTCTCCAACTGACTACTGGTCACCCTGACGAAATCCTGAAGTCCAACAGACAAGTCTGCTTCTTCGGTCCTCTTGAACACCTTTTTCAACCACTCCTAATAGGGTCTATAACTTAGAAAAATATTTCAACATCTATTCAAGATGTGCACCAAAATCTATTCACTGTAGGCCTATTCTCTTTTCCATACCAACTTTCTACCTAATCTTGATCTACCAAGATTTTACCATTACAATACTTCTCAGGTTGAAACAAATCTTTCTTAGAAGAAGTTCACTGTATTTCTTAAAGAAGACAGAACAGAATTTTACCCAGAAGACAGAAAAATAAATTTAGGTTAGCGATTACAACAATGAATGTAACGGCTAACCACTGACATGAGATTACGCAGGCTATCACTGAGGCCTCGCCTCCGTCATCTCACAACCAGGGTAGTATTAAAGGCCTAAAAAAGAATTTAGATATGTGAGTGCTCACTGGGATCCTCGCTGTCACTAGACGCTAATGGGATAGATAGTAGCCCTGAAAGTCCCAAAGCTCGATTTTTCTTATGAATATGACATAGATTCAATTCATTCCCCTCAGCGGACTTCGGCATATAGTTGCCTACTTGGTCCTTCACAAACATATACATTTACGTTATATTCAAAGTGCTTGGTTTCGTCGGTGCTGATTTCTGATAGAACTTCAACTACCCACTCCACCAAGTCTATAAACATGTATAATTACGTGTTCTGAGTTTTCTCCACCTAACTCTTATCTTCCTATCTCCAACAAAATATTTTGTGTCTCTTAACAATGCGTAGAGAAATCCAATATTTCAAGTAACAAAATCTTAGATCAATAATTACAGATCTTTACCTCCGTCTAATTTAACACTCCTTTCAAATGAATTTCATTTACATGTATATATATTTACTTTTCCCAGCTAATTTTACTGTTACCATACAAAGGGGAAATAACGTAATTTTTATCTACGGGAGAAATTCTTTAGTTTTCTTAACGGAATGTCGGTTTAAACTCTTCTTGTCCAAGTTTGTCTATTTAACACTGAATTATTACGAACAAAGGGAAGAAATTATAGTTCATTGTACTTATCTGATGTGTACCGCTGTATTTCCGTCAAGCACGTCGTACATCTCTCAGGCAATGACCTCTCCACTGCATGAAGTCCCACACAGACGATAGTATGAAAAGCACTTTCTCTCTCCATATGTGCTCATTCGAAGTCAGGAAGATCTCCACTACCAAACACCGCCTCCAATGTAGGTAGTATGTGGCTCGCAGACACCCAGGCCACGATGCGTCCAACTTCCGTCGTAGGATAACAATCCCGCAATCGGGAATCCACTCCAGCAACCTCTGCAACCACAGACCCTCACAGGCCTAACAGACAGAATCCTTCCTGTCTTCTTTATTCCAAGGACCACACCCTCGGACCAACTTCTGCAACAGATCTCCAATCGTCGACTGGTTACGCCGACTGTCTACTGATGACTTCCAACTTCCAATTATTACTGACGACTCTTTACGACTGATGTCTCCCCATCACGGCTCCCGACGATCGACTGCCCAGCTGTCTACACTGCCTGCCTCTTACTCCCTTTCCACGACCTTCTTCTGCCGTCGCTCGACTCTCTCCACTTCTAACCGTCCACTCATCCTTTAAAAAAAAACTTGCGCAGGCGCAGTCTCTAGCGCTTTCTGTAACAAACTACTTCTCGTAAAGTAAAGCCTTCACAAACATAGCGTGGTAACAAGTGGTTTAACCGTTGTTCACTATAGATATTGTTCCGTGACCTTTCACTTCGTTACAACGAACAGAAACATGGTATTGACTATGACGAGACCTTTAGTCCTGTTGCCCGCTATGATACAGTGCGTGCATTACTTTCATATGCAGCTGAAAAGGGCCTGAAATTGCAACAGTTTGATGTGACTACAGCCTTTCTGTATGGGAATTTGGAAGGAGTTGTGTATGTAAAACCACCAGAAGGCTATGAATGCAAGGATGGTAAAGTGTGGAAATTGCTGAAAAGTGTCTTTGGACTGAAGCAGGCACCTAGATGTTGGAACAGACGCTTGGTTTCCTGGCTGTCGACAAGGGAGTTCAAGCAAAGCACTTCAGATCCTTGTCTGTTCATTTACTCAAAAAGGGGGCTGACTCTGTGTGTTGCTATGTATGTTGATGATGGCTTGGTTGCAGGCTCAAGTGATACTATAATTGATAGGTTCATGAAAGACCTTGAAAATGAATTCAAGATAACAAGAGGTCCATTGGACAGTTTTCTTGGCATGAACATTACACAGAATGATGATGGATCAATCACAATCAGTAATGCAAAGTATATTGAAAGGATGCTAACACGTTTCAATATGAGTGAAGCAACGTGTGTGAGCATTCCTTGCGAGACTTCTCGACACAGTACAAATCCCTGTTTACTATCGGAGGAAGTTCCTTATCGTGCTGCAGTTGGATGTATGATGTATCTGATGGCTACATCTAGACCTGATATTGCATTCCCCGTTGGTCGCTTAGCGAGAGCAATGCAGAAACCGACTGTTTCTGACTGGGAAAGTGTGAAACGGGTAATGCGTTACCTACGAGGCACGAAAGACTATGTATTAAGCTATTGCCATGGTGTGTGGTGGTTTACTGTGTTATTTAGATGCAGACTTTGCAGGTAATCTGAATTCTGGACGATCTACTACTGGAGTTGTCGCATCTTATACAGGGGGTGCAATAACTCGGATGAGCAGGTCACAATCAGTTGTTGCACAGTCCACAACCGAAGCAGAATTTATCGCAGCAAGCGAAGGAGCAAAATAGTTAATATGGCTGAAACGCTTATTCTTTGAGTTGGGTGTTGAATATGACAAACCAAAGAATCGTTTGGCAAAGAATCCGGAATTTCATCGTCGCACAAAACACATTGATGTGCGTTATTACTTTGTATGAGAGAAGGTTCTTAATGGTGAATTTGGTCTAGACTTTGTTGAGAGAAAACGACAATTGGCTGATGGTTTGACAAACCCTTTACCACGCGATTAATTTTCTGTTATGTGTTCCAATCTTGGTTTGAAGAGTCAGATTCATTGTTAAGCTCGGGTCTTGTTCAGGAGGAAGTGTTAAAGTAGCGAACTCCCCACTCGCTCATGTCCGACAATGTTCGGGTAGGGCACTGCGCATGCGCTGCTGCGTGAATGAACAGTTTGCTCTTGTAATGGCGGCGGTGTATGAAGCCCGTTGTATCTGTATCAGTATTGTAATGTGTCTGTCTGAAGATTTTATGTAATAAACTCTTCTACATGTTGAAGACTCTTTCTGTGTTACATACCAACCTCTCCAACAGATCCTTCTTTGGATTCAACAATTACAATACATGGACTGGCATCTTGGTACAAATAAGTTTATTTATGTTTTTCTGGTAGAGGAATAGCGGGAGATGTTGATGTACATTGGGTCTAGTTTTTGTTGGATCAGTATCTATGTCTAAGTTAGTGGTTATGGTAGTGGTTGGTGGTTCCACCTGAGGGGACATGTTAGTGTCTGTAGGATTCGTAATGTACGTAAGTTATTTGTCTAATGTGAAATTTACTAAAAACTCCCCACTTGGGGAAAAAACGACTGAGTCACAAATAGTCAAGCATTATTGTTTGTTAACTAGCACTTAGAAATGTACTACTTTATATTCCCGTAACACTCTATACTCTTTTAAAAGTCACACGCTTCACAATTCTCAAAATTAGGCACTTTTTCACTTTATATTTTTATTTTCAATCAGAACGCATTATATTTTCATTCGAAATATCCGCCATGATACCATTGTTGAATGCCGTGCTAAAGTTTGCGTTTAAGTTTACTTCTGAAGTTTACTGATAAGTTTCTTTCCGAATGGCCCATGGGTAATATTTGTCGCCCCCAAGCTCCCCTTCCACTCAATTATAAAAGACCTTAGCACCAAACATAATATTTCACAACTAAAAATAACAAAATAATATTTCATAATAAAAAAAATACCCTTGCACCAAAAATCATATTTCAGAACTAACAGGTGACCGCGGCTTCGTCCGCGATTACGTACTCAACTGCTATATATTGTGTTTAAATAATTTATTTAACAGAAAAATAATTAAAACATTACATTTATTAACACTGACATCGTTTTTACATAAATTGCAGGAATTAAATAATTTTACTCTTAATTATATTGTTTAACGTTAAACATATAAATAAACAAACGAACAAAACTAATCATATGCTGCCATATGGACATACAAATTCGAAATGAAACGATTAAAATGAACCATAGATTCATGAACCTTACCAAAACCATTCATAAACAATTTTATTTTTTAACGATTGTCAAGTCTCGTTTCATTTATTTCCATAGGTTTATGTGAAGACTGCCAATAATACTGTTGTCAAGTGAACTGTGATTTCGATTTGATAATTCCGTGTAAGAAGGGATTAAGTATTCTCAAAAACATTTAATGTTTGGCATTTAAAATCAAAATTTTTCAAAATCCTTTCTTAGTGAGCACCTACATTATGAAACGAAGGTACTGTCAAAATTCAAAGTCTCTACCTGTTATAGTTTAGGCTCTACGTTGATTCTCTGTCAGTCAGTCTGGACAAAGCCTTTTATATATAGAGAGATCATAGGAGTAGGAGTGAAGAATTCGAGGGCTATAAAAAAACTTTTTTTCCACACGTCACACTGCCCACATGGTTGGGCAGGTGACAGACCAATGTACCGTCGTGTACCGTTGAAAAGCGTCTTATAAAAAACAAAGAAGAAGAAGAAGAAGACGAAGACGAAGAAGCAAATACACTCAATAAGTACTATACCGCTCACTCTACTCTATTCTCATTGTTCAAAATGTCCACTAGCACAGAGGTGCCATCTGTTGAGTAGGAGTGGTCAGCAGTCCCAGAAGCTACTTAAGGAACCTATAAAGCTGCAGAAATAAATTAATTTTTCAAAGTCCTGATGACACAGTAACCTATTTTTGTGCTTGATAATGCAGGCATGACGTTGAGAAATAACATAATTTACATTACACCTAGACTAACTTAATTAAATGACGATAACGCTAATTTTTTAAAGTGAAACTTCTTTAGCCGCAGCAGGAGTAAATCGAGAGCTTGCATTACGCTCAAAATCGTCACGAATTTAGTGTTACGCTCAAAATCATCACGAATTTAATATGGTGTGACGGAACGGACTGCACAGAAAAAACAATCAACTTAAAATCCAAAATAAAATTCAAATATTCCAAAATAAACCAATTCAAAATTTAAAAATTGAAAATCCAAAATGTTAAAAATCTAACAATCCAAAATTAAAAAATCCAAAAAATAAAAATATTCAAAGATCCAAAATTTAAAAAATCCAATATTTCAAAAACAAGTAATTCAAAATTAATGAATCGAAATATCCGAAATTTAAAAATTAAAAATCCAAAAATCCAAAATTTTAAATCCAAAAAATAACAAATCAGAGATCCAGAATTTAAAAAAATTCAAAGATCCACAATTTAAAAATCCAAAATTTAAAAAATAAAAAATCCAAAATTTAAAAAATAAAAATCCAAAATTACACACACGGCCTGTGTGAAAGAAACCACCGTAGGCTATTTGGCAACGACTGGCAACGTGGCCAGTGTGAAAGAATTATCATTCCACTGTGACCTACTAGTGGTTTACTATGAAGCCCAGGTCTTAAAGTACTTACAATTTGTAAGTCAACACTGGGTTAGTATCCCATATTGAGAACGCCTGGTGGTATATTGGGATTGTGAGTCAGTTCGAGAATTTAATGTTGTACCGGCACGTTGCCATTTTAGTTCAGTTGGTTAGAGCATCGCCACGGAGAACCGAAGATCCTGGTTCAAATCCTGGCTATGGTATTGAATTTTTCATTCTGACTTCACCTTTCCATCTTAAACTGTTAAGGTACAGTAGTGCAAGAATAATACCAGAAATACATACAATACAAAGAATACAAAGTACAAAATATTTATTAATTTACTAGAATTGTTATTATATTTTCATACACAAAACACAACAGAAAAACATTAACTGTATCAGCTGACGAGTAACTGCCCACTCCTGGCCACTGGCGGGTAGCGTGCCCCGGAAAAAGACAGGAAGTGGACAGTATAGGGATGTAGCGAACTAGGACTGCTTCACTCACAGATATAGAGGAATAGATCGGCAGCGTAAGGGGAGGGACTGAAGCCAACGCGTTCGCTGCGTCGCCATATTGCGATCACCAACAATCTGACGAAAGGAAGGGAAGGGGGCGCGGGAATCAAACAAGAAATGTTTTTTAAAGCTGTTTAAATTGGAATTTCACAATCCAGTAAATAAATTAATAAATAAGTTTAAAGTCATTCGGCCATTACAGCAGTAGACGTCACACTTAGGTACTAAATATAATAAAATCAGGTAAACTGATATAACAAAAGTGCCCAAGTACCTAGTCTTAAGTCTGTATACAGAAGATGCTTCTATAGGATTAATGTTAATGTTGTTAATGTTAATTTATAGTCACATATCTTTTACATTTATTCAGCTTTGGCTGGTAAACTGGTGACTCGTCAATTTGAGCTTACTTGCTACGGTTACTAACTAGGAATATTCTAGCTTAGGCCTACACTATATTACTTGTAAATCACGATTACAAATAAGGGAAATCTAACACTAATTTAATTATTTTTCTAATACTATTAATGAGTGCTTGAAAATGGAGTGATTTCTTTTACTATTTTTTGAAGAGAAACTTCTTTAGCTGCGGTAGGTGTAAATCGAGAGCTAACCCAAAGTTGCGTTACGGACAAAATCGTCACGAAATTGTTACGCTCAAAATCGTCACGAAATTAGTGGGTCTGTGATGGAACGGACTGCACAGAAAACAATCAACTCAATGATTAGGCTTATCCTAAATTTAGACCCAAAATTAAAAATCTAAAAATCCAAAATTTAAAAAATAAAAAATTCCAAAATAAAAAAATCGAAAATAAACAATTTAAAAATCCAAAATTAAAAATCGAAAATCCAAAATTCCAAAATAAAAAATTCGAAGATTAAAAATTTAAAAATTCCAAAAATCCGAAATTTAAAAAATAAAAAATCCAGAATTTAAAAATCCAAAATTTAAAAAATAAAAAAAATTTAAAATTAAAAATCGAAAATCTAAAATTTAAGTCTAAAATTAAAAGTCTAAAATTAAAATATCCAAAAAATAAAAAAGATCAACAATTTAAAAATTAAAAATCCCAAATTCCAAATTTAAAAAATCAAAAATTTAAAAATTCGAAAAATCCAAAATTAAAAAGTTCAAAGACCCAATATTAATAAAGTCAAACAATCCAACATTTAAAAAGTCCAAAATCCCAATATTAAAAATGTCTAACAATCCAAAATTAAAAAAATGTAATAATCCAAAATTTAAAAAATTAAAATTAGTTTCACTTCTGTCGCGTGGCGTTCCACGCACACTTTTTTTATTTATTATAATTATATGTTAACCTCATATTCAATTAATTCGCTGATGAGTAATGTGTTCTTTGCAAGAACCAGTTTTTATTTTTTATTTTGAATAGTCAGCTATTTAATGCTTTCGTTTCGTTTGAAATTTTATTGTATGTTTTTATGCCCATGTATTGTGGTGTATGCTGTGGGTGGGTTAATCTATGGGAACAGAATTTTAACAATTCTGTTTCTGGTGTTGTATTCGTGAGTATGTTGGGTGTTGTATTGGTCAAAATTAATGTGTACATGAGTTAGAAGCTCTAGTAAATATATTGAAGGAAATGTTAGTATTTGTACATTTCTAAAGAGTGGCCTTCATGATTCCCTGTAGGATGAATGGGTCATAATTAATTTTTTTTGTTGCTTTCCCATTTGCTGCAGTTTCCTCAGACAATTATTCCGTAAACCAGTATTGAATGAAAAAAGCAATAGTAATTTGGCAAATTTATAAGTGAATGTTAATTTGACCTCCAATATAGTGGTATAGTATATATTTGAAATTAAAGGGATTCCCAAACACTGTGGTTCACCATTTCACTCTATATTCGGGATTATGTAGGAAGAAAAACAATTTTCCGTAATGAATACGTGGTATTTAAGCGGACACGTTGGTGTTACCAATATGGCGTCGGCACTGCTTCCCTTACCCCTCTTCGCCCCTGACTAGGCTTCACTGCTACCTTCAGTTAAGGATACGACGCTGCCAATCTATGCCTCTATATCTGTGGCTCCACTGCTCTAGCCGGTATGCGCTAGCCGTTCATCACTTGTTTTTCCAGGGGTCGTATTCTGTAACTTTCGCCACCAACGCATTGGTGTTGTTGAGAGATCAACAACCGACAGAAAGATACCAACGGCCGGAGCGTGAGCGATTCTGTAACTCCCTGTTGGTATCTCGAGACGCGTTGTTGAGGCCCACCAATAACTTTGTGAATTTTCGTGAATGTTGGCAATGAAAGGAGCTATGAGAAATCTGTCTTAACAAACTGCAATGAATATCATTGGATGATGGAGTGCGGGAATGTGATTTCATAATTTCCAAACTGGGCGGGAGTTTTATTTCATGTATATATTTTGAAAGTGGGCGTTTATATTACACGTACTGTCATGTTGTAAGACGCTTATAGGGGGAAAAGGCGGATTTATAATAATAGGAGAAATTCGCAAAATGCCAATGGCTTTTAGTAATGTTTACTGTCATATATATATAATAAGGCGGGTATCTCGGGGAATCCAATTAGCAAATTTCGCAATAGTTTGCCAATGTCTGATTTAAATTATGATTATAAAAAAATATGCAATCTCGAAGTAGTTATATATTTCCATTGCAACTCACCTTGTTTGTGTGAAAGTATTCATTTTAACGATTAACAGAAAGTAAGATGTAGCCCTTTTCAGAATACACATTTTAACAAAATGTTGCTGGATTCAAGGCTCTCGGGTTCATACTCAGTGAAAGGAATGAACTTTCCAATCTCTGTTCAAATAAAAGTTAGTCTCTCAGTATAATATAATTATTGTGTATGACATTCTTGTAATGTAAATTGGTTGTATAAATAAAGAGAATGTCCTTAACACATCACATCCCCGAAGGATACACAACCCAAATAAAATATATTTATTGTACTCTCATAACTTTCTTTACTTTAAGCATGCACAATACATTTTTCTCACTTCACATTCTGATAAAGACTACACTTTAGAGATTTTCTTCAAAAAAATGTTTCAAATAAAAGTTTTAGCACGTATTCAGAGTGGGTGGCTTATAACTACCCTAAAGAGAATTTCTTCGAAAAAATGTTTCAAATAAAAGTTTTAACTCCTAGTAACTTATAAGCAACCCATGTGCAAAATTTAAACAAATTGATAAAATCGCGAAAAACGAACATTTTTTAATGTGAAGTCCCTTTAAAAATAAGAGAAACTTGTCGCCAATCTTTGTGTCACATCTTCAGAAGGTACCCAACCCAACTAAAAAAAAAATTCTTACTCATTTTCCGTTCTGGAGCTAGGCTGTTGACACACATCCACACAGACATGTTTCCGAAAATAGTATTTGGGGATTCAGAATACCTCAAAATGTGTATTTAGGCTAAAAACTCAACTTCAAAGTTGGAGTAGAAAACAATACTTCCTTTATCTGTATTACCTATGGTACAGGCAGAGAAAGTAAAAAAAAAATATTCAGTAGGAGTTTTTACTTAATTTATAGAACACAAGCCAATTATAAAATTATTTTTATATAGATAAAGCAAATAGGAAAATTTAAGCAAATTAGAGTATCTTATCTTGCCTACTGCTTTTATGACATTTATAAAACCCTTGAAATAAATTAATTGCGTTTTAGGTTAACTTAAAATGAATTCATTAGTATTTAATTTACACAGTACTTTGAAACATTACAATTGGCCTCATAGTTGTTCATAATTATATATTAATTTAAATAACACCATAATATCACTGAAAAAGTGTCTTAAGGGGGCTCATACACCAAGAGACCATGCCCGAGCAGGCATTGCAGTAACTGTTTGATATCTTCAACACTATTTGCAATAATAAAATGAAATTTTGGACATTAGAAGTATACATTTGGGGGTTGAAATGAGCACAAAAATTATTATATTGTCACAAATATGAAGGTTGATATTAGAAAATTATTATTTTTTTTTATTTTTCAGCATGCGATTAGGCCTAAGAACATGATTTCTTGCAAAAGTCAATCTGATTGGTGTAATATTTTTTTTTTTCACAGCTGACACTATAATCTAGAGGATAAACCATCAATTTATACTGTGGTATGCCTGATACAATTTTCAGGCATTTTAAAATTTCAATATAAAATTATTACTAATTTTTTCACATCGTGTTCACAAGTGAAATAATCTTGTGTTGCAAATACATCAGATTATTTAGGTTTATCCTCTAGAACACACAAAAAACTATGGGTGTGCAAAGTTTCATGCAATTTGGACCATTACTTTAAGAGATATTGTGCCTTTTGTGTTGAAAATATTAAGTTATGGGAAAATGGCTTTGAAAATTCAACATGCATTTCAACTTACATATAAGCCACGCCCACTTGACGAAAAATCACGAGATACAATATAGCTCATATTATAATAAAAGGAATTAGAGGGAATTTAAATTAGACAAAAAATTGGTAACAGCCAATATTGTAGCTAGATTTAAATAATATTTTCAATTACAATAGGCTACATTGGCAGGTAGGCATATTTTTTGTGCAGTTAAAAACAGATGCTTCTCTACAAGTGTGAAAAGTTTTATAAACTAGTAAACGCTATATAGGCTACCAGTATATTTAAAAGTAAGGACATTGTACATCATATTTTGCTGAGTGATATAGTACACACACACTTACAAAGTAAACTTTGGTACAAAAAAAACTATTATATGTATCATGAGTTCATGGCACTTTGCTCAGTTCTAATAAGCACAGTCTTCGTAATTATTTCCTGAAAATTACAAAAAGCCAACATCATCTCACTACTTGAAGCATCGCTTGAGTGGGATGTCCTTCTCAATTGCAAATGACCTACTTGTGCACTGTTCTTTCGAATGAATTGAACAAAATTTTACACTACATTAAAAAATTTAGGCCATCAGTGACACCCATGAGTGTTCATTAAGCTTATTATTGGTGCATATTATGTTGTCCACTCTTTAATGCATATCACAGGGATTACAATTCCAAATCTGAAACAAGATAAAGTAAAATAATTAATATTATGTGTAATTATGCAAACTTAACCTCAAACATAGCTTGTTGCAACATAACATTATGTATTTAGTTTTTATATTGATAAAATCATATAAACAAATACTATGAATCTATTCATTAATGGATATATACTGTACCTTCTCTGTTATTACGCAAATATAACTATTGACACCATCACGAAGTCGCCCAATTAGGATATAAGCGGCCATTGTTTCACAAATATGTCGATATTTCTGCAAATTTTGCGATATTTTGGTACT
The DNA here is from genome assembly GCA_964059195.1 of Ectobius pallidus. Classification (NCBI taxonomy): domain Eukaryota; kingdom Metazoa; phylum Arthropoda; class Insecta; order Blattodea; family Ectobiidae; genus Ectobius; species Ectobius pallidus. The sequence goes on along the minus strand of CAXKWD010000007.1, from coordinate 40,226,258 downwards.
TTTGAGTTGTTGTTGAGCTCACCGAGGGGTTTGCAATCGTCGGTGTGTCACCAATATTTCCAGCAATATATTGGTGTGATTTCAAGATCGATTCTTGACACCAATAGTTACAGAATAACTTTTTCTAGTAACATTGGTGTAATCGTAGTTGAGAGCGTTGGTGGAGTTACAGAATACGACCCCAGTTGTCCTCTGCTGGTACCATACTTTTAAATGGAGTTTCATCTTAGCAGACTGAAAAATACATTCAAACTTTTCTATTTTTGTAGCGGATAAAGCGCTACTAGGCGCATTTCTTTGTATACTGGACACTTCAGGGATATATTTACGTGAAAAAGCTTAAAGAAAAATTGCAAAAGATAGACGCTATATAAGTCCAAAAGAAGGAAGTATAAGCTGACAAATACTGTGAGAAATTAACTGTTGGATTATACATCCATGTTATAATTTAAATACATGTTATATTATCTTTGGTTGTGTCAAGTTCAATTTTGTTATGTTGGCAACAGAGACTGTACTGTGTTTTGTTTTATGTCTCTGTGCAAGATGGCTTTCATTTCCGTTTTTGTTTTTTGTCACACTCTGTCTTCCGACCAGTCTACTTTCGGCGCTGCCACGGATCGGTCGAGTAAACCATTGTGCTCCGAGTGCTCTTTAAAGTGGACTTATCATTAGTGACATTCCATTGTAATAAAGTGTAATCATATATAGACGTGTGCAACCTATATATAGTAGAGTGCTGTTTGGGTACTAACAAATTATTACCCCGCGGGGGGTAATTACAGTCACTAACATCATATCAAAGTACATTACAACCATGAACCCAACTCCAATTAATAGTTCCGACCAAATCGAAAGTGTTAAGGAAGTTCAGGATGATCCCATGAGTTCAACTACACCTAACCAGGAACCGGTAGGAATCAAAACATTCGGGCCTTCCGAGGAACAAAAACAAACACCAAACCCTACTAACCTTGCAAACAACTCTGCAACTGACAATAATTTAGGCAATATACCAAAGACTACATATATACATTCAGATGTGGGCCCATTGTTCGTAGTGATACGACTAAAGAACACAGCCATAGGGAATCTCCATCCCATGCTTATTGGCCGATGGCTCTTCCAAGGTCAATATGACGTAAACTCAGCACAAAAGATAAACCCTCACCAACTGGAAGTGCATTTTCAAAACTACCATGCAGCGAATAGATTTATTCAATCCGAATTTGACAAGGAACACAACACCGACACATACATTCCTTCCTACAATATATACACGTCAGGTGTTATTAAAGGAGATGATACTAGTATCACGTCAGAAGACATTTTGAGAGACACCATAATCGCAGAACGATTCACGATAACTAATGTTCACCGTTTCCACACGAGGAAACAAGACCAGCAAGGCAAAATTCAATATTTACCAACACAAACCGTCAAATTGACTTTCCGGAGTCAGAGACTCCCACAATCAATAATCTTATACCATCAACATTGTCCTGTTGAAATTTATAATGAAAGAATACCGATTTGCACAAACTGTGGAAGAATCAACCATAGGGGAAAATTTTGCCGGTCGCCAACAAAATGTTTAAAGTGTGGTACTGACCAACATGAGGGTCCATGCACATCTACTCCACCAAAGTGCATAAACTGTAGAAATCAGCACAATACCCTCAACTATGACCAGTATCCTGCGTACAAATTGGCAGAGCAAATTGAAGACACCCTTCGAAGACTCAGCGTTTCCAGACATGAAGCCCGCCTCATCACACTCGGTAAAACAACATATGCCTCTATTCTTAAAGATCAAACGGCAGCCATTTTTTGAAAACCTGGGGCGTTTCCCACACCTCCAAACAATTCACAGAAAAGAACACACCCGACATCAGAGGAAGACAACCGCACCATTGCCGCTCATCCAAGACAAGAACAGATGGCATCGCCAGTGAAAAGGAAGGGACCGGACACGGTTCCAGGATATGACCAAGTCAGCTACAAAAAGGTGCTCATTCGACCTGAAGGACGGCTCCCTGAAGGAGGAAGGACAAATATTGAAGCCACTGGAACCACTGACACCTCCGGGCATCACAAGATGGAGGACAAACAAGTACCACTTCCACCGCCGCTAAAACGGATCCCGCCTGGAGGGGGACAAATCAATTTGACTTCCAAGCCACAACAACCACTACCTCAAGTCTTCACAGCCATCAACTCACTCCTCAGTGAAGTCCCTGACACCCAACGGAACACCCTCCTTCACATCCGACAAGCTTTACGAAAGCACTTGACTGCAACTCCATAAATTGCAATTCCTACAAGGCCTTCCACTGTCGAGAGGGAGGATAATGACAAATCACTACCTACTATGAAATTGTTTTGCAACTGCATATTTCATTGATGGATCGTCTCAAAATCCTTCAATGGAATTCTCATAGCATTCAAAATAAGAAAGCAGAATTAGTTCGATTAATCAACCAATATCATTTTGACATTATTGTTCTGGTAGAAACCTGGCTAAAAAAACAGTCTAAATTTTATGTCCCTGGCTATACTACGCTTAGAAATGATCGAGAGGGCAGAGTGGGGAGTAGCAATACTTATACAAAATCAGATTCATATATCCAACTATAGGATTATAACAAACTTTGATTGCTCATTTCAGGCGGTGGAAATCACCATCACACTTAAAATTGTAGGAATATACAACCTTCCATCTCATCATATCACACATACATATTGGAATCACACCTTTAGCTGGGATGAACGGTTCGATTACGTCTACTTAGGGGATTTTAACTTGGGGAAACCCATACAGGAGCTACTATATAATAATCATAGCCTATTCCTACAGTTATTAGAACGAGTGAATATCCGAATTGTCAACATGGCCACACCCACTCGGTTAGGTAACAGAGGGCAATCTGACACATCCCCAGACCTAACAATAATGTCAGACACTCTAGCGACTCGATCCCAATGGGAGGTCTTCCCGGACACACTGGGGAGCGATCATTTCCCAATCATAATTCACTTGGGAAATACAACACCTATCGTAATCCGAACAACAACAACATATACTAGAAAGCCAATAAATTGGATGCAATTCAGGGATCAAATCTCCAAGAAATTACAGTCTGAGGCTCCAAGGATCGGATCGTTAGATCTTATCACTTCAGCCATATCCGAGGTCCTCCAAACGCAGTACACATACCGCAAGCGCTGGAAAACGCGAAACATACGAAAACCACCTTGGTGGAATGCTGACATAAGCCACGAAATAGCAAAACGACAATTACTCCTTACCAAATTTCGCAAGTCAGCAAACGTGATGGACTACTTCCAACTACGACATCAATACGCGAAAGTCGCCCGACTTGTAATTTATGCAAAACGGAAGTCTTGGATGGACTATTGTTCGAATATCGATTATAACACACCACCACAACAAATATGGCAACAAGTGCGATGGTACACGGGGCAACGAACCTATAATACGCAACCATTGCTGTTTGACACAACACTACAGGATGAGTTCCTAAAACAAATAGCTCCAGACACAGTGCCTCCACTATACCAGTAAGACATTCACCACCATATAGGTAGAATAAACATCCCTATCGGAAGAATGGAAATTGCACAGCAATTAAAAAACATTCGACATTCACAATCGGCTCCTGGCCCAGACCAAATCACCTACAGAATGTTAGTAGAGTTAGAACCAGTCATTCTACCCTATTTATAAGCCGGATTCAACGCCATAATAGGTGGTCAAATATACCCTCGTCACTGGAATAATATGATAGTATATCCCATACACAAACCGAACACAACTGGCCGTCTAGCAACACACTATAGACCTATTATTCTCAGTCAGACAATCCGGAAAATATACGAGAAAATTATCAACCAACGCCTAACCTTTTATATTGAAAAACATCATATCTTACACCCCACACAATTTGGGTTTCGAAAAGGCCATAACAATCTACTTAGTGTTTTATACTTACTTACGGAAATATACACGGCTTGGTATAAGGGAGAAGATTTAATTGCGATCACACTGGACATACACTCGGCCTATGATAACGTGAACCTTTCTATCCTGCGGACTAAGTTACAATTATTGAAAATCCCCATATCCTATATCAATACTGTCGATCAACTAATGCAAAGGCGATAACCCTTCCGTCCAATTACAATAATCGAAACTCCCGCATGGCAGCATTCGGCCTACCACAGGGATTATCACTAAGTCCGACTCTCTTTAATCTTTACACGACCCATTTATTTAACATCCCATTCATTTGTAGCAAAATTCTTGGATTCGCTGACGATATTATTTTATACTGTGGATATTCAAAAAAAGGATGGCCCTTTGGGTCCACACATTGGTCACCTACAGGCAGATCTTCATACTCTTTCAACGGCATTATCCGACATTGGCTTAACCCTGAACATGGCAAAATGCGCTTACACTATCTTCTCTAGATCTATTACTCCAATACACAAAAGACCGCTCATCAAAATTTCCCTCTCACGAGTTCATTACACGGCCACTATTCAATATTTAGGTATTCACCTGGACTATAAATTATCCGGCACATCGCATTCCACACATATGACACAGAGAATAAGGAATAGAGGCCGTTTAATTAGACATATCACAGGACGATACTGGGGCAACCATCCGAAAGCTCTGACAATACTATATAACAACTACGTCAGATCATCTTACGAATATGGGAATGCTATATTACCGCCGACCATCTAAACAAAACAACGGGCGATCGATTCTGCTTTATACGAGATTGGAAAATGCATCCTAGGAACTGGGGGCAAACCTAAAACCTCTGACGTATTCCGCGAACTAAACTGGGGTAATCCTCAAAACCGTGCAACGGGATCTGCCATCAAACTAATTAAATTTTTCAACCATAACACATCCCACCCGCTGAACATCAAAATTGGATACTTAAATGAATTGCGACATAACGATAACACGCATCCTCGCAATATTCAATTCCCACCCATATACGACATTCATTATTCCTTCTCGACGCACATAAATATCCAGACAACTCAATACTTTCCACTCTACTGGGCTAATTACTCTTCCCTAGTCTTATCACCATCCAGTGACATGTCATCATTTTCCAAATCCGACATCTTTACACCAGCTCATTTCCTTGATTACATCTCCTCCTTTCCCACCCATTCGTCTATTGTCTTATACACGGATGGATCCAAAACCGCCACTGGATGTGGAGCAGCTTTCTACAACGCCACTGCCAACGAATATGGAACTTTTCAATTATCGGCATTCAGCAGTACATTCACAGCGGAACTAACGGCGATCCTCCAGGCATTCATCAGTGTGCGAGAATATACTGGGAAAATTATATATGTTTTTTCTGATTCCCAAAGTGCCATACAGTCAATCATTGATATCAACTGTGAAACTGACATACCCGCAATAGTCATACAAATTAAAGAAATCATACACATATTAGCAAAGGACAATCACGTTAAAGTTATATGGATACCGGGACACAGCCACATTGAAGGCAATGAACAGGCAGATTACTATGCAAAACAGGCGGTGGAAATAGCAGGCGGAAGTCCTCTAACCACATCCAGTCAGGACTAGATACATTATCGATTACGGCTGCATCGTACAACACAACTCCAGAATACTACACCATGGTTTATGAAACGCCCGTCTACCCGAGCTGAAATATCGACTTACTATAAAATTAAGTTAGGAACAGCCATAACTCCTGCTTATTTATATAAAATTCACAAAGAAGACTATCCCTGGTGTCCTTGTGGGAAAGTTGGGAACATACGACATATTTTATTCTCATGCCCTACCTACAATACCAACGACCATGACTTCTATAATATACTCAGAACCACTTATGGCTATGGCCCATGGAACCTTGAATCGTTATTACTTGATCAACCGGTACCAGCAGCCAAAGTACTACGGCACTTCTTGATCAAATATAAAATGAAACTATAAATCACACACTTATACCCAAATAATCATCACACCAGTGTGGAAGTTGCATTCACGGTACAGGACGTTGAAACTGGGGTCGTATTCTGTAACTCCACCAACGCTCTCAACTACGATTACACCAATGTTACTAGAAAACGTTATTCTGTAACTATTGGTGTCAAGAATCGATCTTGAAATCACACCGATATATTGCTGGAAATATTGGTGACACACCGACGATTGCAAACCCCTCGGTGAGCTCAACAACAACTCGAAAGTACTAAAATATCGCAAAATTTGCAGAAATATCGACATATCTGTGTTACAATGGCAGCTTATATCCTACTTGGGCGACTTCGTGATGGTGTCAATAGCTATATTTGCGTAATAACAGAGAAGGTGCAATATATATCCATTAATGAATAGATTCTTAGCATTTGGTAATATGTTTTTATCAATATAAAAACTAAATACATAATTTTATATTGCAACAAGCATGTTTGAGGTTATGTTTGCATAATTGCACATAATATTAATTATTTTACTTTATCTTGTTTCAAATGTATGTGCTTGAGAAAAATGTATTGTGCATGCTTAAAGTAAAGAAAGTTATGAGAGTACAATAAATATATTTTATTTGGGTTGTGTATCCTTCGGGTATGTGATGTGATGTGTTAAGGACATTCTCTTTATTTATACAACCAATTTACATTACAAGAATGCCATACACAATAATTATATTATACTGGGAAACTAACTTTTATTTGAACAGAGACTGGAAAGTTCATTCCTTTCACTGAGTATGAACCCCAGAGCCTTGAATCCAGCAACATTATGTTAAAATGAGTATTCTGAAAAGGGCTACATCTTACTTTCTGTTAATCGTTAAAATGAATACTTTCACACAAACAAGGTGAGTTGCAATGGAAATATATAACTACTTCGAGATTGCATATTTTTTTATAATCATAATTTAAATAAGACATTGGTAAACCATTTTCTCAGATGCAGCATATATAACTAATGTATATTTGCACTGTAGTATTTTCTGCTCTGTACTATAACTAGGTTTAGACTTGATCTTAAAAAATGATGACGAAACCATGTATTTTTTAAATACCAACGGTGAATAAATTTATTATTATTATTATTATTATTATTATTATTATTGCGAAATTTGCTATTTGGATGCCTCGAGATACCCGCCTTATTATATATTAGACAGTAAACATTACTTAAAAACCATTGGCATTTTGCGAATTTCTCCTATTATTATAAATCCGCCTTTTTTTCCTATAAGCGTCTTGCAATATGACAGTACGTGTCACTTTCAAAATATATACATGAAATTAAACTCCCGCCCAGTTTGGAAATTATGAAATCACATTCCCGCTCTCCATCAGCCAATGATATTCATTGCAGTTTGTTAGGACAGATTTCTCATAGCTACTTTCATTGCCAACATTCACGAAAATTCACAAACTTATTGGTGGGCCTCAACAACGCGTCCCGAGATACCAACAGGGAGTTATGGCCCATTCAGTTAGAAAATTAACCGCAAACGTAACGTAAACATAGAAGCTTGCGGCCATGTTTTTCAATGTGACCATTCACAATGCATCACATAAACGTGAAACTTAAACGTAAAATTAAACGTAACGTAGAAGCTTGCAAACACCAAGCTTCTGCGTTATGGCCCATTCAGATAGAAAATTAGCCGTAAACGTAACGTAAACATAGAAGCTTGCGGCCATGTTTTTCAATGTGACCATTCACAATGCATCACGTAAACGTGAAACTTAAACGTAAAATTAAACGTAACGTAGAAGCTTGCAAACACCAAGCTTCTGCGTTATGTTTATGCGAAAAATAACGATACAACCAATCAGAGAACAGAACAGGAGACGGAAGTGGAAGTAGCCAAGACATGGCGTCTATAAATGAGAAACCCGTCATTATGATAAATGGCATCCATTATATAAAGATGCGGCATTGAAGGAAAATATATGAACAATTCCCCAAGAAATTAACTACAGTAGTAAATACAGCACATATAATATTCTGTTAATTGTTATATGTCTGCATACGGTTGTTTGATGTAAATTTTTAATGGCCTACACATTGGATTTCCATGATCATCGTGACCATGATACTAGGGATAGGGATCATATAAATATAAATTTTGCTAGGTTAAGTAAAACCCAAAACAGTTTTAATTATTTAAGTGCTAAGCTTTTTAATAAGCTGCCACTTAGTGCTAGAACTGCTACACTTAATCGTTTTAAAATAGTTATAAAAATTGGTTAAAAACTAAATGTTTTTACAGTATTGACGAGTATGAAATATCTGACATGAATGATATAAGGCTCTAATTTTATAGTATTCTTTTTATTATATAAATAGTTTAGTATATTCTTTGGAAAATGTCTATTACAACTGTATATGTTGATCTAATGACAATAAAAATGAATGAATGAGTGCATGTTTAATAGAAACATGAAAGTATTTTCGTCTGCTGCGGCCATTTTATCAGCTGTTCACATTCTCGTTTGTGATTGGTTGTTACCTACGTTTAAGTTTTCATTGCGAATGCTCAATGCCATGCTAACGTGTGCGTTTACGTTTACGTGCTTACGTTTGCGGTTAATTTTCTATCTGAATGGGCCATTATGTTTATGCGAAAAATAACGATACAACCAATCGGAGAACAGAACAGTAGACGGAAGTGGAAGATGGCGTCTATGAATGAGAAACCCGTAATTATGATAAATGGCATCCATTATATAAAGATGCGGCATTGAAGGAAAATATATGAACAATGGTTCCCCAAGAAATTAACTACAGTAGTAAATACAGCACATATAATATTCTGTTAATTTTCATATGCCTGCATACGCTTGTACGATGAAAATTTTTAATGGCCTACACACTGGATTTCCATGATTATCATGACCATGATACTAGGTATAGGTATCATATAAATGTAAATTTTGCTAGGTTAAGTAAAACCCAAAGCAGTTTAAGCTTTTTAATAAGCTGCCACTTAGTGCTAGAACTGCTACTCTTAATCGTTTTAAAATAGTTATAAAAATTGGTTAAAAAGTAAATGTTTTTACAGTATCGACGAGTATGAAATGTCTGACATGAATGTAGGCTCTAATTTTATAGTATTATTTTTATTATATAAATAGTTTTGTATATTCTTTGGACAATGTCTATTACAACTATATATTTTGATCTAATGACAATAAAAATGAATGAATGCATGTTTAATAGAAACATGAAAGTATTTTCGTCTGCTGCGGCCATTTTTATCAGCTGTTCACGTTCTCGTTCGTGATTGGTTGTTGCCTACGTTTAAGTTTTCATTGCGAATGCTCAGTGCCGTGCTAAAGTGTGCGTTTAAGTTTACGTTCTTACGTTTACGGTTAAGTTTCTATCAGGGGTCGTATTCTGTAACTCCACCAACGCTCTCAACTACGATTACACCAATGTTACTAGAAAAAGTTATTCTGTAACTATTGGTGTCAAGAATCGATCTTGAAATCACACCAATATATTGCTGGAAATATTGGTGACACACCGACGACTGCAAACCCCTCGGTGAGCTCAACAACAACTCGAAAGTACCAAAATATCGCAAAATTTGCAGAAATATCGACATATTTGTGATACAATGGCCGCTTATATCCTAATTGGGCGACTTCGTGATAGTGTCAATAGCTATATTTTCGTAATAACAGAGAAGGTACAGTATATATCCATTAATGAATAGATTCTTAGTATTTGTTAATATGTTTTTATCAATATAAAAACTAAATACATAATTTTATTTTGCAACAAGCATGTTTGAGGTTATGTTTGCATAATTGCACATAATATTAATTATTTTACTTATCTTGTTTCAGATTTGGAATTGTAATCCATGTGATCTGCATTAAAGAGTGGACAACATAATATGCACCAATAATAAGCTTGAATATAAACAGGAAGACATCATAGATATCATCAGCATCGGAATAAACAAAGCACAGAACCAGGAACTGGTCATTCTTGCTGGAGACATGAACTGCAGGATTGATGTAGGGAACCATAAAGCAGAAATGGTTATGCAGTTCCTCGAAGGAGAAGGTTTAAGTTTAATTAATAAGAGCAGCGAGAAAACTTACATCTGTCATAACGAGAGCAGCACGATTGACCTTGTGCTAACAAATATGAAAGGTGTCAAAAATGTTTCGCAGACAGTAATGAGGAGAGTAGCAAGGAAACACATGCCTGTAACAACTACCCTGACCTTGCAACATGAAGACTCAATACAACCTCAATCCTCAAGACTATCAAGGAAACTAAATACACTCGTAATAGAGCAAGCCTCTTCACAAGCCACAACAGCATTGCAACATATACAAAATGGCCATATTGATAGTGCAGTAACAGTCTTGGAAAATATCATTATAAGCGCCACAGAAACAAATACACCAAATAACAGAAAGGCAAAGCCTTGGTTTGATGAGACCTGTTATCAATCCAGACGAACAACACTCCAAGCTCTTCACAAAGCTATCATCCTACAATCCGATGAAGCACTGAGCATTTATGCCAGCAAGAGAAGAGAGTACAAATCACTTATAAAAGAAGCCAAAGCCAGATATTACGAAGAAACTGCAAAAGCACTCGTAGAGGAAGCAAAACGAGACCCATACAAGGTCCTGAACCCGAAGGTACCCAGGTTCCCTAGAGATATTCCTATTGAAGTATGGGTACAGCATTTCACCCAGATTCTAGGCCAGAAAGACACCAGACCACACCATGATCCTAGCGAAGAAGGTAGTAGAGAAGACTTTCAATCATTTACTGTGAATGAGGTAAAGGAAACCATTGCATCCCTGAAAAATAGAAAGGCGTGCGGACCGGATAAGATTTACAATGAACATCTCAAGAGTGCAGCCCCAACACTCATAAGGGTCTGGACCAATCTCTTCAACGAGTGTCTACAACAGGGGAAAATACCGGAACAATGGAGGACATCTAAGGTCAAAACATTGTACAAAGGGAAAGGCAATGCCAGTGATCCGAATTCCTACAGAGGAATAGCGTTGGAGTGTACACTACTTAAAGTACTCACCAAACTACTCACACAGAGACTAACTACCCTAGTAGAAAGATTCATCCCAGAAAAACAATTTGGGTTCAGAAAAAGCCGATCAACAATTCAAGCTGTGGAATGCCTTCAAAACGATATCTATGAAGTACTTAGACCTCCGAGAGGGAAACTACACACTGTGTTCGTTGACTATTCGAAGGCTTTTGATACAATCAATCGAAAAACACTCCTAAAGAAACTCGAGCACCTCATAGGAAGAGAAAACCCCATAGCACGATTAACAACTGACATCCTGGCAAACAACAGCATACAGATTGACAACTCTGTCACCACCTCCCACCCGCTTGATCAAACGACTGGGGTACTCCAAGGAGACCCATTAAGTCCTCTATTGTTTAATATAGCTACATGTGACGTTGTGCAGGCAATAAGAACAGAGACAGTAAACATCTATATATATATGCTGATGACATGGCCATAGTATCTACATCAAAGGAATGCCTACAAACAGCGTTCAATCGACTTGTGAAATGGGCGAAGGACAATGACCTCTCTCTAAGCAGCTCCAAGACCGTGACAATGACATTCAAAAGAGGGGGTAAACAGACGGCGGCTGACACAATTTTCTTAGAAGGTCGACCATTGAACAATGTAAGGAAATTCAAATACCTAGGGATAACTTTACAGCCTCAAGGAACCGTCATCACAGCCCACATCAAAGACAGAGTAGCTGCAGCAGTCATCGCCATGAATGACATTAAGCACCTCCAACAGATATCTCTACAGACAGCGATGAAGTTGTTTCAAGCAAAAGTAATGCCAGTAATCACATACGGACTGCACATCGTTTGGGAACATCTCACAAAAACCAACCTGAAAGATATCGAGAAAATAAAAGCCACATACCTGAAACGCACACTCTGCCTCTCAAAGTTCACACCATCAAGGCTAGTATATGAGTTAAGCAGAGAACCTCCGTTACTAGAAGACTTACGACTACAACTTCAATTGCCATCTACACCTGCCTACGAAAATGTTATCCTTCAACACCAAAGCAAGAAGACACAAATCTGGGAAGACTTTTACACCACAGATGCCATGACTAAAGTTGACTGGAAAAATGCTAACTATACTTTGAGACACCTGGTAACTAGGTTCGCTGTACATGGCTTTCACTACAAGATATGCCGCACTGAATGCTTTCACGAACCAAATGAAAATTGCAAATGCTCGCTATGTGGAGGAACTTGTGGAAGATACCATGTGATTGAGTGCAAAAACCGTAGTGACTCACTAACTGAGTTCTGCACAAGAGAAAACTAGACACCGATACTTGCACATTGTGCGCTAAGCTCCATTATTATAATAAGCTTAACGAACACTTATGGGTGTCACCTCTATGTAGGCCTAAATTTTTTAATGTAGTGTAAAATTTTGTTCAGTTCATTCAAAAGAACAGTGCACAAGTAGGTCATTTGCAATTGAGAAAAACATCCCACTCAAGCAATGCTTCAAGTAGTGAGATGTTGTTGGCTTTTTGTAATTTTCAGGAAATAATGACGAAGACTGTGCTTATTAGAACTGAGCAAAGTGCCATGAACTCATGATACATATAATAGTTTTTTTGTACCAAAGTTTACTTTGTGTGTGTGTACTATATCACTGAGCAAAATATGATGTACATTGTCCTTACTTTTAAATATACTGGTAGCCTATATAGCATTTACTAGTTTATAAAACTTTTCCGACTTGTAGAGAAGCATCTGAATTAACTGCACAAAAAATATGCCTCTCTGCCAATGTAGCCTATTGTAATTGAAAATATTATTTAAATCTAGCTACAATATTGACTGTTACGAAATTTTTTGTCTAATTTAAACCATCTATTTTATTCCCTCTAATTCCTTTTATAATAATATGAGCTATATTGTATCTCGTGATTTTCCGTCAAGTGGGTGTGGCTAATACTATGTAAGTTGAAATGCATGTTGAATTTTCAAAGCCATTTTCCCATAACTTGATATTTTCAACACAAAAGGCACAATATCTCTTAAAGTAATGGTCCAAATTGCATGAAATTGTGCACACCCATAGTTTTTTGTGTGTTCTAGAGAATAAACCTAAATAATCTGCTGTATTTGCAACACAAGATTATTTCACTTGTGAACATGATGTGAAAAAATTAGTAATAATTTTATATTGAAATTTTAAAATGCCTGAAAATTGTATCAGGCATAGAACAGCATAAATTGATGGTTTATCCTCTAGATTATAGTGTCAGCTGTGAATAAAAAAAAATATATTACACCAATCAGATTGACTCTTTGCAAGAAATCATATTTCTTAAGCCTAATCGCATGCTGAGAAATAAAAAAATTTAATTTTCTATATCAACCTTCATATTTGTGACACTATAATAATTTTTGTGCTCATTTCATCCCCAAAATGTATACTTCTAATGTCCAAAATTTCATTTGTTGAAGATATCGAACAGTTACTGCAATGCCTGCTCGGGCATGGTCTTTTGGTGTATGAGCCCCCTTAAGACACTTTTTCAGTGATATTATGGTGTTATTTAAATTAATATACAATTATGAACAACTATGAGGCCAATTGTAATGTTTCAAAGTACTGTGTAAATTAAATGCTATGAATTCATTTAAGTTAACGCAATTAATTTATTTCAAGGGTTTTATAAATGTCATAAAAGCAGACAAGTAGACAAGATAAGATACTCTTATTTGCTTAAACTTTACTATTTGCTTTATCTATATAAACATAATTTTATAATTGGCTTGTGTTCTATAAATTAAGTAAAAACTCCTACTGAATAATTTTTTTAGTTTCCCTGCCTGTACCATAGGTACTACAGGCAAAGGAAGTATTGTTTTCGCCCCTACTTTGAAGTTGAGTTTTTAGCCTAAATACACATTTTGAGATATTCTGAATCCCCAAATACTATTTTCGGAAACATGTCTGTGTGGATGTGTGTCAACAGCCTAGCTCCAGAACGGAAAATCGTAAGAATTTTTTTTTTTTTTTTTTGTATTTGGGTTGGGGACCTTCTGAAGATGTGACACAAAGATTGGCGACAAGTTTCTCTTTTTTTAAAGGGACTTTACATGAAAAAATGTTCGTTTTTCGCGATTTTATCGACTTGTTTAAATTTTGCACATGGGTTGCTTATACTAGGAGTTAAAACTCTTATTTGAAACATTTTTTCGAAGAAATTCTCTTTAGGGTAGTCATAAGCCACCCACTCTGAATACGTGCTAAAACTTTTATTTGAAACATTTTTTCGAAGAAAATCTCTAAAGTGTAGTCTGTATCAGAATGTGAATTGAGAAAAATGTATTGTGCATACTTAAAGTAAAGAAAGTTATATGAGTACAATAAATATATTTTATTTGGGTTGTGTATCCTTCGGGGATGCGATGTGATGTGTTAAGTACATTCTCTTTATTTATATAACCAATTTACATGACAAGAATGGCATACACAATAATTATATTATACTGAGAGACTAACTTTTATTTGGACAGAGATTGGAAAGTTCATTCCCTTCACTGAGTATGAACCCGAGAACCTTGAATCCAGCAACATTTTGATAAAATTAGTATTCTGAAAAGGGATACATCTTACTTTCTGTTAATCGTTAAAATGAATACTTTCACACAAACAAGGTGAGTTGCAATGGAAATATATAACCGCTTCGAGATCGCATATTTTTTTTATAATCATAATTTAAATCAGACATTGGCAAACTATTGCGGAATTTGCTAATTGGATGCCTCGAGATACCCGCCTTATTATATATTAGACAGTAAACATTACTAAAAAACCATTGGCATTTTGCGGATTTCTCCTATTATTATAAATCCGCCTTTTTTCCAGTGGCGTATTCTCCATGAATGCAATGGATGCACTGCATGCGTTGTAGAATAAAGAAATTACTAACTGTCATCGATAATATAAAAATAGCACCATTTAAATGGCAGAGGAATCAACAATAACACATGAAAAACATTAATAATTCTGTTCCAAAGAAGTGTTTTCTAGGCCGAATAACAGATGGCGATGGCGCGCGTGTTTCTGCGCAAGATTGTGCGTGATGGCTTATTAGTTCTCCTAAATGCCTAGGCGAGGTGCTGAGGTATTCTCACCACTAGTCTGCTACCATGACGTCATAACTCTGATCCGTGAAATACAGGCACTTTGCATGCAATACCAGTCGGTGCATCTAAGGTGAGAAGATTCTTTGTTGAATGTACTTCAGTGAATTTTGCCGCTGAATATTCGAAACAAGGGTGATTCTGAAAGTGATATTATATTAAGTGTATTTAATAAACCTTTTCACACACGTTCATCCAGTGATAAGTTAAGAGTTAGTTAAGAAAGGGAGACCTACTCCCGATTTGAAAAACTTATGGAGAACAAAGTGAAGAACTTCGTGCGTACCTATAACTCGGAATTTTATACAAAGGTAGTTTGGTTATACGGCTCTGTAACTTTGTGTAAACTGTTCTGCTGGCTGTGTTTGTTGCTCGGGAAGGATAAATCTCCTTGTATCAGTAAGGATCGGAGTTATTAGGATCTTAACAATTTGCACACTACAATTCCAAGCCACGAAAATCAGAGTCTCACATCCATGCATGGATATCCTTCGGATTGTTTGGTAAAAGCAGGATTTTTTAAAAATTCATATATTTAAAGTCGCTTTTTAACTGCCAGGGTCACCAGCGACCACAATTAATACATTTATATTGAACAAGTGCTACAAGAAGTGAAGTATGAAGAAAAACGTATATGAAACTTCAAATTTAGTAAGAAGAACAACATATTAAACATGAAAACGACTGGAAGTAATTTAGCAACTATTGACAAACTATAAACTGATTTGACATTATATGAATGACAAAAGCAGGATTGATTTACTCTTAAATGAACAAACCCGGGCAAGTGTTTTCTAAAACACAATAAAACTCTGAAACAGAACCGAAAAGTTTTAAAGAGACTGACAGCAGCCACATGCTTTTTAGGGCAACAAGAATTCGCATTTCGAGGGCATAATGAAAGTTCCGATTCCAACAATCGAGGGAATTATGTAGAGTTAATTCATTTGTTGGCGGAGTTCGATGACAAACTGCAAGCACACTTGACTACTGCCACTGAATTTACTGGATTATCTCCTCTGTTACAAAATGATTTAATACAGAGCGCTCGTGGTGTTACCTTAACAGAGATAAAAAGTCAGATTAAAGCAGCAACATTTGTTGCTATTTTCCTAGATGAAACTTCCGACATCAACTGTTCACAGCTGTCAACTATATTTAGATATGTTTATAAGGGACAAATCTTTGAAAGATTTGTAGGATTTAGCGACGTTAGTGCCGATAGATCAGCTGACTCCCTTGCTAAACTTGCAATAGAGCAACTTACACAGTTTGATTGCAAAGGAAAAGTGGTAGCTCAGACCTATGATGGAGCAGCCGTCATGGCGGGACATTTAAATGGAGTACAGGCAAAGGTGAGGGAAGTAATTCCTCAGGCCATATCTGTATATTGTTACGCCCACAAACTGAATCTGTTGTTATCATAGGCAGTGTCGTGTATAAAATCTTGTACGGTGGTTTTTGCTAACCTTACTGGTTTTGTAACATTTTTTGGACATTCCTCGAAAAGAACGAACCTATTAGACAGGATAGTAAAGAAGAGATTTCCAAAATTTGCACCAACACGATGGAGTTTCTCAAGTCGCTTAGTACAGAAAGTTGCAGATCATAGAACCGAACTTGAAGAGCTTCATGGCCATATTTTGGAACATCAAGACGATTGGGATAAATTCGCCATAAATAAAGCACGTGGATTTCTAATGATGTTAAAGAGATTTCAAATTCAACTTTCTCTTGTGCCTATTTCAAGAAGTAAAGAACGAAACTATGACAGATGTTACATACAACAGTGATATATATATATATATATATATATATATATATATATATATATTTCATGTTGCATGCCTTTCCAAAATTTTCAGGATACGCCACTGCTTTTTTCCTATAAGCGTCTTGCAACATGACAGTACGTGTAATATAAACGCCCACTTTCAAAATATATACATGAAATTAAACTCCCGCCCAGTATGGAAATTATGAAATCACATTCCCGCACTCCATCAGCCAATGATATTCATTGCAGTTTGTTCGGACAGATTTCTCATAGCTACTTTCATTGCCAACATTCACGAAAATTCACAAAGTTATTGTTGGGCCTCAACCATTGAGCTCTATTACATACTGGAGGTAGCACTGCATGATGAAAAATCGTGACGGCAGAGTTCGCGGTCCGCCATGAAAGTGAGCGTATAATTTAGCTCCTATCCCGTATCTCCTCCTAACAAACTCATGTGTATTAAGGGAATTATGAAGATGTATTGGCGTTTTTAAAACACTTTTATGAATGAAACGCTCCAATATAAACTACTTCATGCTTTTTAAGTACATAACAAAACTAATTTCATATCGTAATGGTTTGGTAAAAGTATTTAATCTCGATCAGGCGTGAATGTACATTGGTAAACAGTTGTAAACACTCGCATTTTAAATATTAAAATAACTTCACAATAGGCCTTCATTTGGCGATATTATGCTTGATTTCGATATATAAAGAGAATAGACAAAATCTGTTCTAAGTGCTTTGGAAATGTATAAACCGTGACCTTCAACTGTACCGTTACTGTACTGGATACAATTCACATTATTTATTTATTTTGTTAATAATTCCTGTAGATTAGTGTAAAGGGAAGCCACTGAAATGAAATTTCAAAATACTTTAAGTCAGTAGGCCTACTTAGAAGTTCATTTTCTTCGAATCTGAAATTTAATTAGCCATGCTATTTATCTTCTTATTCTTGCGACAGACAATCGTCTGTAGCCTTTTGTTGTTTCTCAATTCTGTTTGGATAGGAGATGGTGGGACATCATCTGTTTGCGTCTGTTTATCTATTTTCGTATAATTTTCAGCGAGGTCTTATACAAAAACATCTGCTTCCTCTTATTTCTGCAATTAAAAACTAGCATGAAAAATTTAGGCCTACATGCATAAGAATACTACGTTTACATGACTGACATATTGCATAATTTATATTCCTACTTGGTACCTAAAGTAGGCCTACTACTAACCACATTACGAACCAGAGGCGTACCGAGGGGGGGGTTTGAACCCCACCCATTGATTAAAAAAAGGAAAATTGTACAATTTTTTTAATTCTGCTTATAAATTGCTTAATACGAGTATAAAGCGTGGGAAGCTTACTCGTTATTGTGCATCTTAATTTTTAAAGTTTTCCGGGGGAGGACCCCCGAACCCCCCTCTCCCTGGGGAGTATTCTATACCCCACAGATGTTGTAACCCCCCCATATGGTCGGCCTGTTTACGCTTTGTTACGAACCAGGTGTCTTTTTGGAACAATAATTTTTTGAAGGTGTCCTGGAAAATTGAAGACTGATGGTACAGCATCTTTTAGTAATTTTACAAGTGCACCAGACCTTGACTGATAGCAATCAGGTGAAAAGTGTCTGCTGCTTAATTTACTGTACGCTGTGGGTGACCAATATTCTCTGCGGATTGCTTGAACCCACTTCTTCGGAATATCAGGCCAAGAAAAAGGAAACCTGTACAAATAGGCAAGAAAAAGACAAGCGTTCGTGGCTAATCTACGATTGAGGTTAAGTTAGATTTGGCCAGTATCCTCAAATGTTCCAAACAAAAATAACCTACTTGTGAAACTTAAGTCCACTTCTATTTCTCTGGAGCTCTGTGTAGCCATATTCCACGCAATATTCGACCATTTTGTCATGAAAAATATCAAAAACACATTCATAAATATATGTTTACCATACGAAGCACACTTCACCAATACGCTCGGCGGTGTAGCCAACTTAACAAGTGAACGTCACGATTTATGCAGTTCCAAAGCACAGCTGTTGTGTATCCTGTTTATATATTGAGATCACTGGCCTCAACAAAGCGTTTCGAGATACCAACAGGGAGTTACAGAATCGCTCACGATCCGGCCGTTGGTATCTTTCTGTTGGTTGTTGAGCTCTCAACAACACCAATGCGTTGGTGGCGAAAGTTACAGAATACGACCCCTGAATGGCAAATTACAGAATCGCTCACGCTCCGGCCGTTGGTATCTTTCTGGGGTCGTATTCTGTAACTTCGCCACCAACGCATTGGTGTTGTTGAGAGCTCAACAACCGACAGACAGATACCAACGGCCGGAGCGCGAGCGATTCAGGGGTCGTATTCTGTAACTCACCAACGCTCTCAACTACGATTACACCAATGTTACTAGAAAAAGTTATTCTGTAACTATTGGTGTCAAGAATCGATCTTGAAATCACACAAATATATTGCTGGAAATATTGGTGACACACCGACGATTGCAAACCCCTCGGTGAGCTCAACAACAACTCGAAAGTACTAAAATATCGCAAAATTTGCAGAAATATCGACATATTTGTGTTTTAATGGCCGCTTATATCCTAATTGGGCGACTTTGTGATGGTGTCAATAGCTATATTTGCGTAATAACAGAGAAGGTACAGTATATATCCATAAATGAATAGATTCTTAGTATTTGTTTATATGTTTTTATCAATATAAAAACTAAATACATAATTTTATGTTGCAACAAGCTATGTTTGAGGTTATGTTTGCATAATTGCACATAATATTAATTAGCCTATTTTACTTTATCTTGTTTCAGATTTGGAATTGTAATCCCTGTGATCTGCATTAAAGAGTGGACAACATAATATGCACCAATAATAAGCTTAATGAACACTGATGGGTGTCACTGATGGCCTAAATTTTTTAATGTAGTGTAAAATTTTGTTCAGTTCATTCGAAAGAACAGTGCACAAGTAGGTCATTTGCAATTGAGAAGGACATCCCACTCAAGCGATGCTTCAAGTAGTGAGATGATGTTGGCTTTTTGTAATTTTCAGGAAATAATTACGAAGACTGTGCTTATTAGAACTGAGCAAAGTGCCATGAACTCATGATACATATAATAGTTTTTTTTGTACCAAAGTTTACTTTGTAAGAGTGTGTGTACTATATCACTCAGCAAAATATGATGTACATTGTCCTTACTTTTAAATATACTGGTAGCCTATATAGCGTTTACTAGTTTATAAAACTTTTCACACTTGTAGAGAAGCATCTGTTTTTAACTGCACAAAAAATATGCCTCCCTGCCAATGTAGCCTATTGTAATTGACAATATTATTTGAATCTAGCTACAATATTGGCTGTTACCAATTTTTTGTCTAATTTAAATTCCCTCTAATTCCTTTTATAATAATATGAGCTATATTGTATCTCGTCATTTTCCGTCAAGTGGGTGTGGCTTATATGTAAGTTGAAATGCATGTTGAATTTTCAAAGCCATTTTCCCATAACTTAATATTTTCAACACAAAAGGCACAATATCTCTTAAAGTAATGGTCCAAATTGCATGAAACTTTGCACACCCATAGTTTTTTGTGTGTTCTAGAGGATATACCTAAATAATCTGATGTATTTGCAACACAAGATTATTTCACTTGTGAACACGATGTGAAAAAATTAGTAATAATTTTATATTGAAATTTTAAAATGCCTGAAATTTGTATCAGGCATACCACAGTATAAATTGATGGTTTATCCTCTAGATTATAGTGTCAGCTGTGAATAAAAAAAAATATTACACCAATCAGATTGACTTTTGCATGAAATCATGTTACTTAGGCTTAATCGCATGCTGAAAAATAAAAAATAAAATTTCTAATATCAACCTTCATATTTGTGACACTGTAATAATTTTTGTGCTCATTTCAACCCCCAAATGTATACATCTAATGTCCAAAATTTCATTTTATTATTGCAAATAGTGTTGAAGATATCGAACAGTTACTGCAATGCCTGCTCGGGCATGGTCTCTTGGTGTATGAGCCCCCTTAAGACACTTTTTCAGTGATATTATGGTGTTATTTAAATTAATATATAATTATGAACAACTATGAGGCCAATTGTAATGTTTCAAAGTACTGTGTTAATTAAATACTAATGAATTCATTTTAAGTTAACCTAAAACGCAATTAATTTATTTCAAGGGTTTTATAAATGTCATAAAAGCAGTAGGCAAGATAAGATACTCTTATTTGCTTAAACTTTACTATTTGCTTTATCTATATAAAAATAATTTTATAATTGGCTTGTGTTCTATAAATTAAGTAAAAACTCCTACTGAATAATTTTTTTACTTTCTCTGCCTGTACCATAGGTAATACAGATAAAGGAAGTATTGTTTTCTACCCCAAGTTTGAAGTTTAGTTTTTAGCCTAAATACACATTTTGAGGTATTCTGAATCCCCAAATACTATTTTCGGAAACATGTCTGTGTAGAAGTGTGACAACAGCCTAGCTCCAGAATGGAAAATCGTAAGAATTTTTTTTTTATTTGGGTTGGGTACCTTCTGAAGATGTGACACAAAGATTGGCGACAAGTTTCTCTTATTTTTAAAGGTACTTTACATGAAAAAATGTTCGTTTTTCGCGATTTTATCGATTTGTTTAAATTTTGCACATGGGTTTCTTATAAGTTACTTGGACTTGAAACTTTATTTGAAACTTTTTTCGAAGAAATTCTCTTTAGGGTAGTTATAAGCCACCCACTCTGAATACGTGCTAAAAGTTTTATTTGAAATATTTTTTCGAAGAAAATCTCTAAAGTGTAGTCTTGTGAAGTGAGAAAAATGTATTGTGCATACTTAAAGTAAAGAAAGTTATGAGAGTACAATAAATATATTTTATTTGGGTTGTGTATCCTTCGGGGATGTGATGTGTTAAGGACATTCTCTTTATTTATACAACCAATTTACATTACAAGAATGTCATACACAATAATTATATTATACTGAGAGACTAACTTTTATTTGAACAGAGACTGGAAAGTTCATTCCTTTCACTGAGTATGAATCCAGCAACATTTTGTTAAAATGAGCATTCTGAAAAGGGCTACATCTTTCTTTCTGTTAATCGTTAAAATGAATACTTTCACACAAACAAGGTGAGTTGCAATGGAAATATATAACTACTTCGAGATTGCATATTTTTTTATAATCATAATTTAAATCAGACATTGGCAAACTATTGCGAAATTTGCTAATTGGATTCCCCGAGATACCCTCATTATATATATGACAGTAAACATTAATAAAAACCATTGGCATTTTGCAAATTTCTCCTATTATTATAAATCCGCCTTTTCCCTTATTAGCGTCTTGCAACATGACAGTACGTGTAATATAAACGCCCACTTTCAAAATATATACATGAAATTAAACTCCCACCCAGATTGGAAATTATGAAATCACATTCCCGCACTCCATCAGCCAATGATATTCATTGAAGTTTGTTAAGACAGGTTTCTCATAGCTACTTTCATTGCCAACATTCACGAAAATTCACAAAGTTATTGGTGGGCCTCAACAACGGGTCTCCAGATACCAACAGGGAGTTACAGAATCGCTCACGCTCCGGCCGTTGGTATCTCGCTGTCGGTTGTTGAGCTCTCAACAACACCAATGCGTTGGTGACGAAAGTTACAGAATTCGTCCCCTGTAACTCCCTGTTGGTATCTAGAGACGCGTTGTTGAGGCCCACCAATAACTTTGTGTATTTTCGTGAATGTTGGCAATGAAAGTAGCTATGAGAAATCTGTCCGAACTAACTGCAATGAATATCATTGGATGATGTAGTGCGGGAATGTGATTTCATAATTTCCAAACTGGGCGGGAGTTTAATTTCATGTATATATTTTGAAAGTGGGCGTTTATATTACACGTACTGTCATGTTGCAAGACGCTTAAAGGGAAAAAGTCGAATTTATAATAATAGGAGAAATTCGCAAAATGCCAATGGTTTTTAGTAATGTTTACTGTCATATATATAATAAGGCGGGTATCTCGGGGAATCCAATTAGCAAATTTCGCAATAGTTTGCCAATGTCTGATTTAAATTATGATTATAAAAAATATGCAATCTCGAAGTAGTTATATATTTCCGTTGCAACTCACCTTGTTTGTGTGAAAGTATTCATTTTAACGATTAACAGAAAGTAAGATGTAGCCCTTTTCAGAACACTCATTTTAACAAAATGTTGCTGGATTCAAGGCTCTCGGGTTCATACTCAGTGAAAGGAATGAACTTTCCAATCTCTGTTCAAATAAAAGTTAGTCTCTCAGTATAATATAATTATTGTGTATGACATTCTTGTAATGTGGATTGGTTGTATAAATAAAGAGAATGTCCTTAACACATCTCATCCCCGAAGGATACACAACCCAAATAAAATATATTTATTGTACTCTCATAACTTTCTTTACTTTAAGTATGCACAATACATTTTTCTCACTTCACATTCTGATAAAGACTACACTTTAGAGATTTTCTTCGAAAAAATGTTTCAAATAAAAGTTTTAGCACGTATTCAGAGTGGGTGGCTTATAACTACCCTAAAGAGAATTTCTTCAAAAAATTGTTTCAAATAAAAGTTTAACTCCTAGTAACTTATAAGCAACCCATGTGCAAAATTTAAACAAATCGATAAAATCGCGAAAAACGAACATTTTTTCATGTAAAGTCCCTTTAAAAGTAAGAGAAACTTGTCGCCAATCTTTGTGTCACATCTTCAGAAAGTACCCAAACCCAATACAAAAAAAAAAAAAAAAAAAAAAAAATTCTTACGATTTTCCTTTCTGGAGCTAGGCTGTTGACACACCTCCACACAGACATGTTTCCAGAAATAGTAGGCCTATTTGGGGATTCAGAATACCTCAAAATGTGTATTTAGGCTAAAAACTAAACTTCAAACTTGGGGTCGAAAACAATACTTCCTTTATCTGTATTACCTATGGTACAGGCAGAGAAAGTAAAAAATTATTCAGTAGGAGTTTTTACTTAATTTATAGAACACAAGCCAATTATAAAATTATTTTTATATAGATAAAGCAAATAGGAAAATTTAAGCAAATTAGAGTATCTTATCTTGCCTACTGCTTTTATGACATTTATAAAACCCTTGAAATAAATTAATTGCTTTTTAGGTTAACTTAAAATGAAATCATTAGTATTTAATTTACACAGTACTTTGAAACATTACAATTGGCCTCATAGTTGTTCATAAATATATATTAATTTAAATATCACCATAATATCACCGAAAAAGTGTCTTAAGGGGGCTCATACACCAAAAGACCATGCCCGAGCGGGCATTGCAGTAACTGTTCGATATCTTCAACACTATTTGCAATAATAAAATGAAATTTTGGACATTAGAAGTATACGTTTGGGGGTTGAAATGAGCACAAAAATTATTATAGTGTCACAAATATGAAGGTTGATATAGAAAATTAATTTTTTTATTTTTCAGCATGCGATTAGGCCTAAGAAACATGATTTCTTGCAAAGAGTCAATCTGTTGGTGTAATATATTTTTTTATTCACAGCTGACACTATAATCTAGAGGATAAACCATCAATTTATACTGTGGTATGCCTGATACAATTTTCAGGCATTTTAAAATTTCAATATAAAATTATTACTAATTTTTTCACAACATGTTCACAAGTGAAATAATCTTGTTTTGCAAATACATAAGATTTTTTAGGTTTATTCTCTAGAACGCACAAAAACTATGGGTGTGCAAAGTTTCATCCAATTTGGACCATTACTTTAAGAGATATTGTGCCTTTTGTGTTGAAAATATCAAGTTATGGGAAAATGGCTTTGAAAATTCAACATGCATTTCAACTTACATAGTATAAGCCACACCCACTTGACGGAAAATCACGAGATACAATATAGCTCATATTATTATAAAAGGAATTAGAGGGAATAAAATAGATTTTTTAAATTAGACAAAAAATTGGTAACAGCCAATATTGTAGCTATATTTAAATAATATTTTCAATTACAATAGGCTACATTGGCAGGGAGGCATATTTTTTGTGCAGTTAATTCAAATGCTTCTCTACAAGTGGGAAAAGTTATATAAACTAGTAAACGGTATATAGGCTACCAGTATATTTAAAAGTAAGGACAATGTACATCATATTTTGCTGAGTGATATAGTACACACACACTTACAAAGTAAACTTTGGTACAAAAAAAAACTATTATATGTATCATGAGTTCATGACACTTTGCTCAGTTCTAATAAGCAGTCTTCGTCATTATTTCCTGAAAATTACAAAAAGCCAACACTACTTGAAGCATCGCTTGAGTGGGATGTCCTTCTCAATTGCAAATGACCTACTTCCCCACTCAGCACACATACGTAAAATATATGTAAAAATTGCGTTATCCCTAGATCTAGGTAATGTATATCACACATATTGGTTAAATAAAATCTACGTATAATATACGCTCAAATGTCCCACTTTTTGATGTATATCGTACGTCTATTCATGTCAATACAGACATATAATATTGTAACAAGGGCTCGTCGGGGTTCAAAATGAGAACACCGAGTTTATAATTGAAGGATGGAGGTTTCTTTATTCTCTACAACAATTGCCAATACAGTCAGAAAACTCTTGCCTATTTGCCAGTTCACTGTCCTGTTCAGTGCTCACTCTCACTGTGCTCAGTCCTAATTACAGCACTGTTCCGTTCCAATCCACTGTGCGGACTCCCAGTCGAGATGATTCCACGTCGCCGGTCAACTCCACAGTCCTCGCTGCCGCTGTACGATTCACCCTCTGACGCTGACGCTCGCCGCTACTCACGGACCGCCTCTCGCTGACTCTGACTCTGACTCTTCACGGGCTCTTCACTCTGACTCTTCACACTGACTGTCGCTGTTACTCTCATACGTTGACTGACTGAACTCTTCACCCTGACTGCCGCTCCATCACTGACTGACTGGCTCGGCTGCTCGCACTCCTTATATAGCCTTAACGAAAGTTCCAGAGTCGAGATCTGGAAAGCTCCGCCCGCGCATGGTCTAGAATGTCCGCGCGGTGCGCCGTCAAGCCCTTAGCGCGTGGCTCCACCTCTGGCCCCTCCCACGAGCGCGCACCGTCACTCACCGCGCCGTGCCAGGGAGTAGGCCGCACCCGTCGGCGCGCGGCTCCAATCAGCAATAAGAGGGCCGTCCCTTTCTGGATTTATCTAATTCTAGTTCTTTCGGCCCGAGTCCTTCTTCTATCAGCTTCTAGGCTTTTCTGGCTTTGTCACAATATATATCAATTATACGAACAATTTCATACATACTATTGATGTACAATATCTATACGTAAAAAATATGTCAAGATGATCTATCAAACGTATATTTTATATATAATTTATGTAGCCTATATAGGGCCTTTGGTTCATAAATGTACACTGCTCACATACATTTTACATATACTATCAATACATGAGATATCAATAACTAAAAATGTCATCAAGAACACTTTTTGTGCTTACTATCTTGCAGTTTTTTGGGACTTCTTGCTGAGGTATTTTGCAATTATTTATTGTAAGCAAAACACTGAGGTCGCTCATAATACACACTGAACCAAGAATCTTCGGAACATCATCATTAACATCCATTAAGCACAGCACTAGCCTTTCTACTGCCATTATGCTAATCCACTGCCCTTTAAGTCCTTCTGTTACACTTAGGAAGTACTGCATCACATCTTCCAAACAATGCAGAGCTTGTCATTCAACATAACTTTTAAGTTCTTTTAAGCTTTCTGCAACTGCTTGGTTTAAATTTTCTTCTTCTGCATTAATTAATCTTCTGCATGATGGACCTGGTCTTGACAAGTACTCAGGCAGATTAGGAAATATTGATGGTACTGCACCAAGTTTCAGTTTAGGGCAAGTTCTAGGAAATGTTTTTATTTCACCGTTAACTACAAATGTCTCTGTTCTTGTCACACTCTCTTCAGGAAAATACTTCACACAAATAACAGGCTTGCTTACCCCTGTAAAGTCTGTAGGAATCTTTCTATGCCATGTCTTCTTAAGTTCTTCGTCTTTTGGTAAAGAAAATGTACTAACACTTTCATGTTGTGACTTGTAGTTACTTTTACAGCCAAACAACACTACAGCACCTAGGCATTGTGAATTCCTGAAACAATTAAGAAATACTTTAGCAGCGTTATCGTAAATTATTATGATCAGAGCTAATTACCACAGCATCTGTATTATAAATCGGTTTGCAAGTCGTTGAGGTTATGATAGGCCAATTTATGCATGTGAAACAAATCTTGCACAGGGACTTACCAGTACTGTTTTATGTGTAAATGTTTTTCTTCTGCCTCATTTAATCTTCTACATGAAGGAGCAGGTCTTCACAAACATTCAGGTAGGCCTAAATTAGGAAATGTATTCTAGGATCTAGGGTATTACCCTACAGATCACTGCACGTTGCATAATATTTCGTCAGCTTTAAATACACACACGTGTACATTTATTCTTCGTTTCTGTGTTATATACATAGGGAGTAGTTGCAACAGAACAGTGCAATTCTCTCCACACACAATTTCTTGTTAATAAAACACTATAAAAGAGAAACTTATACACGCAACCACCAACAGCCAACAGCCAACAAACAACCTTGAATCAGCAGATCTACATTGCTGACGTCACAGACAAGATGGCCGCCAGTCATAAAAAATAGTTCTACTGAATGTACGGATGTAATCATTTTAAACCATTTTTTTAAATTAATTTCTGATTAGCGTGAGTAAATTTTATTGCGTTCCCTTAATTTAACCAAATCGATTTACTAGAGTAAAACACAATAAACCGGTGTTTACAATGTACAATTCTAGACGTAAAATTTACGTATAGTTGGTAGGTAATTTTGATGTTACAAATGAACAATCAAATCGATTTTGTTTTATATTTAATCTTACTTATGTAACAGTAACTTTAATTTTGATATATTATAAATATAAAGCAGGATTAAATTACAACAGTTTTTATACATGTATATATTGGACATAAAATATACGTATAATTTACGTTTTGACTTTGACCAATCGTAAGATATATATGTAGCTCTAAAATATACGTATATTATACATATCGTGCTGCGTGGGATCTGCACTGTTCTTTCGAATGAACTGAACAAACTTTTACACTACATTAAATAATTTAGGCCTACATAGAGGTGACACCCATCAGTGTTCATTAAGCTTATTATTGGTGCATATTATGTTGTCCACTCTTTAATGCAGATCACAGGGATTACAATTCCAAATCTGAAACAAGATAAAGTAAAATAATTAATATTATGTGCAATTATGCAAACATAACCTCAAACATGCTTGTTGCAAAATAAAATTATGTATTTAGTTTTTATATTGATAAAAACATATTAACAAATACTAAGAATCTATTCATTAATGGATATATACTGTACCTTCTCTGTTATTACGAAAATATAGCTATTGACACCATCACGAAGTCGCCCAATTAGGATATAAGCGGCCATTGTATCACAAATATGTCGATATTTCTGCAAATTTTGCGATATTTTGGTACTTTCGAGTTGTTGTTGAGCTCACCGAGGGGTTTGCAATCGTCCGTGTGTTACCAATATTTCCAGCAATATATTGGTCTGATTTCAAGATCGATTCTTGACACCAATAGTTACAGAATAACTTTTTCTAGTAACATTGGTGTAATCGTAGTTGAGAGCGTTGGTGGAGTTACAGAATACGACCCCTGGGTGTCGTATTCTGTAACTGTAAATACGACCCCTGGGTGTCGTATTCTGTAACTCCACCAACGCTCTCAACTACGATTACACCAATGTTACAAGAAAAAGTTATTCTGTAACTATTGGTGTCAAGAATCGATCTTAAAATCACACCAATATATTGCTGGAAATATTGGTGACACACCGACGGCTCCAAACCCCTCGGTGAGCTCAACAACAACTCGAAAGTACCAAAATATTGCAAAATTTGCAGAAATATCGACATATTTGTGATACAATGGCCGCTTATATCCTAATTGGGCGACTTCGTGATGGTGTCAATAGCTATATTTTCGTAATAACAGAGAAGGTACAGTATATATCCATTAATGAATAGATTCTTAGTATTTGTTAATATGTTTTTATCAATATAAAAACTAAATACATAATTTTATTTTGCAACAAGCATGTTTGAGGTTATGTTTGCATAATTGCACATAATATTAATTATTTTACTTTATCTTGTTTCAGAATTGGAATTGTAATCCATGTGATCTGCATTAAAGAGTGGACAACATAATATGCACCAATAATAAGCTTAACGAACACTTATGGGTGTCACCTCTATGTAGGCCTAAATTTTTTAATGTAGTGTAAAATTTTGTTCAGTTCATTCGAAAGAACAGTGCACAAGTAGGTCATTTGCAATTGAGAAAAACATCCCACTCAAGCAATGCTTCAAGTAGTGAGATGTTGTTGGCTTTTTGTAATTTTCAGGAAATAATGACGAAGACTGTGCTTATTAGAACTGAGCAAAGTGCCATGAACTCATGATACATATAATAGTTATTTTGTACCAAAGTTTACTTTGTAAGTGTGTGTGTACTATATCACTCAGCAAAATATGATGTACATTGTCCTTACTTTTAAATATACTGGTAGCCTATATAGCATTTACTAGTTTATAAAACTTTTCACACTTAGAGAAGCATCTGTTTTTAACTGCACAAAAAATATGCCTACCTGCCAATGTAGCCTATTGTAATTGAAAATATTATTTAAATCTAGCTACAATATTGGCTGTTACCAATTTTTTGTCTAATTTAAACCATCTATTTTATTCCCTCTAATTCCTTTTTTATAATATGAGCTATATTGTATCTCGTGATTTTCCGTCAAGTGGGTGTGGCTTATACTATGTAAGTTGAAATGCATGTTGAATCTTCAGAGCCATTTTCCCATAACTTGATATTTTCCACACAAAAGGCACAATATCACTTAAAGTAATGGTCCAAATTGCATGAAACTTTGCACACCCATAGTTTTTTGTGTGTTCTAGAGAATAAACCTAAATAATCTGATGTATTTGCAACACAAGATTATTTCACTTGTGAACATGATGTGAAAAAATTAGTAATAATTTTATATTGAAATTTTAAAATGCCTCAAAATTGTATCAGGCATACCACAGTATGAATTGATGGTTTATCCTCTAGATTATAGTGTCAGCTGTGAATAAAAAAATATATATTACACCAATCAGATTGACTCTTTGCAAGAAATCATATTTCTTAGGCCTAATCGCATGCTGAAAAATAAAAAAAAATAATTTTCTATATCAACCTTCAAATTTGTGACACTGTAATCATTTTTGTGCTCATTTCAACCCCCAAATGTATACTTCTAAATTAATGTCCAAAATTTCATTTTATTATTGTAAATAGTGTTGAAGATATCGAACAGTTACTGCAATGCCTGCTCGGGCATGGTCTTTTGGTGTATGAGCCCCCTTAAGACACTTTTTCAGTGATATTATGGTGTTATTTAAATTAATATATAATTATGAACAACTATGAGGCCAATTGTAATGTTTCAAAGTACTGTGTAAATTAAATACTACGAATTCATTTTAAGTTAACCTAAAACGCAATTAATTTATTTCGAGGGTTTTATAAATGTCATAAAAGCAGTAGGCAAGATAAGATACTCTTATTTGCTTAAATTTTACTATTCGCTTTATCTATACAAAAATAATTTTATAATTGGCTTGTGTTCTATAAATTAAGTAAAAACTCCTACTGAATAATTTTTTTTTTTACTTTCTCTGCCTGTACCATAGGTACTACAGGCAAAGGAAGTATTGTTTTCGACCCCAACATTGAAGTTGAGTTTTTAGCCTAAATACACATTTTGAGGTATTCTGAATCCCCAAATACTATTTTCGGAAACATGTCTGTGTGGATGTGTGTCAACAGCCTAGTTCCAGAACGGAAAATCGTAAGAATTTTTTTTTTTTTTTTTTTTGTATTTGGGTTGGGGACTTTCTGAAGATGTGACACAAAGATTGGCGACAAGTTTCTCTTATTTTTAAAGGGACTTTACATGAAACAATGTTTGTTTTTCGCGATTTTATCTATTTGTTTAAATTTTGCACATGGGTTGCTTATACTAGGAGTTAAAACTTTTATTTGAAAAATTTTTTCGAAGAAATTCTCTTTAGGGTAGCCATAAGCCACCCACTCTGAATACGTGCTAAAACTTTTATTTGAAACATTTTTTCGAAGAAAATCTCTAAAGTGTAGTCTGTATCAGAATGTGAATTGAGAAAAATGTATTGTGCATGCTAAAAGTAAAGAAAGTTATGTGAGTACAATAAATATATTTTATTTGGGTTGTGTATCCTTCGGGGATGCGATGTGATGTGTTAAGTAGATTCTCTTTATTTATATAACCAATTTACATGACAAGAATGGCATACACAAAAATTATATTATACTGAGAGACTAACTTTTATTTGGACAGAGATTGGAAAGTTCATTCCCTTCACTGAGTATGAACCCGAGAACCTTGAATCCAGCAACATTTTGATAAAATTAGTATTCTGAAAAGGGATAGGCCTACATCTTACCTTCTGTTAATCGTTAAAATGAATACTTTCACACAAACAAGGTAAGTTGCAATGGAAATATATAACCGCTTCGAGATCGCATATTTTTTTTATAATCATAATTTAAATCAGACATTGGCAAACTATTGCGAAATTTGCTAATTGGATGCCTCGAGATACCCGCCTTATTATATATTAAACAGTAAACATTACTAAAAAAACCATTGGCATTTTGCGGATTTCTCCTATTATTATAAATCCGCCTTTTTTCCTATAAGCGTCTTGCAACATGACAGTACGTGTAATATAAACGCCCACTTTCAAAATATATACATGAAATTAAACTCCCGCCCAGTTTGGAAATTATGAAATCACATTCCCGCACTCCATCAGCCAATGATATTCATTGCAGTTTGTTCGGACAGATTTCTCATAGCTACTTCCATTGCCAACATTCACGAAAATTCACAAAGTTATTGGTGGCCTCAACAACGCGTCCCGAGATACCAACAGGGAGTTACAGAATCGCTCACGCTCCGGCCGTTGTTATCTTTCTGTCGGTTGTTGAGCTCTCAACAACACCAATGCGTTGGTGGCGAAAGTTACAGAATACAACCCCTGGGGCCGTATTCTGTAACTCCACCAACGCTCTCAACTACGATTACACCAATGTAACTAGAAAAAGTTATTCTGTAACTATTGGTGTCAAGTATCGATCTTGAAATCACACCAATATATTGCTGGAAATATTGGTGACACACCGACGGCTCCAAACCCCTCGGTGAGCTCAACAACAACTCGAAAGTACCAAAATATCGCAAAATTTGCAGAAATATCGACATATTTGTGATACAATGGCCGCTTATATCCTAATTGGGCGACTTCGTGATGGTGTCAATAGCTATATTTTCGTAATAACAGAGAAGGTACAGTATATATCCATTAATGAATAGATTCTTAGTATTTGTTAATATGTTTTTATCAATATAAAAACTAGATACATAATTTTATTTTGCAACAAGCATGTTTGAGGTTATGTTTGCATAATTGCACATAATATTAATTATTTTACTTTATCTTGTTTCAGATTTGGAATTGTAATCCATGTGATCTGCATTAAAGAGTGGACAACATAATATGCACCAATAATAAGCTTAACGAACACTTATGGGTGTCACCTCTATGTAGGCCTAAATTTTTTAATGTAGTGTAAAATTTTGTTCAGTTCATTCGAAAGAACAGTGCACAAGTAGGTCATTTGCAATTGAGAAAAACATCCCACTCAAGCAATGCTTCAAGTAGTGAGATGTTGTTGGCTTTTTGTAATTTTCAGGAAATAATGACGAAGACTGTGCTTATTAGAACTGAGCAAAGTGCCATGAACTCATGATACATATAATAGTTTTTTTGTACCAAAGTTTACTTTGTAAGTGTGTGTGTACTATATCACTCAGCAAAATATGATGTACATTGTCCTTACTTTTAAATATACTGGTAGCCTATATAGCGTTTACTAGTTTATAAAACTTTTCACACTTAGAGAAGCATCTGTTTTTAACTGCACAAAAAATATGCCTCCCTGCCAATGTAGCCTATTGTAATTGAAAATATTATTTAAATCTAGCTACAATATTGGCTTTACCAATTTTTTGTCTAATTTAAACCATCTATTTTATTCCCTCTAATTCCTTTTATAATAATATGAGCTATATTGTATCTCGTGATTTTCCGTCAAGTGGGTGTGGCTTATACTATGTAAGTTGAAATGCATGTTGAATTTTCAGAGCCATTTTCCCATAACTTGATATTTTCAACACAAAAGGCACAATATCTCTTAAAGTAATGGTCCAAATTGCATGAAACTTTGCACACCCATAGTTTTTTGTGTGTTCTAGAGGATAAACCTAAATAATCTGATGTATTTGCAACACAAGATTATTTCACTTGTGAACATGATGTGAAAAAATTCGTAATAATTTTATATTGAAATTTTAAAATGCCTGAAAATTGTATCAGGCATACCACAGTATAAATTGATGGTTTATCCTCTAGATTATAGTGTCAGCTGTGAATAAAAAAAATATTACACCAATCAGATTGACTTTTGCATGAAATCATGTTACTTAGGCTAAATCGCATGCTGAAAAATAAAATAATTTTCTAATATCAACCTTCATATTTGTGACACTGTAATAATTTTTGTGCTCATTTCAACCCCCAAATGTATACTTCTAATGTCCAAAATTTCATTTTATTATTGCAAATAGTGTTGAAGATATCGAACAGTTACTGCAATGCCTGCTTGGGCATGGTCTCTTGGTGTATGAGCCCCTTAAGACACTTTTTCAGTGATATTATGGTGTTATTTAAATTAATATATAATTATGAACAACTATGAGGCCAATTGTAATGTTTCAAAGTACTGTGTAAATAAATACTAATGAATTCATTTTAAGTTAACCTAAAACGCAATTAATTTATTTCAAGGGTTTTATAAATGTCATAAAAGCAGTAGGCAAGATAAGATACTCTTATTTGCTTAAACTTTACTATTTGCTTTATCTATATAAAAATAATTTTATAATTGGCTTGTGTTCTATAAATTAAGTAAAAACTCCTACTGAATTTTTTTTTTTACTTTCTCTGCCTGTACCATAGGTAATACAGATAAAGGAAGTATTGTTTTCGACCCCAACTTTGAAGTTGAGTTTTTAGCCCAAATACACATTTTGAGGTATTCTGAATCCCAAATACTATTTTCGGAAACATGTCTGTGTGGTAGTGTGTCAACAGCCTAGCTCCAGAATGGAAAATCGTAAGAATTTTTTTTTGTATTTGGGTTGGGTACCTTCTGAAGATGTGACACAAGGATTGGCGACAAGTTTCTCTTATTTTTAAAGGGACTTTACATGAAAAAATGTTCGTTTTTCGCGATTTTATCGATTTGTTTAAATTTTGCACATGGGTTGCTTATAAGTTACTTGGACTTAAAACTTTATTTGAAACTTTTTTCGAAGAAATTCTCTTTAGGGTAGTTATAAGCCACCCACTCTGAATACGTGCTAAAAGTTTTATTTGAAATATTTTTTCGAAGAAAATCTCTAAAGTGTAGTCTTTATCTGAATGTGAAGTGAGAAAAATGTATTGTGCATGCTTAAAGTAAAGAAAGTTATGAGAGTACAATAAATATATTTTATTTGGGTTGTGTATCCTTCGGGGATGTGATGTGTTAAGGACATTCTCTTTATTTATACAACCAATTTACATTACAAGAATGTCATACACAATAATTATATTATACTGAGAGACTAACTTTTATTTGAACAGAGATTGGAAAGTTCATTCCTTTCACTGAGTATGAATCCAGCAACATTTTGTTAAAATGAGTATTCTGAAAAGGGCTACATCTTACTTTCTGTTAATCGTTAAAATGAATACTTTCACACAAACAAAGTGAGTTGCAATGGAAATATATAACTACTTCGAGATTGCATATTTTGTTATAATCATAATTTAAATCAGACATTGGCAAACTATTGCGGAATTTGCTAATTGGATTCCCCGAGATACCCTCCTTATTATATATATATATATATATATATGACAGTAAACATTACTAAAAACCATTGGCATTTTGCAAATTTCTCCTATTATTATAAATCCGCCTTTTCCCCCTATAAGCGTCTTGCAACATGACAGTACGTGTAATATAAACGCCCACTTTCAAAATATATACATGAAATTAAACTCCCGCCCAGTTTGGAAATTATGAAATCACATTCCCGCACTCCATCAGCCAATGATATTCATTGCAGTTTGTTAAGACAGATTTCTCATAGCTACTTTCATTGCCAACATTCACGAAAATTCACAAAGTTATTGGTGGGCCTCAACAACGGTTCTCCAGATACCAACAGGGAGTTACAGAATCGCTCACGCTCTGGCCGTTGGTATCTTGCTGTCGGTTGTTGAGCTCTCAACAACACCAATGCGTTGGTGACGAAAGTTACAGAATACCGCCCCTGTTGGTTGTTGAGCTCTCAACAACACCAATGCGTTGGTGGCGAAAGTTACAGAATACGACCCCTGGACACCAGTATGGCGTCGATAAATAAAAGTGCAGTGAAGTGAAGTGTCTTCCGACCATGTGGTGTATGGATGCAAAAGTAATAAATGCTCCTATACATGAAGTATCCACGTGTATCATTGAAATATAAGTACATCCACTCCAAGAATCCATCATTAACTACATTACTATGTTCCCTACGTACAAAATGTTATGCAGATATGAATATTTATATACAGTACTGCTAATTTGGCAATTGGGTATGATTCAAAGTACCGGTAACTAAAATAATGTACATCTAGGGCTCAGACAGTCAAATAGTAATTGATATACGTGATAAACACTGATATATGTGATTTGTATTCGCAGACATTTTATATATTATTTATTTTCTATATCAAATGCATATTTAGCCTATACCGTCATATTAAATTTAGGGGGGATGTAACCCCCCTATCCCCCCTGCGTCCGCCACTGGTGGCACTATTTCCGAGCACAAAATATGCAGGACGTTCTTATTTGGCAGATACGGCACAGCTTTTTCCACAAAGACGTGGATCACTGCTAACACGGAAACCAAACCAGGTTTCGGGTAGCGAAGGCACCCCCCCCCCCCCAAACTTCATTGCTCACCCCAGTAGTAAGTGTGGGCGTATAAAGTAAAATGGCCGCCAACCGACGCCTCTTCCAGACGCCTAGTTAGGCCCTTTTGCCCAGTGACGTCACGGGAGTCGATTCCAATAATGTAATTACGGCCTTTTGCACTGTGCTATTCCCGATTCATCCAGACGCCTTGTTTAGGATTTAGGCCCTATGTCAGTATTCCTGTTACGCAACAGGAACAGTCTCTATACTTAGGCCCTTTGATCCGGGACGTCCCGTGATGTCATGGTAGTCGATTCGAATAATGTAATTAAGCCCTTTGGCTCTGTGCTCTTCCCGATTCATCCAGACGCCCTAGTTGTGCCCTTTTGGCAAAATGACGTCATGGGTGTTATATGAAAGCGTGAGATGTGCCCTTTCGTCCTATGGTATTCCGACGCCGCCCCCGACGCCCTAGTTGTGCCCTTTTGGCAAAATGACGTCATGGGTATCATATGAAAGCCCTCGTTGTGCCCTTTCGTCCTAAGGTGTTCCGACGCCGCCCCCGACGCCCTAGTTGTGCCCTTTTGGCAAAAATACGTCATGGGTATCATATGAAAGCCCTCGCTGTGCCCTTTCGTCCTAAGGTGTTCCGACGCCGCCCCCGACGCCCTAGTTGTGCCCTTTTGGCAAAAATACGTCATGGGTATCATATGAAAGCCCTCGCTGTGCCCTTTCGTCCTAAGGTGTTCCGACGCCGCCCCCGACGCCCTAGTTGTGCCCTTTAAGCAAAAATACGTCATGGGTATCATATGAAAGCCCTCGCTGTGCCCTTTCGTCCTAAGGTGTTCCGACGCCGCCCCCGACGCCCTAGTTGTGCCCTTTTGGCAAAAATACGTCATGGGTATCATATGAAAGCCCTCGCTGTGCCCTTTCGTCCTAAGGTGTTCCGACGCCGCCCCCGACGCCCTAGTTGTGCCCTTTTGGCAAAATGACGTCATTGGTATCATATGAAAGCCCTCGCTGTGCCCTTTCGTCCTAAGGTGTTCCGACGCCGCCCCCGACGCCCTAGTTGTGCCCTTTTGGCAAAAATACGTCATGGGTATCATATGAAAGCCCTCGCTGTGCCCTTTCGTCCTAAGGTGTTCCGACGCCGCCCCCGACGCCCTAGTTGTGCCCTTTCGGCAAAAATACGTCATGGGTATCATATGAAAGCCCTCGCTGTGCCCTTTCGTCCTAAGGTGTTCCGACGCCGCCCCCCGACGCCCTAGTTGTGCCCTTTTGGCAAAATGACGTCATTGGTATCATATGAAAGTCCTCGCTGTGCCCTTTCGTCCTAAGGTGTTCCGACGCCACCCCCGACGCCCTAGTTGTGCCCTTTTGACAAAAATTCCCCCACGCATACTCAGGTCCTTTGCTCTATGACGTCATGGGGTTAGAATTGAAACATGTCATAGCATGCACCATCGTGACGCTATTATAGCTAGATAGTGTAATAGTGACATACGTACAATATTGCGCAAGGGCACATGATAGTTATGAAAAGATAAAATAGGTTTATACTTACATAAGCAATTCTTCTTCCTTTCAGCATCCTTTCTTCTTCCAGATGAACACTGTTACTATTACTATCGACTAAGTGAAATGACTTTGTAAGGAATAGGAATTGGTTGAGGTTATAGTTTCATTTCAGAACGTCACAACCTTATCCCGTAACATAAGGTTGTCACGCTCCTATGAAATAAAGTGTATAAACAAATGGCTTCACAGTAATAGAGCTGGATGATTTATTTCATCGCTAACCATGTCTAATAAAGACAGAATTTCACAACTTGCAGGAACACTTTGTTTGTTGTTTATATAGTTAAACACTTCGCTTTGCATTAGTACAAACTTATTCATAATGTCATTTATTATGATAGAATTCATAACGAGGTAAGTAATGTCATCATTACGTAAAACAATACGAGCACTATCGTATTGCATCACACATTCTTTCAAGTCTTTACGTGTCTGTAATTTGAAAGAGTCTTCTTTAAACAGATAAGGTTTAGAATAACACATATTTTCACACATTTTAGGTAAATGTAACAAGAACGAAGAGAGGAGGTAGGGCGACAAAATAACACAAGCACCGTTAGAAGTTCCAATCTCGGCACATCCAGTGTAATTCACAATGGAGTAGAATCCAAAACTGATGTATCGGTCCTTTCTGTTGTTGAGGAAGTAGGTTCTGCGGGCTAGCACTGTAGGAGCAACTCTTGGGAGTGTTGCCGACACAGCTTCCTTCACAACCTTGTCGATCATCATCTTCTTCTGTTTCTTTACAGATCCTGATGACGAAACCTGAAACACATAAAACAATACCCGTAAGAAATCTAATTTTATACAGGGCCTGATGATGAAACCTGAAAACAAAACAATCAAATAAACAAACAAACAATACAATACAAGCATATGAGTAATGAATATACATACCTTTTTACATTTGCTGGTTTTGCTCTTGCTAGTAGTAGTAGTCTCTGATGATGAAGACATCACGATAGAACTAGGATGACCTCTCGTTCCAGACACTGCAACGAAACTGAGCTAGTCCGATGAAATCGAGCTGCTTTATATCTTTTCGTTCTGAAATCAGAAAGTAAAGGTTTTAACTTAAGCACAACCTACTTTTCTAAGCTAACAATAAATCCATGTAGATAAATACTTACAATGCACATGTCCTGGAAAACATCTCTGACCTCCAACCTTCCTAGTTCCACAGAGAGTTCCAAGGAATTTGTGGAAGATGCGGACGACCTCTATGTCTGGAGACGTAGTAAACATGTTTACAAACTCCTGCATCGTCCATCCTTTATTCGTGAAGTATGCGAACAAACAGACATAATGTCCACATACTGCCGTTGTCAGTCCTTGTAGTCTTTGAGTGTTGTACAGCCATTGTATAGAGTTTTGTTTTATAAATTTTGTTATCCCGGGAATGATGGGTGGTACTCGTGATGTCATTTATAATAGTAGTGGAATCATAAAGAGGTAAGTAATCTCCTCATTACGTAAAATAATGCGAGAACTATCGTAATGTATCACACATTCTTTCAAGTCCTTACATCTCTGTAATTGAAACAGTCTTCTCTAAACAGTAACATTGTTTTATGTAACTTGTTTAACTCCAGGTGTGTTTAAAATCATGTAATGAATATTGTCTGTGTTCCATGACTTCAAACTTAAAACAATTTGCTGTGCACATTTTGCTTCAGGAAAAGTATGAAATTTACAGACAGTAATACGTTTAGGTAAAATATTTAAATTAGGACAATTGAAATCAAATAGATCGTAGAACAACAAAGGGAATAATGTTTTGTAAAAATTGTTTCTTCTGAAGACCTTTCACAAATACATGATCACAATCGATGAAAACGTTTTTTACAATATTTTCCATATGAACATAATCTACAAATCCAAGATCGTATTGTAAACCATGATGAAAATTTTCTAAGTAATGTTTTGTCATCTCGTTTACAAGGTCTTTAGGACTGCTGAATAATAGATGTACACTGTTTTCACCTTTCAAATCACAAGAAAAAAATTCTTTTACAAAAAATACCCCTGATGCTGCGTCGACATAACCCTGTACATCAGCAACGCGACCATTCCTAGATCAAAAGAAAATAATATATTACTATTAAAGTTCAGGTGTTTACGCAAATATAAAATAAATAATTATGTTTTTCTTTGTCATTTAGATCTGTTCTTTCTTCCCTAAAATAGCGTTGTTGAACACTGTTTCAATAATTATAGTTTTCTTTTTCATGAAGCGTTAACCAGACTTAAATTGTATGCTTTAGATCCATCGAAATGTCCTTTATACACTAGCCCCAATTTACATATGCCTGTGTTTATAGAATGAAAATCTTTCGCCTCAAACTGTTCAGAATACTTCTTCGGTAGAAAAACAGACAGAACTTCCTCTTTGTTTGACGATTGTAATTCCAACAACACAGAGTTCCCATACTTAGTGTGCTTTAATTCAGCTGATAGAACATTATATGTTTGCCCTATGACTAGTTGCGAAATGGAAACGCACCTTGCTCCGTATGTGGCCTTGTTGAATTTTTCGATTATTGAAGCCATCTGAAAAGCAAGAAAAAAGTTTTTAGTATATAAATTATGTTAACATTAATCTGTAGCACGTATTTATGTAAAAAAACGAACAATCAGAGGACCAACAAGTAATTAACAAAGCTAGTAAAAAAATCTAATCTATTAGAAATAGGAAAACAAACAAGAAGTTAATAATATTTTTAAACAAAGAAACAAACACGACGTCACTTACCTCTATAGTTTGTAGGAGAAAAGACAATGATGATAGAAGAAGAACAGATGTAGATGCTGACGTCAACTATGTAGTCTTCACTATTCACAGAACGATGAAACAATGTTTCAAGACTGAACT
Organism: Ectobius pallidus; assembly: GCA_964059195.1. Classification (NCBI taxonomy): domain Eukaryota; kingdom Metazoa; phylum Arthropoda; class Insecta; order Blattodea; family Ectobiidae; genus Ectobius; species Ectobius pallidus. The sequence continues at coordinate 40,185,407 of CAXKWD010000007.1, read as the reverse complement.
GTCAGGCCTTTTATACGTATATTAAGTAACGGGTCCCCCCCCCCACCCCTCCTCATTTGAACTTATACAAGTTTCTTGTTTGAAATAGAATTAGATGCCGGAACCGGATTTCTTACAAGGATGTACTTTCAAAACTTGTTATGACACGTTTCTACATATAGAATTATATACCTGAACAGGATCTCGTCAGAGTACTGTTATGTTAAGTAACGGATTTTCCCTCTTTGAACTTTCTTGTTTGAAAACAGAATTAGATACCGGAACCGAATGTTGTACAAGGATGTACTTTCAAAACTTGTTATGACACGTTTCTACATTTAAAACATAATTAGAATTATATACACACAAACAGGATCTCGTGTGACTAAGTGTTTGTTTACCGACCTAATTCCTTCAAACTTGTTGTGATATGTTCGTAAGACCCTAACAGGATGTTTGTGTGACGTGACCCTGTTTAACATCCTGCTTACAAATATTCAGATCCTGTTGTAACATATTCGGACGATCGACATGTATACTTAAGTCGCTATGAAAAACTAAATGATTTATACAAATCATGGTTGAAAACGGACAAAGCATGCCCTTTCATACTGTATAAAACACAACTTGTGATTAAAAACTATACTATTATTACTAACATGTACCAAATTAATTTCAAAATATCGACATGTAAACTTAAGTAGCTATGAAAACTAAATTATTTATACAAATGTCTTACATGTACAGTACAACTGCTATGAAAACTAAAATATTTATACAGCTCTTGGTTGAAAATCTGACAATACGTGCCATTTCATACTGTATAAAACACAACTTGTGATTAAAACAAAAACTGTTTTCCTTTTAGGATGTTGTAACAAAGACCTTGAGATGTCGTTAAGTAACTAAGTAGACAAGTATGACAAACACAGCAAATACGTTACGACATTGTACACGTAAGTCGTTATGAAAACTAAATTATTTATACAAGTCATGGTTGAAAGCTGACAAAGCTTGTCTTTTCATACTGTATAAAACAAATCTTGTGTTAAAAAAAAACAGTATAAAGTATTTAAATGTAGAAAATATTACTAACATGTACCAAATGATTTTTTTGAAAATGTCGTCCTTGTACACGTAATTCGCTATGAAAACGAACTTATTTATACAACTCCTGGTTGAAAACTGAGGCAAACGATTCTGCATTACCTTTGTTATTCACATAGTTTTGTAGAATGGCATTACACATCGTTATGAAACTAACTTATTTATACAAGTCATGGATGAAAACCGACAAAGCGTACCTTTTCATACTGTATAAAACACAACTGGTGATTGAAAATGTACAACTTTATTCAGATGTAGAAAATATTAGTGCTTTCACAGCACAACTTGTGATTAAAAAACTCAAGCGTGTCTTTTCGTAGTGTATAAAACACAACTTGTGATTGAAAAGTACAATTGTATTCAGATGTCAGAAATAATAATAATGTTATAACAACACAACATGTCCTAGATTAATTGAAAATGACATACATGTACACATCACTTGCTATGAAAACTAAAATAATTATACAACTCAAGGTTGAAAACTGATTGAAAAGGTACAACTTTATTCAGATGTAGAAAATATTAGTGCTTTCTCAACACAACGTGTGATAAAAAACTTTACAATATTATTAAATGTACCAAATTAATTTTGAAAATGTCTACCTTGTACACTTCCATCGTTATGAAACTAACTTATTTATACAAGTCATGGATGAAAACAGACAAAGCGTACCTTTTCATACTGTATAAAACACAACTGGTGATTGAAAATGTACAACTTTATTCAGATGTAGAAAATATTAGTGCTTTCACAGCACAACTTGTGATTAAAAAAACTCAAGCGTGTCTTTTCGTAGTGTATAAAACACAACTTGTGATTGAAAACGTACAATTGTATTCAGATGTTAGAAATAATAATGTTATAACAACACAACATGTGCCAAATTACTTTGAAATTGTCATACATTTACACTTCACTTGCTATGAAAACTAAAATAATTATACAACTCAAGGTTGAAAACTTACAATGCGTGGCTTTCATCTGTATAAAACACAACTAGTTATTAAAATCGCCATGAAAACTATAATATTTATACAAGAACTGTATAAAACACAACTTGTGATTGAATACGTACAATTGTATTCAGATGTTGTAAATAATAATGTTATTACAACCCAACATGTGCCAAATTACTTTGAAAATGTCATACATTTACACTTCACTTGCTATGAAAACTATAATATTTATACAACTCACGGTTGAAAACTTACAATGCTTGGGTTTTCATCTGTATAAAACACAACTTGTGATTAAAAATCGCTATGAAAACTATAATATTTATACAAGAACTGACACAGCGTGTCTTTTCATACTGTATAATACACAACTTGTGATTCAAAACGTACAATTGTATTCAGATGTTGTAAATACTAATGTTATTTCAACCCAACATGTGCTAAATTACTTTGAAAATGTCATACATTTACACTTCACTTGTTATGAAAACTAAAATATTTATACAACTCACGGTTGAAAACTTACAATGCTTGGCTTTTCATCTGTATAAAACACAACTTGTGATTAAAATCGCTATGAAAACTATAATGTTTATACAAGAATTGACAAAGCGTGTCTTTTCATAATGTATAAACACACAACTTGGAATTGAAAATGTACAATTTTATTTTATAACGAGAAACTACAGAAAACAGATGGCTCAGATACACTTAAAGCGTGAACCCAACTTAGAGTGTAAGATTTATTATATCACAGCTTTGGTTAGGCTATGTTAGGTTAGGAAAGGTTAGGTTAGGGTATGTTCACAGCTTTGGTTAGGTTAGGATAGGTTAAGAAATGTTAGGTTACGCGCGCGACGAGTTTTTCTTCAATTTCCTCCGAGATAACCTAACCTAACATACCGTAACCTAACCTAACTTAACCTTTCCTAACCTAACCTAACATGCCGTAACCTAACCTAACCTTTCCAAACCTAACCTAACTTAACCAAAGCGGTGATCCTAACTAACCTAACCTTTCCTAACCTAACCAAACATACCGTAACATAACCTAACCTTTCCTAACATACCGTAACCTAACATACCGTAACCTAACTTATCGTAACCTAACATTTCTTAACCTATCCTAACCTAACCAAAGCTGTGAACATACCCTAACCTAACCTTTCCTAACCTAACATAGCCTAACCAAAGCTGTGATATAATAAATCTTACACTCTAAGTTGGGTTCACGCTTTAAGTGTATCTGAGCCATCTGTTTTCTGTAGTTTCTCGTTATAAAATAAAATTGTACATTTTCAATTCCAAGTTGTGTGTTTATACATTATGAAAAGACACGCTTTGTCAATTCTTGTATAAACATTATAGTTTTCATAGCGATTTTAATCACAAGTTGTGTTTTATACAGATGAAAAGCCAAGCATTGTAAGTTTTCAACCGTGAGTTGTATAAATATTTTAGTTTTCATAACAAGTGAAGTGTAAATGTATGACATTTTCAAAGTAATTTAGCACATGTTGGGTTGAAATAACATTAGTATTTACAACATCTGAATACAATTGTACGTTTTGAATCACAAGTTGTGTTTTATACAGTATGAAAAGACACGCTGTGTCAGTTCTTGCATAAATATTATAGTTTTCATAGCGATTTTTAATCACAAGTTGTGTTTTATACAGATGAAAACCCAAGCATTGTAAGTTTTCAACCGTGAGTTGTATAAATATTATAGTTTTCATAGCAAGTGAAGTGTAAATGTATGACATTTTCAAAGTAATTTGGCACATGTTGGGTTGTAATAACATTATTATTTACAACATCTGAATACAATTGTACGTTTTCAATCACAAGTTGTGTTTTATACAGTTCTTGTATAAATATTATAGTTTTCATGGCGATTTTAATAACTAGTTGTGTTTTATACAGATGAAAGCCACGCATTGTAAGTTTTCAACCTTGAGTTGTATAATTATTTTAGTTTTCATAGCAAGTGAAGTGTAAATGTATGACAATTTCAAAGTAATTTGGCACATGTTGTGTTGTTATAACATTATTATTTCTAACATCTGAATACAATTGTACGTTTTCAATCACAAGTTGTGTTTTATACACTACGAAAAGACACGCTTGAGTTTTTTTAATCACAAGTTGTGCTGTGAAAGCACTAATATTTTCTACATCTGAATAAAGTTGTACATTTTCAATCACCAGTTGTGTTTTATACAGTATGAAAAGGTACGCTTTGTCTGTTTTCATCCATGACTTGTATAAATAAGTTAGTTTCATAACGATGGAAGTGTACAAGGTAGACATTTTCAAAATTAATTTGGTACATTTAATAATATTGTAAAGTTTTTTATCACACGTTGTGTTGAGAAAGCACTAATATTTTCTACATCTGAATAAAATTGTACCTTTTCAATCAGTTTTCAACCTTGAGTTGTATAATTATTTTAGTTTTCATAGCAAGTGATGTGTACATGTACGTCATTTTCAATTAATCTAGGACATGTTGTGTTGTTATAACATTATTATTATTTCTGACATCTGAATACAATTGTACTTTTCAATCACAAGTTGTGTTTTATACACTACGAAAAGACACGCTTGAGTTTTTTAATCACAAGTTGTGCTGTGAAAGCACTAATATTTTCTACATCTGAATAAAGTTGTACATTTTCAATCACCAGTTGTGTTTTATACAGTATGAAAAGGTACGCTTTGTCGGTTTTCATCCATGACTTGTATAAATAAGTTAGTTTCATAACGATGTGTAATGTCATTCTACAAAACTATGTGAATAACAAAGGTAATGCAGAATCGTTTGCCTCAGTTTTCAACCAGGAGTTGTATAAATAAGTTCGTTTTCATAGCGAATTACGTGTACAAGGACGACATTTTCAAAAAAATCATTTGGTACATGTTAGTAATATTTTCTACATTTAAATACTTTATACTGTTTTTTTTAACACAAGATTTGTTTTATACAGTATGAAAAGACAAGCTTTGTCAGCTTTCAACCATGACTTGTATAAATAATTTAGTTTTCATAACGACTTACGTGTACAATGTCGTAACGTATTTGCTGTGTTTGTCATACTTGTCTACTTAGTTACTTAACGACATCTCAAGGTCTTTGTTACAACATCCTAAAAGGAAAACAGTTTTTGTTTTAATCACAAGTTGTGTTTTATACAGTATGAAATGGCACGTATTGTCAGATTTTCAACCAAGAGCTGTATAAATATTTTAGTTTTCATAGCAGTTGTACTGTACATGTAAGACATTTGTATAAATAATTTAGTTTTCATAGCTACTTAAGTTTACATGTCGATATTTTGAAATTAATTTGGTACATGTTAGTAATAATAGTATAGTTTTTAATCACAAGTTGTGTTTTATACAGTATGAAAGGGCATGCTTTGTCCGTTTTCAACCATGATTTGTATAAATCATTTAGTTTTTCATAGCGACTTAAGTATACATGTCGATCGTCCGAATATGTTACAACAGGATCTGAATATTTGTAAGCAGGATGTTAAACAGGGTCACGTCACACAAACATCCTGTTAGGGTCTTACGAACATATCACAACAAGTTTGAAGGAATTAGGTCGGTAAACAAACACTTAGTCACACGAGATCCTGTTTGTGTGTATATAATTCTAATTATGTTTTAAATGTAGAAACATGTCATAACAAGTTTTGAAAGTACATCCTTGTACAACATTCGGTTCCGGTATCTAATTCTGTTTTCAAACAAGAAAGTTCAAAGAGGGAAAATCCGTTACTTAACATAACAGTACTCTGACGAGATCCTGTTCAGGTATATAATTCTATATGTAGAAACGTGTCATAACAAGTTTTGAAAGTACATCCTTGTAAGAAATCCGGTTCCGGCATCTAATTCTATTTCAAACAAGAAACTTGTATAAGTTCAAATGAGGAGGGGTGGGGGGGGGACCCGTTACTTAATATACGTATAAAAGGCCTGACAGTTCAGTCTTGAAACATTGTTTCATCGTTCTGTGAATAGTGAAGACTACATAGTTGACGTCAGCATCTACATCTGTTCTTCTTCTATCATCATTGTCTTTTCTCCTACAAACTATAGAGGTAAGTGACGTCGTGTTTGTTTCTTTGTTTAAAAATATTATTAACTTCTTGTTTGTTTTCCTATTTCTAATAGATTAGATTTTTTTACTAGCTTTGTTAATTACTTGTTGGTCCTCTGATTGTTCGTTTTTTTACATAAATACGTGCTACAGATTAATGTTAACATAATTTATATACTAAAAACTTTTTTCTTGCTTTTCAGATGGCTTCAATAATCGAAAAATTCAACAAGGCCACATACGGAGCAAGGTGCGTTTCCATTTCGCAACTAGTCATAGGGCAAACATATAATGTTCTATCAGCTGAATTAAAGCACACTAAGTATGGGAACTCTGTGTTGTTGGAATTACAATCGTCAAACAAAGAGGAAGTTCTGTCTGTTTTTCTACCGAAGAAGTATTCTGAACAGTTTGAGGCGAAAGATTTTCATTCTATAAACACAGGCATATGTAAATTGGGGCTAGTGTATAAAGGACATTTCGATGGATCTAAAGCATACAATTTAAGTCTGGTTAACGCTTCATGAAAAAGAAAACTATAATTATTGAAACAGTGTTCAACAACGCTATTTTAGGGAAGAAAGAACAGATCTAAATGACAAAGAAAAACATAATTATTTATTTTATATTTGCGTAAACACCTGAACTTTAATAGTAATATATTATTTTCTTTTGATCTAGGAATGGTCGCGTTGCTGATGTACAGGGTTATGTCGACGCAGCATCAGGGGTATTTTTTGTAAAAGAATTTTTTTCTTGTGATTTGAAAGGTGAAAACAGTGTACATCTATTATTCAGCAGTCCTAAAGACCTTGTAAACGAGATGACAAAACATTACTTAGAAAATTTTCATCATGGTTTACAATACGATCTTGGATTTGTAGATTATGTTCATATGGAAAATATTGTAAAAAACGTTTTCATCGATTGTGATCATGTATTTGTGAAAGGTCTTCAGAAGAAACAATTTTTACAAAACATTATTCCCTTTGTTGTTCTACGATCTATTTGATTTCAATTGTCATAATTTAAATATTTTACCTAAACGTATTACTGTCTGTAAATTTCATACTTTTCCTGAAGCAAAATGTGCACAGCAAATTGTTTTAAGTTTGAAGTCATGGAACACAGACAATATTCATTACATGATTTTAAACACACCTGGAGTTAAACAAGTTACATAAAACAATGTTACTGTTTAGAGAAGACTGTTTCAATTACAGAGATGTAAGGACTTGAAAGAATGTGTGATACATTACGATAGTTCTCGCATTATTTTACGTAATGAGGAGATTACTTACCTCTTTATGATTCCACTACTATTATAAATGACATCACGAGTACCACCCATCATTCCCGGGATAACAAAATTTATAAAACAAAACTCTATACAATGGCTGTACAACACTCAAAGACTACAAGGACTGACAACGGCAGTATGTGGACATTATGTCTGTTTGTTCGCATACTTCACGAATAAAGGATGGACGATGCAGGAGTTTGTAAACATGTTTACTACGTCTCCAGACATAGAGGTCGTCCGCATCTTCCACAAATTCCTTGGAACTCTCTGTGGAACTAGGAAGGTTGGAGGTCAGAGATGTTTTCCAGGACATGTGCATTGTAAGTATTTATCTACATGGATTTATTGTTAGCTTAGAAAAGTAGGTTGTGCTTAAGTTAAAACCTTTACTTTCTGATTTCAGAACGAAAAGATATAAAGCAGCTCGATTTCATCGGACTAGCTCAGTTTCGTTGCAGTGTCTGGAACGAGAGGTCATCCTAGTTCTATCGTGATGTCTTCATCATCAGAGACTACTACTACTAGCAAGAGCAAAACCAGCAAATGTAAAAAGGTATGTATATTCATTACTCATATGCTTGTATTGTATTGTTTGTTTGTTTATTTGATTGTTTTGTTTTCAGGTTTCATCATCAGGCCCTGTATAAAATTAGATTTCTTACGGGTATTGTTTTATGTGTTTCAGGTTTCGTCATCAGGATCTGTAAAGAAACAGAAGAAGATGATGATCGACAAGGTTGTGAAGGAAGCTGTGTCGGCAACACTCCCAAGAGTTGCTCCTACAGTGCTAGCCCGCAGAACCTACTTCCTCAACAACAGAAAGGACCGATACATCAGTTTTGGATTCTACTCCATTGTGAATTACACTGGATGTGCCGAGATTGGAACTTCTAACGGTGCTTGTGTTATTTTGTCGCCCTACCTCCTCTCTTCGTTCTTGTTACATTTACCTAAAATGTGTGAAAATATGTGTTATTCTAAACCTTATCTGTTTAAAGAAGACTCTTTCAAATTACAGACACGTAAAGACTTGAAAGAATGTGTGATGCAATACGATAGTGCTTTTATTGTTTTACGTAATGATGACATTACTTACCTCGTTATGAATTCTATCATAATAAATGACATTATGAATAAGTTTGTACTAATGCAAAGCGAAGTGTTTAACTATATAAACAACAAACAAAGTGTTCCTGCAAGTTGTGAAATTCTGTCTTTATTAGACATGGTTAGCGATGAAATAAATCATCCAGCTCTATTACTGTGAAGCCATTTGTTTATACACTTTATTTCATAGGAGCGTGACAACCTTATGTTACGGGATAAGGTTGTGACGTTCTGAAATGAAACTATAACCTCAACCAATTCCTATTCCTTACAAAGTCATTTCACTTAGTCGATAGTAATAGTAACAGTGTTCATCTGGAAGAAGAAAGGATGCTGAAAGGAAGAAGAATTGCTTATGTAAGTATAAACCTATTTTATCTTTTCATAACTATCATGTGCCCTTGCGCAATATTGTACGTATGTCACTATTACACTATCTAGCTATAATAGCGTCACGATGGTGCATGCTATGACATGTTTCAATTCTAACCCCATGACGTCATAGAGCAAAGGACCTGAGTATGCGTGGGGGAATTTTTGTCAAAAGGGCACAACTAGGGCGTCGGGGGTGGCGTCGGAACACCTTAGGACGAAAGGGCACAGCGAGGGCCTTCATATGATACCAATGACGTCATTTTGCCAAAAGGGCACAACTAGGGCGTCGGGGGCGGCGTCGGAACACCTTAGGACGAAAGGGCACAGCGAGGGCTTTCATATGATACCCATGACGTATTTTTGCCGAAAGGGCACAACTAGGGCGTCGGGGGCGGCGTCGGAACACCTTAGGACGAAAGGGCACAGCGAGGGCTTTCATATGATACCCATGACGTATTTTTGCCAAAAGGGCACAACTAGGGCGTCGGGGGCGGCGTCGGAACACCTTAGGACGAAAGGGCACAGCGAGGGCTTTCATATGATACCAATGACGTCATTTTGCCAAAAGGGCACAACTAGGGCGTCGGGGGCGGCGTCGGAACACCTTAGGACGAAAGGGCACAGCGAGGGCTTTCATATGATACCCATGACGTATTTTTGCCAAAAGGGCACAACTAGGGCGTCGGGGGCGGCGTCGGAACACCTTAGGACGAAAGGGCACAGCGAGGGCTTTCATATGATACCCATGACGTATTTTTGCCAAAAGGGCACAACTAGGGCGTCGGGGGCGGCGTCGGAACACCTTAGGACGAAAGGGCACAGCGAGGGCTTTCATATGATACCCATGACGTATTTTTGCCAAATGGGCACAACTAGGGCGTCGGGGGCGGCGTCGGAACACCTTAGGACGAAAGGGCACAGCGAGGGCTTTCATATGATACCCATGACGTATTTTTGCCAAAAGGGCACAACTAGGGCGTCGGGGGCGGCGTCGGAACACCTTAGGACGAAAGGGCACAACGAGGGCTTTCATATGATACCCATGACGTCATTTTGCCAAAAGGGCACAACTAGGGCGTCGGGGGCGGCGTCGGAATACCATAGGACGAAAGGGCACATCTCACGCTTTCATATGACACCCATGACGTCATTTTGCCAAAAGGGCACAACTAGGGCGTCTGGATGAATCGGGAACAGCACAGAGCCAAAGGGCTTAATTACATTATTCGAATCGACTACCATGACATCACGGGACGTCCCGGATCAAAGGGCCTAAGTATAGAGACTGTTCCTGTTGCGTAACAGGAATACTGACATAGGGCCTAAATCCTAAACAAGGCGTCTGGATGAATCGGGAATAGCACAGTGCAAAAGGCCGTAATTACATTATTGGAATCGACTCCCGTGACGTCACTGGGCAAAAGGGCCTAACTAGGCGTCTGGAAGAGGCGTCGGTTGGCGGCCATTTTACTTTATACGCCCACACTTACTACTCACCCCCCAAACTTCATTGCTCACCTCCCAAACTTCACTGCTCACTCCCCCCAACCTGATTGGCTGTCAACAAGGGCGCCCATATGATATTTTCCAGAGGGGGGCAATTTTTTTTAATTCATTTATTTTTGTCGCTTTAACTTCTTGAGCCACTTTGTAACATTATATTAATATAATAATAATATAATAAGTGCAACAATGACGTAGCCAGAAAATAATTGCGGGGAGGGACGAAAGTGCCGGGTGGTCGGGGGCCCATCCCCAGAATTTTTTTAAAAATTCAACAAATGAAAATCACATTTTACGCTATTTTAGCACAGAAAAACTAGTTAGGAAATTTGTTTACCAAACTCTAAGACATACCAATCTAAACAAGAAATCATTACCTAAGCGAGGGATCCACCCCCGGAAAATGTTTAAATATTGAACTAATGAAAATCACATTTTATGCTACTTTAGCACTAAAAAACTAGTTAGGAAATTTGTTTACCATACTCTAAGACATGCCAATGTAAACAAGAAATTGTTACCTAAGTCGAGTGTCCACCCCCGGGAAATTTTAAAATATTGAACTATCGAAAATCATATTTTACTCTATTTTAGCACTGAGAAACTAGTTAGGAAATTTGTTTACCAAACTCTAAGACATGCCAATGTCAATAATATATCATCACCTAAGTGGGGGGTCCACCCCCGGAAAATGTTTAAATATTGACTAATGAAAATCACACTTTACGCTATTTTAGCACTGAAAAACTAATTAGCAAATTTGTTTACTATACTATAAGACATGGCAACTTAAACAAGAAATTGTCCCCTAAGTTATAATACATATTACTATTTATAAGAAAAGTTGAATAACACATGCAACAGTGGACATAATAGGCCTACTCAATATGTTATAAGAAGAAAATAATTGCTATATCATATTTGACACACCAACAAATCTTGTTTGATTAAATATTTTTTTAAAAATACAAATATAGAATTTATGGTTTTGACTGTGGATTCTGTTTCCATGTAGTCGATTTGGTAAAACTTCTGCAAACAATTTATGTCTCAACTGACTTTCAAATAATTGTCTTAAAAGAAAAACACCTGACTATAATAATTATTAACATACATTTTTACCTTGCGGCCCCCCCTCCGGGCATAGGCGCTAACTTATTGACTATTCACTTCTAAAGAATTAGAATTAAAGTTATAAAACTTGACCGTTTTTACTTTTAACATATAAAACGCTAATTTTGCAACAATTTTCAACCCCCCCGCCCAGAAAATTCATAAAGACCTTTGCGCCCCCCCCCCAGAAAGTTCAATGACGCAATCTGCGTCTTAACACACCCCCCTGAAGACTTGAAGGGGGATATTCTAAAAAAGTAAGCATAAAGTATGAGCGACTACTTGCTGAGCAGTGTAGTCACTCACAAGTCCTATGCAAAATAACACCGCAACGACAGAAAGTCCTGACTCACCGGCTATCACTTTATGCTCACCCAACCCACACGAAACATGCACCTGCATAAACAAACTTACGAATCTAAACAAGGGTCTTCTCGCACTGGGAGAAGTAAATTGCAGCCACATCAGCATTATGAAGAGGAAGACAATTATTTCCATTAGGTCTCTCTGAAGTTTAACAAAGGACTTCATAGAAAGGTCACATCATCAAATCAAATACCGCAATGGAAGAAGGAGGAGGACAGGATCACAGCCCCACCAGCGCTATGGAAGAAGGACAGGAATTCCATTCAGTTTTCATTGAAATTTTGAAAAAAAAAACAAAATTATTTTCGAAAAATCCCAGTTACCAGTAGTCCGGCTAAAAAAATCAGAAGCTCTGAAAACAGTTGTTACGCACATGAACTCAAAATTTAATTTCAAATTAACTGAAGCACAAGTACAAAAAAAATCCAAAACATGAAAACCAGAATCAAAAACAAAATAGACATGAAGAAAACCGGGAACAAACCCATTACTTTGAAAGCGTGGGAGAAAGCAATCTTGGAAATAATGGAGCATCAAACAAACCCGTCACTCAGCAAATTACTAGGTAAGAAATAACTTTTATTAAGCCTACTTGAAAAAATTAAGTTAAATTAAGTAGTACCTTAAACATTAATTGTTTCGTGATAAGCCAGAATTAGTATTTACAAATTTACAATGATTTTAATGCAGTCAATATTCATAACCAACTTAAAGTGAAACATTTCCCCCCTAATATTTTATTCTTAAATTATTTTACAAAAATTATACTAAAATATAATTGCAATATCAAGCATAATCAATATTAACACAAACGACACAATTAACATATATCTGTTCACAACTTTTCAGGAGGAAAATCAGCAGGGGTTGCTTCCAGCTCCTCAGCAATACAAGAGTGCGGTTCTCAGCCAGAAATACCAGGGTGCAGTTCCCAGCCACCAGTGCCAAGGAATAATTCACCAGCAATTGAGGAATGTACCACACCCTCAGTGATACCACCACCTCCTGCACAAGCGAAGAAAAGAAAATCAAACCCTAAAAGCATGTCGTACGACGAGTTAAGGAAACGTATCATGATTAAACAGTTGCGGGTTTTAGAACTGAAAGAAGAAAAACTCTTGTGGGAAAAGGCAAAACGGGAGAATGAAGAAAATTAAATTTGTAATACATTCGTGTGCAACTTGGATTTAAAATAATTAGTGGTTTAGTGTTATGCGTGTTTTACATTTTCTTGCAGAATCATTTATATTCACAAATTAAATTTCAACAAACTTTTTAATATCACTGCATCTCATCCCAACAGGTAAAATATTTTTCCATATATTTTTTTTTTTCATTTTAAGATTAATTTGATTCTTCTCTGTTTTCATAATTGTTTGTAAAATTATTTATATGATAAAATATTGATAGACTGAATATCTTTGTGGTATTTCGACATGGCAGCTAAAGGCCTACTCTTTATAATTATTTTATTTTATATTTTTTAAAGTAATTATAGTATAGTATTAATTCATGTGTGACACTAGCCTATTTTGAAACTGTTCAATTACGTATTATTCAATTTTTATGTTTTTAAAATATTTTTATAGTTGGTTATAAGTACCTTCTTTGCAAATTTAGGGAGTGATTTATAATTCCTGTTTCTTTAAAATTTGCACTTATAAAATTTAAAATTTATTTAGATTTTCTAAAGCATTCGTTGGAAATAAATTCAATAATATTCAATAATAACTACAGTACTTACATAGTTTACAATTCATGTATCAGTCTTGCTATTTCCTCTCTCCTTTGATGCCCTCTTTCTCGAACCCTTACAGCATCTTCAACTTGCACCATTTCGTCATCTTCATTCACGATTTCAGGATCTTCATTATTTTCATCTTGGAGATATTTTGCTACATTGTGCAGAATGAAACAGTCTAAAATAATCGACGGGATTTTTTCTGTTGATAAACGGATTTTACTTTGTAATATTGGAAAACGTGATTTCAACTGCCCAAAACATCTTTCGATTATGACTCTCTCTCTTGTAATGCAATTATTGCATGAGATTTGCTCTGGGGTTTCCGGATTTCGGTATGGGGTCATAAGCCATGGTGCTAAACCATAACCTACATCCCCAAGAAGAAGTGCATTTTCACGATTGCCTGCCATAACTGTGCAAATTTCTGAATTTCTCCAGATCCTGGAATCATGAACTGAGCCAGGCCAAGTTGCGTCCATACTTGTAAATTCCTCATTAGCGTTGCAAGTAGCTTGCACATTAATACTTGCCACCCCTTTCCTGTTGATGTACTCGTCACCATGCTGATGGGGTTTTTGTATTAGAATGTGTGTGCAGTCGACAGCCCCAATAGCATCAGGAAAATTATATTTTTCTTGCCATTGAATTTTAGCAGCCTGTAGAGCTTGGTTTGTAGTTGGAAATTTTATCCAGTCATTTACTTTTGAATCAATTGCCACAATTACTTCTGAAATTGCTTTTGACACAGAACTCTGATGAACACCCACATCTTCAGCCACTCCACTTTGAAAACCAGGATCACCAACGTACCGCAGAAACATCTTCATCTTCTGTTCATTTTTGATAGCACCACCTCTTGTTTCAATATTGTCTTCTCCTAGAAAATATTGGGTCATCCATTCTACACTTTCCTTCCTAAATCTGAAAAGCTCCTTGTAGTTCATCTCAAGAGGGTTCCTACGTTCTTTGTAGATTCTCGCCCTTTCTGGAATGTCCATATAATATTCCATATTCCACACGAATCGCCCGCACAGAGTGAACTGAGTGTCCCTATTTGGTAGCTCACAAATTCCTACTTAATACTCCCTCCACTCGGTCTTTACTGCATGCGGAATTGAAGCGGGCACTAAGCGACAGAGCACAAAGAGAGTCATGTCACGTGGGCGCAGTGGGTGGGGGAGTCCCCATGCTTTTTATGCATACGAATGCAAGTGCAAACTTGAAATCTGCCAGTAAGAACTTCATACTCCTTTTTTTAGAATATCCCCCAATAACTCACTGGCACCAGCTCACACCATATTATATTGGGGGATATTCTAAAAAAAGAGTATGAAGTTCTTACTGGCAGATTTCAAGTTTGCACTTGCAGTCGTATGCATAAAAAGCCTGAGGACTCCCCCACCCACTGCGCCCACGTGACATGATGCTCTTTGTACTCTGTCGCTTAGTGCCCGCTTCAATTCCGCATGCTTTAAGAATGAGCGGCGGGAGTATTAAGTAGGAGATTTGTGAGTTACCAAAACAGCACACTCACTTCACTCACAGCATGCTATTAGGATGATTCGCGTGGAATATATGGACATTCCAGAAAGAATGAAAACTACAAATTTTTAGTTTTAATCCGTCTATCAGTACTAGGTACTAGGGGTTTAAAAATTTTGTTTAAATTTTGTAATTGAGGTGCTTATGCTAAGAGCTAAACTTTTATTTGAAATATTTTTTTCGAAAAAAAAATTCTGACGGGTAGTTACAAGGCAGGCATCGTTCACAGAAACTCAATCTTGTCTGGTGAACGGTAAAGCTTTGCATCAGGCTAATACAACTGAATACCTATTCTGTGCAACACGGCCTCTTATTCTATATTAGAATTTGAAGAAAGGTGTACTGCCACGCCTAGGTTATACAAAAGTATTCGAGTGCATTTATTAAGATTTTATTTGGATTGTGTATCCTTCAGGGATGCGACACGAGGTACGGCAACAACTTTCTTTTCATTTTTACAAGCACTTTATTTGACGAAAATTTAATTTTTCTTAATTTTCTCGAAATAGTTTTAACAATTTTATAGGCTTATTATGTAGGCCTACTATAATATATTGTAATAAGTACTATTTGAAAAACTTCTCCCAAGAAATTCTCTGAAGGCTAGTTATAAGCCATTCATTTTATACAATGTAGACTTGGATTTTTTGGTCTTGCCTCGCGAATAATGCGACTTGGAAACGAGGCAGATACAAGTGAATGCGCACTACTGCAATACAGCCGTGTACTCTACACTAGAATAGGCTATATTAAGAGTAGAGGGAGTTATATGAATGTTTCATATCACATTTAAAAATACTAATTATATTAAATGTTGCAATTATGTTATGAATTTTCATTAAACTAATTTAATCCTAAAATATTATAGATTATGTGATCCTGTACTTCTTCCATTGCGGTATCTGATATGATGATGTAAATGACCATTCTATGCAGTCCCTTCAGAGAGAGCAGAAATAATTAATTGTCTTCCTCTTCATAATGCTGATCTGGCATCTCCCACTGCGAGAAGACCCTTGTTTATTTTCGTAAGTTTGTTTATGCAGGTGCATGTTTCGTGTGGATTGCCTGAGCATAAAGTGATAGCCGGTGAGTCAGGCTTTCTGTCGTTGCGGTGTTATTTTGCATAGGACTTGTGAGTGACTACACTGCTCAGCAAGAAGTCGCTCATACTTTATGCTTACTTTTTTAGAATATCCCCCATTGTTACCGCAAATGCTCGAGCTATCCTGGGTTGGAAGCGCCTCTACAGGCGACTCGCTCAACTTTTTCCATTACAGAATCTATACAGCGCTGGGCTACGATTGTCAAGGCCGTTAAAGAGGAGCGCAGCGAGCTTCAAGTCGGCCGTGATAGAGCTCAATGATTTGGAAGAAGTGAACAGAGTGGCAGTGGCAGAGTGGCAGTAGTGAAATGGCTAACCAGGGGTGTCGACCCCCAAACGTCATGACTCACCCCCAAACTTCACTGCTCACCCCTCAAACTTCATTACTCACCCTCAACCCAATTGGATGTCGACAAGGGCGCCCATATGATATTTTCTAGGGGGGGCAATTTTTTTAATTGATGAATTTTTTGTCGCTTTAACTTCTTGGGCCACTTTGTAACGTTATATTAATAATATAATAAGTGCA
Organism: Ectobius pallidus; assembly: GCA_964059195.1. Lineage (NCBI taxonomy): Eukaryota > Metazoa > Arthropoda > Insecta > Blattodea > Ectobiidae > Ectobius > Ectobius pallidus. Next base: position 40,168,560 of record CAXKWD010000007.1, on the reverse strand, counting down.
ACAATGACGTAGCCATAAAATAATTGCGGGGAGGGTCGGAAGTGCCGAGGGGGTTTGGAATACCTCCAAAAAGGGGATCGGGGGTCCATCCCCAGAAAATTTTTAAATATTGGCAACTAATGAAAATCACATTTTACGCTATTTTAGCACAGAAAAACTAGTTAGGAAATTTGTTTACCATACTCGAAGACATGCCAATGCAAATAAGAAATCATTACCTAAGTGGGGGCCCACCCCCGGAAAATTTTTAAGTACTGAACTAATGAAAATCACATTTTACGCTATTTTAGGACTCAAAAACTAGTTATGAAATTTGTTTACCATACTCTAAGACATGCCAATGTAAACAAGAAAATATTACCTAAGTCGGGTGTCCACCCCCGGGAAATTTTTAAATGTTGAACTAATGAAAATCACATTTTACGCTATTTTAACACTGAAAAACTAGTTAGCAAATTTGTTTACTATACTCTAAGACATGGCAACTTAAACAATAAGTTGTTACCTAAGTTATAATACTTATTACTATTTATAAAGAAAAGTTGAATAACACATGGAACAGTGGACATAATAGGCCTACTCATTATGTTATGAAAAGAAAATAACTGCTATATCATATTTGACACACCAACAAATCTTGTTGAATTAAATATTTTTTTAAAATACAAATATATAAATTTAGGTTTTGACTTTTGGGGGTCCAAACCCCCTGAACCCCCCTTTCCTAATCCACTGTGGATTCTGCTTCCATGTTGTTGATTTGGTAAAACTTCTGCAATTCAAATAATTGTCTTAAAAGAAAAACACCTGACTATAATAATTATTAATATACATTTTTTCCTTGCGCCCCCCCCCCGCCCCCGGGTATGGGCGCCCATGGCTGTCGAAATTCTTCATCTTTATCTTTATAAAGAATTAGAAGAGACCTTTTGAAGTTATAGAACTTGACTGTGTTTATTTTTAACATATAAAACTATAATTTTGCAACAATTTTCAACCCCCTCCCAGAAAATTCATAAATGATAATATTTTGCCTCCCCCCCAGAAATTTCAATGACGCAGTCTGCGTCTTACCCCCCCCCCCCCTGTGGGCACCGCTGGGCTAACAATAATAATGAAAGGCCTACTTACGAATGTATTGAAACGTGTTCCTTTCCTTGTTTCTTTCTGCCGTAGTAGTAATAATAATAATAATAATAATAATAATAATAATAATTTATTTACCTTTAGGCATGGATATGCAATTGGTATCGTCAAAGCTAAAACAAAGCTAAAACAAACATATAATATAAGGAAAGAGTCTCTAGAAATAGCCACACATTCTTGTGTATTACACTAATTACACCCGAATATCACACAGGTATTCACCATTTTAGAAAAAGTATTTATACTCCTCAGTCCAATTACATTATTAGCTAAAATGCTAAAATTCACATCGCTGTAACGCTCTTGTGGCTTGTACTCGATCAGCTGCTACAGTGTAGTAATATGGCGGTCCGTGCATCAACGTGGCTTCACTGCCGCCAATAGTAGAGCATACACCATTGCCGATCTATCTCTATATATCTGTGAGTGTCTCCAAAGAAAAACGAGAGAAGAAGAACAACAACAACAACAACAACATTTGTCCGGCTAGTCTTCCGGCTCTGTGATTTGGAGGTTAGCCACGTGTTAGAAGTGTGATTAGTAGGTCTGTGTTGCTGTTAATAGTTTTGTGCAGGTATGGCTAGGTTAGGTGCTTATTACAGCCTCTGTCCGTTAATAGACCACAAGAGTTTACTAGGAGTGTCTGAAGATTCGACGTCTGGATGTGTTGTTGTTACACTTGGGAAGAATATTGTTATTCGTTATAAGGTTAGTATAACATTAACAATCATCTACTGCCCCTTAAGCTCTATCCACAATGTGCAGTTGGTAGTCGGTAGTTGGCAGATGCTTGGGAGCAGCACTCGAGCCGTCCACAATATGCAGTCGACATTGAGGTTAGGAAATCATTTGACAGTATGAAAAATGTGGAGGAATCGCTTTATAACTGCATAATATATGTAATAAACACATCGGCAAGATGACACTTTGCGACCCACCCGGCTTCCCTTTCCATCGGCCTGGTCGCCTTCTCCGCCAGCCTACCGCGCATCTTCCCCGCTATGGCTCATGCCGGCCGCTACTAGGCGCCGCTTGCTGTGCCCGCAGCTTGCTCTAATAATTGCAATTACCATTATAAAAAACAAAATAGAATTTCACTAATTATAGAAATTGTCGAACAATTAAAAAAATACCCTTGTACCAAACATCATATTTCACGATCTTTAAACACCGATTTGATAATATAAAAAATCGAAATTTACATAATATTTCCCAATTTTTAAAAACGCCGTGTTATGATATAAAACATGGCTCAATCGATGCAGAAAAATTCCCTTGCACCAACAGTATTCTTTTCGTAACAAACAAAACATTTCAAAATTTGAAAAAGCGATTCTTGCGTTAACACTCGCGAATGCATGAAGTCACCCTTAGTACCTATATATGAAATCTTTCTTCACTGCTCAAGTGTCATTCGTGGCGTAGTGGGTTAAGACTCCTAGCTATAATGCTAGGGGTTTCGATAGATAGGTAGGGTGAAGTGGAGGTGAGAGAAAGAGACGGGAAAGAAAGAGAAGAAGAGAGAGAAATAAGTTATTTTTCTCCCCACCCAAAACCCCTACTTTCCACGCGGGTCCCGTTGTAGTGGTGGGGGACTCGGGTGGGTCGCAATGTGTCATTTTCCCAACACATCTTCACATCTTGCTTTCTCGTCGTGTGCTAATCTGTTTATTTGCGGTAGTAAATCATTTTCAATGTCATAATATGTTACTTGCAGTCGTGCAGTCGGTAGTCGATGAATTTGCCGACTGCCTACTGTCGACTGCAACTGCTCATTGTGAATGGCGTCCATTACTCGCCACATGTTATACTTCGAGTACAGACTACTGACTGCCTACTGCTGACTGCACATTGTGGATGGAGCTTTACTGTTTTACTGTAGCCTAATGTTATTTTGATGGTCAGCTTATTACTGCTTGTGGCACCTCTCTGACCTGCTCTCCTGTTCGTTACCTTGGCGACGACCTACTTGTCTTATCATTCAGCTTTTCCCCTCGCTGTTAAGCTGCTCAGTGCCAGCAACACAGCTTACTGTTATACTGCACTATGCACTAATTAATAAATTATGTAACTAAGGTGACCATATTGGCGAAAGCCAAATACAAGGTGCACTTTAAGCCCGATATTCACATTTTGTTTCTCAGCGAAGCAGGGTGACAAACCATCCTTGTATATTGTTGCAGACACTCCCGACCATACCAAATATTAAAAATGCGAGAGTGGCCCTTGTACCAAATATTAAAACTGCGAGAGTGCCCCTTGTAGCAAATATTAAAAATTTTAGAGTGCCCCTTGTACCCAACGGTTTGTCAGCCTGTTCATCCTCGAAGAATTCGCTAGATCGTGGTATAAAAGGAACTGCTTCACTGGGGGTGGGTTGGGTGGGATATATCTCATGCGATAGTGCATCTTATATTTGTTTTTCCCCCCAATATTTTTGGGTGTTCAAGCTGGATATTACCAAAATATAGCTTAAGGTCGCTAATCAGTGAAGCTCCACTCTCGCCTGCCGGCCTGCAACCCCTGGCTTCCGAGCCCGCGCACTACCGTCTACTTCCCCTATCCCGTCTATTAACCTGCTCAATTGGCACCTGGCATTGCAGCTCACTATTGTACCCTTCATCATAGGCCTATATGGGTGATTCTTCAAATACGGGAAAATTTGTGTTCCGGAATGATATTTCCCTTCAAATTCAACTTTAAAAAAAATTAAAATAAAAGTTTGTTTTTACTACTTCCAAACTACAACTATCACTTTGAAATGTCACTAAGTTTAAATTCTGATGTTCCAAAATAAAATTTAATTCAATGAAATGTCATCCACATGCCCTGTCCCAAACCTCGGTTTTGTATATTCTAATGCATTTTTCCACAAAACAAAATGTTATTTCCTTTTCAACTTTTTTCCTGTCAATGAGTATGAATGTGTGAAGAATATTAACCCCTAAAAAATAAAATGAAATAAAATTGTCACCCCACCTAATGAACATAAAGAATGTCCCAAGGGTTTTTGGTCATCCACATGGCTGAAAAGAATGGAATTTTTTCTGCAGAAATGAGAAATTTGTATAACTGGCAACAGTGTTAGAAAGCCAACAGGGCAGCTTGTGGTTGAATTGTAAGGTTGAATTTTGCTTGCTTACAAACAGTTTGGGATTAACAAAGGACTTTGCATCGTTTTCAAGGAAAGCGTTTTTATTCCCCGTCATTAACATGGCTTCTAGAAAGTAGGCAGAAAGTGAATATTTATTAATTTTGATTATGGGTTATTCTCCAGAAAAGGGCAGATTCATGTCGCAGTTGATTTTCTGGTGTAAAATAAGTATTTATGGATTATGAATTATTATGATAAATTAGATTGAAATAAGGTCTATTTGATCCCATATTCCACTTTTTAAACAAAAGTTACAATTTTCAGCATTTTAGGGCACAGTATGTGAGATCTCACCTCCGTGTCATGTCCCAATGCCTTGACTTGTCATTTTCGTTCTTTCATATTTCAACAGGCTTTAATTTTTATTCCATTTTAGTGTTATAACAAGAACAAACAGCTCAAAAAAATGAGTCATTAATAACTGAAAAGAAAATATATCATTTTGTAAAGACAATTTTTTGCACTAAACATGCCTGTCCCAAGGTGAGACCTCACCTCCGTGAAACAATATAAAAGTTCAATTATTTCCACAGATATGGCACTGTAGTCTTTCTATTTTCCTTGGACTCCCAACTTTTGGCAGTTTTCTTATCATTTATATAAAGCCAAGCTGTTAGTGTGCTTTTAAGTGTTGTTTTGTTTGTGTAAAAGGGCTAAATGCAGAGTTGGTAATTGGACTTCCTCACCTCCATTACCTACACCCAATGGTAAAGTTGTATTTTTTTTATATTTAATTTTGCTATAAATTATAATAATAAGGAATGCAAAGTTAAACTCTAGAACAGAGATTTTCTAACCTCAACTGTTCCCAAGCTGTTTGACAAATTAGAGAAAAATCTCACCTCCGTTACCCTCACCTCCGTTACTGTTACTCTCAAGTCCTATCCATGGCAGGCGCGGCTCGTGGGTGGGAAGTTAGGTGAAGAGCTAGAGAGCGGCCTAACTAGGAAGACGCCTGACACCGGTAAGGGTAGATTGCCTGGAATGGAAGCCTACCATTGCATTGCATTGCACCGTATGAAGAGCGCATGCGTAAGTGAAGTAGCACTTCACCTACTTCCCCTGAATAACCGCCACTGATCCATGGAGGTGTAATTAATGTTGTAATTGATGACATATTTAACTGTCTGCATTTTTTATTTTTGGGCCATTCCATTTGTGATGGAATTACAAAGTGCATGTCTTTTTTGCCATAGTCCTTACAGACACGTTGAGCTATGTTTATGAGAGAAAGTGATTCTTTGTGTGTTGATAGGTGAGGTATGGACGCTTCTAGGAGTATATAAGTTTACTGGATTTAAACAACTTTTAGAAGGGAAAAAATGTTTTTAATATTTGTGACGGAATTACAAAAAGTCAACCACATACAAACCATAGCGTGAAACCTTCTGAAACTCTGTGAACTCTAAGGATTGAGGAAATTTATTTACACATCATTCTAAACTAGAAGAGCTGTAGTTTATGTGATTAAATCCTAAACTAGTTACATCTTTTTATTTAGATACCATTAATGAATTAATGAGTGTGACGGAATTACGTGACGGAATTTCAAATTTTCCTGTGAAATTAAAATTTATCTAATTGAACTGTACTCATACCAGTCATTAAGACTGTAGACTGTCTATATCTAATTAATACTTAAATGAGTTTTTAATGTTATTAAACAAAATAAAGTAGGAACAGGTTGCGTATATATGTAAAGAATACTTAATCATATCATTATTTTCTGTATCTGGCTTGTTTAACATTATTCACCCATGGCACTTTGGTGAAAACATGACTGCGACACCCTCTTACTTGAAATACTGGTTGTTCAGGTAATTTCTGGAGGTCACTGGCATATGGCACCATGGTCCTGGGGTCGACTCAGCCTCTAACAGAAATGAGTATCAGGAGCAATCCTGGGGGTAAAGGCGGCCAGTGCATAAGGCTGACAACTTTACCACCTTCATGTGCTGATTATCTAAAAATCTGGGAGCCTCACATCCTGGAACCCTCTGAGCCTTCAATGGCCTTTAATAGGGAACACTTAACTTTTTTTACTTTTTTACTGGCATGTAGCTATCATCTATTTTCTTTTCCATGAAATTCAAAGCTAATTCCGCAAGAGCGGAAGAGAAGGCCAAATGGCCTTAGCTCTGCCAGAATAAATAAAAATAATAATAATAATAATAATAATAATAATAATTCCTTTATCATCTTTCTGCCTCAAATTAAGAACTTCAATCATGTGGATGTGTGGAGGTTATTTGAATTACAAAAAACATAAATTATTTGCTTTATCCCAGCATAAGTGGCATACACAAAATCACAATTGTATATACCTGGCCTTCATTGGAATGATCTTCCTGTTTATCAGTTACACTTATGAAATAATGTATATCACAATATTCTGAGGATTTGTACAGTTTGGTAGAAATTTTGTACAGATCAATTACTTTAACATGATGAATGTCTCTGGAATGTGAAACGTCTTTGACATTGTTCCATCTTTCGTAACATTTGCAAACTGCAAAATAAAGAAAATCCACATTTATTTCGGTATGGTATGAGTTTCACAGACTAAGGCATTTGCTTCTTTGAGAGTCATCAACATGTACCTTTTTTGGACTTCAGTCTTTCCAGATTCCCTTTTATGTATAGGTCTATATATATATACGTGTGTGTATAAAATCTTTACTTCTTGGGCACATCCAAGTTATATGATCAAGATTGAAAAAGGCTTGTACAGTCCGACAACCTACTGATTGAGGTTTTCAGTTTTGTCTTAAATTGGAGTTAAATCCTTGACCACAGGTGAGCGCTTTCGTGGACTTGCGGGGAGAGCATTCAGAACCTTTTTCACAGCTTTTCCAAAGGATTGTCTTGATTTGTATGGAGAATGTGTAGAAGCAGAATGGCCACTAGTTGAGGAAACTTCTACAGTATTTGTACATTCTTCTTTTTTCTTACATCTCAATTTCTGTTCTGCTACGTAATTAGTCATCTTAGTTTATTGAGTTGAAGGTGGTTCATAGATGCTTTTTTAATTTCTTTCTGCTCTCTTTCTTTTTCATTTCTTCATGTAATCCTGCATTCTTTTTTCTTTTCTGGCACTCATGCTGACGTTCTGCTGCTGTTTTACCCCTTACGGTCACTGAAGAAATTGATACTCCAAATAATCCAATAAAATATTACAGATAATTTTCTGTGCCTAATAAAGTTCCAGTATGCTTGTTATTCTTATTTTAGTATTACATACCTTTTTTTCAACTTATACTACCTAGGTTCTTGTTAAGTGCTGTTTATTAGTAAGAGGCTCGGTGTGTGAAACAGGTTATGTAATTCCGTCACGACCCTAAATGTTGATTTAAATATAATCCTGTGAAACAAATGATATGGTGTGATTGTAAAGCAGGCAAAACTAGCTTTGCATACAAATTTTCTCCCACCTACTGCCATTACTTTAATAGTAACAGTGAAAAATGTCCGTTTTTGTGACGGAATTACATGCCTAATGCACAGAAACTTCCAGTATTAATTAAAATATATAAAATATTTTTAAAATACATGTATAAGTGCATTGAAAGAATCTTAATGAATGCCAGATACTAATTCTATGATTAATTGTTAAGTTTTTTACCTTTATTTGAAACAAACTTATCAATGACAATGGTGGGGAAATTCAGTCACGTACTTGGTGTAAAAGAGGTTCTTCTTCCAGGAGTCCGTAACTGCACTAAATAAAATATATCTTCAAAAAACAAAATATTCCTGTGAAATATAATCCTTCCCCTACGTAAATATGGTTTTACTTTCTAATTACATTAATTTTTAGAAATCCGTGTCCTGGTTGACTTTTTTCTGGAATTGCCCTTTTGTTTAGGCCCGTATTCAAGAACGCGACTTTGGAAGACGACTTCCTAAAGTAGACTTTCAAAGCAAAGTTCAACTTTGGTTAAAGTCGAATTCATAGACGTTAGTTGCGAGACTTTGACCGTGACTTTGGAAAGTCGAGATTTGACGATGTTGTTGTAACGTTGGCAATCGTATCCACTGCCTTTTAAATGAATTATGTGTACAAACTGTTGAAATTGCTGTACGTCTAGGAGGCGGTGGGCAAATCTCGAACAAAATAACATCGATGTGCGCATTACACTCAGCCATTTTGCAAAAGCGTAATTGTATTGTGATGATGATAATAACAATAATAATAATTCTTTATTAGCTGTCAGGACACAATGTCCATTATCTTCTTAATTCTTTGAGCATATTTTTGGTTATTACAATACAAATAGCGACTGAATAATTAAAATACACATTTATAAATTTCTTAAAATGAAGTATTAGTTTAGTTTAGTTTAGTTTATTAGCATCCCATTGATCATTTGGTTACAATTTCCATTGTTACATGATATAGGACTTGTCAATAATTAAATCTAGTCTATTCTACAATAATTCTACTGAGTTTACTAACATTTAAGTTGCAAATTTTATCTTATAGCTATATGACTTATCTTATGGCTTAACTTATTTTAGTACTACACAAATTAATATTAATATGTTCATTGTCAGTATTTTGTAAGAATGTCATGTAGGGTTCTGATTAAATTTCCACAGAGTTAAGGAATTCTTGTACATCGTAAAATAAATAATATTTTAGAAGTAGAGTTTTAACTTGTTTTTTAAAATGTTGAATCTTTGGAATTTTAAGATTGTTAAGTATATCATACATAATAAAACCTATATGAGAAATTATGTTCAAGCTCCTGGTAGTTCTAGACAATATAAATGAATATTGTTAGCTGTTCTTGTCTGGTAGTGATGTATTTGTGAATTCTTCATGAATAGGTTCCTAATTTTGTGTATAAATGTCACAGCTTCTAATATATAGAGGGATGGTAGGGGCAAGATTTTTAATGTTTCGTATATCGGTTTACTTGGTGTCCTGACTGGTAATTGGAGCATAACTTTTAGTAGACCTATTCTTTTTGCAGTTTGAATATTTGCTTAGCTTTTGTTGAATGTCCCCCAAAAGAAATGCTTAACTTAATACTGATTGGACACAGCTGAAATATGTCTTTAATAGCCTACATCTATTGTTGATACCTGAGTATATGAATAGCATAACATAACTGGCTAAGTTTGTTACTTAAATTTGCTATATTTGGTTCCCATGTAAGATCCTGGTCAATCCATAGCCCAAGAAATGTTGTAGTATTTATTTGGCCCAGTGTTGTGTTATTAAGTCTAACTTGCAGGTTGCCTATAAGATTTTGTGAATGAAAGAGCATAGGCCTATGTATTGTCTTATCGGTATTTAGAAAGGGTTTTTTCTCTTTCAGCCAAAGTTCTAGGCTACTATTTGTTTCATTTACCTTTTGCTGAAGTGAATGGAGATCGCTGTCACAAAACTGGAGTTTCAGTTCTCTTGTCATGAAATATTGTGAATTATTCTGAATCATGAAAGTCTCGAAGATGCCACCAATGACTGACTGTGAACAGTGATCGAAGTGGCTCCATCCGGCATTGAGATTCAAGGTGCACAGAGGAATGAGCAGGTGGGCCTGTTTTCTTAAAAGAATAGGCCTACTGTCCAGAAGCTACGCGAGGTGGCTTCACAGTATTTAGAAGAGAGGAAACAAATTGAAATAGAGCAGCTGAGAGAGTTCCATGCTGCAATGATGAAGCAGTAACAAGAAATACATGATCTCACTTTGCAGAACATGAAGGAATTGCACCAAAAAGCAATGAGAGATTGATTTCCTTTGCCAGTAGTTTCCAATTTTATTTAATTGTCCACACACACATTATATACCATACATAGCCTACATAAAATCAAAATATTACATACAGCTTTCCAATTCTGGATTATGCCACCCTGAAACTGCTCTTTTAAGTAGCACTAAAGAGGCTCTGGTGATTGTTTTTAATTGCACTTTTTAATAGGGCAGTATAACATGCAGCACAACAGTGGACTGCATTACCTACGTTGAGCAGCTTGCTAGGGGAAAGGTTACAGGCAGGCGGGAAGCAGCCATCACCATAGCAATGTGCAGCGGTGAGTGGAAGGAGGGCCAGAGTGCAGCAGGTATTTGGGCATAAGCTCACAAGCTCCCCTTCCACCCAATAAAAAAAAGACCATTGCACCAAACATAATATTTCACAACTATGTTCTCTCTACTACATTTCTTGCCAAGATATGGGAGGTGTTGTATGCTTCCTCTGCAGGTGTTGTGGGGTTGAGGAGGGGCGTCATCAAGAATGACCTACAAGCATAAGCCACTGTCGCCAACAAGGATTCCTTGTACTAGGCCCCTTTCAAATCTCACTCAGTTTCTACTGTTGTTGAAGATTCTGTTATCATGGGTGGAACCAGGCCATCCAGTAATGAAATCAATAAATTTCCTCTCGTGGTTGACGACAGCCTACAACAAAATACAATTAACATGAGCATGATAGGCTATATGATTTGGGTAATACACATCAAAGAAAAAAGAAGTAAAACATTGTGTTCCACAAGGATGTCTTATTTAAATTACTCTTCTTACTTTCTTCTTACTTTACTTTACTTCTCAATGATCTTCCAATAAATACCAGATATTATTCTGTTTGCAGTTGACACAAATGTTTTAGTTTCAGGAGAAACAGAAAAATAATCCAACAAAGAAGTGATAGGCCTATGTTGTTAAATGACTTGTATAAGTGGTATTGCATTTTTCATCAAATTTAAGAATTCCTTGACCAACTCAGGCAGGCAGCACCGATAGGGATAAATACGTCCTCACTATTACAGATTTAATTACATGCAGACTGAACTCAACAGATGGTCGAATAGACTACAGATTATAAATGACAGGCTGATGTGTTCTTTCATATGGGATAATATGATGGTACATAAAGAATGATGAATATCATCTTGTTCATAGGAGTTACTGACATTTTTAACTTGTAGGCCTATGCTAGGTTAAAGAAATGTACCGTACCATAAGCAAGTGTGTGGATGTTTTCCTGAATGTGTGAGAATAAGTGAAAATATAGGCTAGGTAATACTTAGCATTTAAGATCTTATGTGTCCAAATAACTTGTATACTGTAGGCTACATGTATATAAAGTATTGGATGAATAAAAATTAGGCAAAAGACAAATTTAGGTTGTGCACCAGCGAAATTCCACCTCCATAGGATGGGATTGCATGGCACTGCAGCTCACTAGTGTACCCTTTATCATATACGAATAAAAATACACAAAATCACAGCGTTATGAAAATGACCCTTGCAACATATCAAAAGTATGGCATTAATAGGCCTAAATATTTCAGGATGAAGCCACATATGCATCATAATATGAAATATTATTACAGGAAATGGGACCAAAGCAGGGAAAGAAGAAGTAAGAGGTCGTGTTATGGTATTGTCCAGCGAAGAGTTTCAGACTTGATTGGTATGCCACCCGCTAGATGACTTAATTAATGCTGCAAAAACAACCCTTGCACCAAAACAGCTCTTTCTAGAGCCAACATAACATTTCACAATGATAAAAATTAGTACACGAAAGCGGCTATTTCTCATGTGTTAAAGCTCTCTAAACTTAAACAGAAGAATTTTCCCTTCACCGCTCAGCAATTGCAATAGTGAAGTGGTTAAGGCTGCTGGTCACGGTTTCATATACCAGTCGATGTGAAATTTATGGTTAGGAATATGTCCCACATAGGCAGGTAGGGCAAAGAGAAAGCGAATGAAAGTAAAGATAAATTGTTTAATTTTTCCCAGTTCCCCTTTTGCATAACAGATGGCGTAGCTAGTAGTTAAAATGGTGAGACATCTAGAAGGTGACATTTGAATCCTAAACCCCAGTTTCCCCTTTGGCACAATAGATGGCATAGCTAGCAGTTAAAATGGTGATATATGTAGGAGGTGACATTTGAACCCTAAACCCCTCCTACCCTGGCGGACCCCATTAGAGTTGGTGGGAGGAGCCTAGTGCGCAACCTAAAATTGCTTTTCACATAAATTATTTGGCTACTCACTTGGCAATTGAGACTGAAGATACTTTTCCGGTTACGGAATATTTCAGCATGTTCACCATCAGGATTCATTATAGGAACATCGATGGCTCCCACAACCCCAAGAAACCTGAACCTTTCATACACACGCTAGCTGACACTCAGCTTGATCCAGGAACTTGACAAATTGTGACCTTTTCCCAGCAATTAGTTCAGATATCTTTCTTATAATCCTGCTCACAGTTGGCTGGCTTTTTCCATGCATGTCTGCAGAAACTAATTGAAAATTACCTGTAAACAATTAAGGAAAACAATAACTATTAGGGTCAATTTATATCATAACCTTAAATGTTTGTAAGACCATGTAACATAACCTCTATAAAATGAAATACACTATAATATAAATATGGCCTTTTATCCTTACCTGTAGCATAATATCGTAACGATACTAGTAGTTGTATTACTGGCGGGGGAAACAGGTAATTATTCGACTAAAATTATTCAGTCCATCTTCAAACATGGTTACGAGGATATCCAACACCGTCTGCTTATCAAACCTAGGCATCTAGCTTTGAATTCGCTATCCAAATTCAATTGGGTTTTGCGCTTCTCTAATAATACGCCGAGGAACAGGTGCAGCGTCGATAATTTCCTGGATGCCACCAATATTCTCAGCAAATTCAACAACTCTCAAAATGTCAGCCATATTTATTGACGTGAATACGCGAAAGTCAAAGTCAAAGTCTAGATTGCCGGTGACTTCGAAGTAAAGTCACAATCGAAGTTTACTTTCATCAAAGTCTCGACTATGAATACGAAAATGGCGACTTTGTTCTTTGTAAAGTCGACTTTCATCCAAAGTCTTGTTTATGAATACCAGCCTTAAAGAAGATAGGCCTACTGGTATAGCCTAATAGTTTATGACAATATATCATGTTTTGATTTAAAGTTTTGATTCTAAGGTGATAATGTATTTTAACATAGATAAAAATAAGTAAAAAGTTGTGTGTTAATCCATTTGTATGGTAATAAATATTGTTCTTTTTCATGATAACATTTAATACAGTAAATTAATTATAATTCTCACATAACTTCTATATAATTACTATTTCTTACTATTTTCTCACTTCCATGAATGCGCCATTTTCTAACCTCGTTAATTTAATGCAAAATACCACTCGGTAAGTAGGGCAAGTACCTCAGCAGAAGGAAATATTACATAAAAAAATTACATGATCCAAAATAAAAAATTATTTTAAAAAAAATTCTAACATTGAAATCTGCCCTTTTCTGGAGAATGACCCTTATGCACTATGATAAACCTTCCAATTCAAAGTACTTGACTGAAGTTGAGCTTACAGAGGTTTAGGAATGGCTTGCTGTGAGACCACTTAAACTCCTATTTTGTCATCCACATGCCTGATTTTTGTGTCATCCACATGTCTCATGAAGGGGTATGTGGATGACTCTCAAGTCATGTAGATGATAAATGTAGGATACTATTGTGTTTGCGGTGTCTGTAACCTGTACTTAAGATCTTAAAACTGATTAAATGAATTTCTGCTTGATTCTCCCCTCCCCCAAAACCATGAAAACACAGTCTCGTTAAAATTACATTAATTCCGGAGTATGCACACAAATTTGCAAATTTGGTGCAAAATCAACTGAAGTATGCTGAGAAAAATATGAAATCACATAAAGAAAAGCAGATTGTTGCCAAAGTTAGTCATTAATGTGGCCTTCTGCCATCCACATGTAGCCTACACGGATGTCATTCACATGGCTTTAAAAAAATTAATTAATTAAAATAAATAAAAATATAAACATTTAAGCTCTGCTGGTGTCATATTATAATCAAGTAACCCCTGAAGTATTTTAGTGATTTTTTTTAGATTTTTTTAAATAAAGTAAAAAATTTGGATTTTACACACTCCAAATTTTCCCGTATTTGAAGAATCACCCATATACGAATAAAAATATACAAAATTACAGTGTTATGAAAATGCCCCTTGTACCATACAAAAAGTACAAAAAATAAGGGAGAAAACAAATACTTGTGGCACCGTAGCCCTCCACTGCTACTCACCAACGGGACCCACCCAGTGCAGGGGCGGATCCACGGGGGGGAGGGGGGAAATGGGGGAAATTTCCCCCCCCCCCCAAATTTGTAACATTAAGCACAAATTATTCAAAATTTACTAGAACATAACACAAATAATTAAATTAAAGCAATGACATTCATTATTTTGAAATACCTTTGTAAGAAAATGCTGAAATGTTCATTTTGTTTTCAATTGTGTACTGGGAATAATTAATTTTGATGAGTAAAAACTTCCCTCTCTACCTTGGTTCCCCCCAAAATGTCTCTCTGGATCCGCCCCTGGCCCAGTGGCACGATTTGAACTACTAGGATTGTCGGGCCATAACGCCAGCTAGTAGGCAGAAGGTGAAACAGAGAAAAATTAAATAAGGGACAAGTACAGGACTCTACTTTTGCCAATTTTAAAAGCACGGAAAATGGCCAAATTTTATGTTTTATTACTCTTTAAAGACCTAACTTATAGATTCCATTTATAAGCACCTTATATTCGTATGAAGGTTCTAAATGTAAGTAAAATCATGAAGAAGTAGACACAAAATTAACCTAAAATGGTGCTGAGAACTGCTGTAAAAACGTGAATCTCCGTGCACAGTCTGATGTTCTATTGTCATGCAATCGATCACGTGGTAATAATCCAGTAGCCTACTGTGGAAACCTAACGGTAAAAACCTGGTCTCAGTGGCTCAGTCGCTATCGAGGCCGAGGTTTCTACCATATACAAAACTTCATATCTGTCCCAGATTTCCCTTCTATTTTTCCGTATTGGTCACCCCTAAGCCCCACCCCCTTCCTGCTTTCCCCTTCATACCAGGAGCTTCGAGTGCGGTACTTATTATAAACTGTAACGGGGGAACCTAACTATATAACTATATATAATAGTAGTCCTTTATTTCTTTCATCCTGGCATCTTTAATAAAAGCCAGGACTTACTCGCATGACTTTTATTAATTGCCTTTATACAAATATTCATTTTACAATTATTATATTGTAACAAGGGCTCGTCGGGGTTCAAAATCAGAACACCAAGTTTATAATTGAAGGATGGAGGATTCTTTATTTCCTATTACACAATGGTCAATACAGTCAGAAAACTCCTGAATGTTCTCCAACTCACTCTTCTGTCCGGTGCTCACTGCCACGTCGCAGTACTGTCCCAGTCCAATCCAGATCAGCTCACCAGCTCTTCTGTTCACTAGTTCCTCCGTTCACCCTTCTCTCCGGTCACTACTTCCCCGTTGACTAGGTCTTCCGCTCGCGGGTCCCTCCGGTCACTGGCTCCTCAGCTTTCCAAGTCCTCAGCTGCGCTGATCGGTTCCCTCCGTCCAGGTCCTCAGCTCCTCAAGTCACCCTTACTTGAGGTCGTGCTGATCAGTGCTCTCCGTCCAGTTCACACTCTGACGCTGACTCTCTCCCGCTGTTACTGACTGCTACGGACTGACTGTTCTCCCATTGGCTGGCTCATCACTCCTCGCGGACTGACTCCCTCTGACTGGCCGTTGCTACTCACGAACTCTCTCTCCTCGGATTTACTGACTCTTCACGGACTGTCACTTGCTGACTGACTTTCTCTCCGCTCGCGGCCCTATATCCGACGAATATTCCAGAGCCGACGTCTCGAAAGTTCCGCCCGCGTGGAATCTGCGCTGCGCGGGCACATCCCTTAGCGCGAGCTCCTCCTCCGGCCTCTCCCACGAAGCGTGGTCCAATAGCCGTGCTGCTGTCACGCCCACTGGCGCTCGTCTGCCGCCCGTCCACTAGAAGGGCCGCGATGTTTCTAGACCCCGTCGTTCTGGTTCTTTCTGGGCGGCTCCTTTTTCTATCAGTTTCTAGGGGAGTCTTTTCTGGCCTTTGTGACAATATATTAAGGACAAATTTTTCTATGCTTTGAACAGTATTCTATTTTTCT
The DNA here is from genome assembly GCA_964059195.1 of Ectobius pallidus. Taxonomy (NCBI): domain Eukaryota; kingdom Metazoa; phylum Arthropoda; class Insecta; order Blattodea; family Ectobiidae; genus Ectobius; species Ectobius pallidus. The sequence goes on along the minus strand of CAXKWD010000007.1, from coordinate 40,152,269 downwards.
ATATGTCCTTTTATTAAGAAAGAAGAGAAAAAAGAAGAAAAATAATAATAATTAAAACCTACTCTACTTGTTCCTTCTACTGGAGACCAGTAGTCGGAACTTAACTACACTATACTACACTATAAATGAAATAAAAGATAAAACTACTGCTTCTAGAGCTATTTTACTAACACTGCAGCTGAAGCTCACCGGTATTCATTTAAATTTACATTTCAATGTTTGTTCATTGGTGTGCTCCAGCTTCTACTCTAGCTAAATGAAAATTTCTACTCCTACTATAATATAATTTCACATTCTACACTTTCACTTGGAAATATTATCTATAGTCTTCCTCTTTCCTCTCCTGAAGTCTTCTCGCCGCCCCCACTCTTCTCATCTTGCTGTGGATTCCCAGAGTTCCCTCCTCCTGTTTATGACTTCGGGTTCCGGTTGCTCTTCCACATGTGGTTGAGCTTCTGGCTCCCTAATCTCCACAGGGTTCTGAGCACTCTGTAGGTGACTGGATCGCCTGGAGGGAGTAAGAGTTTCATTATTTTCGTCTTCATCTTGTCTATGTCTGTTTATTCTGTCCACTCTGTCAACCCTGAACGTCTCTGCTGCCTCCTTAGAGACAGCGTCTGTCAGAGTCTCAAGTAAAGAGTATTTGTATTTTCGCCTCAACAAGTCTGCAATCTGGAAACCCTGTACAGTTGTTCTAAGTTCTTTCACTTCTTCAGAGGCACCGGTACACTCGAACAAGACGTGCTCTGCTGACTCTGTGACTCCCTTGCAAGTTCCGCATTTATCTGCCTGTCTTCTCTTAATTTTGTGCAGGTACACTCCATACGGACCATGGCCCGTGATGAAGTGTATCATAACTTTGCTCGGTGTCACATGTCGCAGTCGCAGTCGCTCCTGGATGTTCGGGAAGTATTCTCTGGTCCTAGCTCCCGCTTCTGCCGCGGTCCATTCCTCCTGCCACTCGTGTATGAGGTGTCTCCTAATTCTGGTTTTATCCAGAGTTCGGAGACCCACAATACTCTCAATTTTATCCATTCTTTCCTTCTTCCTCCAGTACATGGCTCCCTTCCACCTAACAAGGAGGTCGAGAGGCCATATTCCAGTGGCCACAAGCTGAGCGAGAGTTGGAGTTGTTCTAAATGCACCGGTGAACCTTATCAGAATTTTCCTTTGGGATCTCCTAAGCATTCTTTTAACATACACTTCATTGGCTTTATGAGCCCAAACTGCAGCCCCATACCCAACAATGGCGGCTAAGATAGCACTATGGTACGTCTTAATTGTTTGCAGATTAACTTTGAACTTCCTCATTCCAATATTGGCGAGTTTCATCATTATCTTCTCACCCTTAAGACGCACCATCTCCACATGGGGTTTGAATCTGCAGTTTTCATCCATGTATACTCCAAGGTACTTTGCCGACTTCGATCTTGAGATTACATTGTCATTCAATCTTATGGTGGGACGCCTCTTCAATTTGCCTTTCAAAACAACGTATGTGGTTTTATTTGCCGCAATACACAGTTTTGCCTCACTGCACCACTCATCCAAAGCCCTCAGTGCAGAGTTTGCCTGTTCTTCAAGTTCCCTCCTACTGTCGCCCTGAGCTAGGATGAGAAGATCGTCTGCGTAAGCTACACAGACGTCCCCCCTCTCCCGCAACAGGTCCAGAAGAGGTTCCATGCCAATGTCCCAGAACGTCGGTCCTAAGACCGAGCCCTGAGGACAGCCTTTGGTAATCCTTTTTTGTAGTTTGGCATTTGTTCCTTCTATATACACTCTTCGATTTTCACAGTAATCCCTGAGAGAGCTGAAAAGTGGGGCGGGGCATTCGAGGTTTCGCAATTGCTTGACGAGATAGGGCCATCACAAGTTATCAAAGGCACCAGCAACGTCTATAAAGATGGCCATTACGTATTTACGTTCTGAGGTCCGAATTCTCTCCATTACTTCATTGATGGCATCATCAGTAGATCGTCCTTTCCTGAAGCCATACTGGCATTCATTAACCCCCTTCATGAGTCTAAGTTCATGGATTCTGCTATTCAGAAGCCGCTCTTGGATTTTCCCCAAGTTGTTAAGAAGGCAGATTGGTCTGTACGATTTTACTTCTTTCTCGTCCTTATCTTTCCCTTTGGACAGGATTATGACTTTGGCCACCTTCCAACAACTGGGTACTCTACCTTGAACTAGGCATTCATTATAGAGATCGCTTAGCCATGGGGAGACAATGTCTGCCAAATACTGAAGTATCTCTGCCTGAATACCGTCCTCACCAGGGACCTTCTTCTTTCTCATCTTCCGAATTGCCGCCTCTACCTCCTCCTTCGAGAAGGGGAAGACAACAGTTTCGGTTCTATATAGGCTATGTTCGTTGATTCCTCTCTGAGCTGTATATGATGCTGGGTTTCCCCTGAGCCATCATCATCTGGGAGCAAACGATCAAGCAGTAGTTGCATGGAGGTTACCCAATCCTCAGTCATGGTTCCATCTCCCTTATTTAAGGTGGCAATCATGGCAGGTGTCCTGATTTTTTCCGACATGATCTTATACAGCATCCCCCACGGATCAGTTTTTAATATATCTTCGACATATCCGGTCCAGCTTTTAACTCTAAGTTCTTTAATTTTGTTATGATACTGAGACTTTAGATTTCGGTAGTTTTCCAGCTTCCGATTTCTGTCCTCGAATATCATGGATTTTTGATATATCTTCCTTGCCTTCCGCACCCGCACGCATAAGCGTGTAAGTGCATCGGACCAAGGTCGATATTTATCCCTTGATTGCTTGTGTTTGGGTATCGCCTTCGTCATCGCTTCAATTATGTTCTTTGTAATACCTCTGGCAGCTTCAACTACATCATCGCCTAGTCGCACAGGAGGAGGAAGTCTAAATGAATTTCTCAAAACGTCCCAGCTTGCTTGCTTCAGGTTGAAGGGTCTTGTTGTGCACATTTGCACATTAGCCGAGACCTCAACTTTTTGAATGTCAAACATTATTAAGTTATGATCACTGGTGGTTAAGTTATCAGTGACCCTCCAATTCCTTAAGAGCTGCACTGCTGAGTCGCTTGCTAAAGTTATATCTATGTTTTCATCCCCACCTGCTCTATTAGCGAAGGTAGGGGGATGTCCAGGTTTATTTACTACATTTAATCCTTTTGCCATTATTAATTCTTCTAAAAGTTCTCCTTTTTCATCTCTACGTTTGCTGTGCCACCAAGGCGATTTGGCATTACAGTCTGCAACAATAATTATGGGCTTTCTACTATATACTGTACAAATGTAATCTAATTTATTTATATATTGCTCAATTCCTTCACTGTATTGAAAGTAAATATTTGCTAAAATGAAAGAAATACTCTGAAAATTAATTTCCAATACAATACAGTGGGTGTCCGAAAATCTGGAAATTTTTACGACTTGTATTTTGCCATTGGTTTAATTCCATAGCATGCAACTCTGGAAGTTGCAGGCATTCTAGGAATTTTGTCTGCGATGCTGTATGGCTCTTGTAAGCAAAGCACATCCAAACGCAGCTCTTCTGCAACCTTCCTCACTTCCGTGAGCACGGCCGCACTCCGCATAGCATTCAGCTGTGCAATCCTCACAGTGTGACTACCTATTTATGGATGATGAGTATGAACTATACATCTCGGGAATATTTCCTTGGGATCTATTGTGGTGCGACCGTGCGCCTTTACGAAGTCCCGGTATATATCCTCGAAAGATACAGTTTCACCCCTTCTCTCGAAGGCGCTTAAAATTAACTGCTGAAGCCTATCTGGATCCGTGGGTAGGTTTACCGACTTGAGTTGTAGCCGATCAACCGCTTCCGGAATCGGAAAGGTCACCGAGCTACCCCTCGCGTGTTTCAATCGTGTCACGAATCTTAGGGCCATAGTCAAATTCCCGATTTCCTCGAGCCTACTGCATTGCAGCATATGCTCGAAGTCCTCGTGAACCGACGTTGGATCCCCAAGGTTAGAAACAGCTTGCACAGGTTTTGTTTGATTGTCTGGACACTTGTTTAAGTTAATCGTCTCCCTTTTCACAAAGGGGACTAGTGGTCCGTTAGAATAATCCAAGTCCTTGGTTTTCTTTGTGTTTGGTGTTATGTTTTCTAAGTTATTGTCACCAGAGTCCGTCTGCGTTGCTTTGTCTGCCACTGTTTGTATGGCAATATCCCTGGTCTCCGGAACATACACAGTCTGGGTTTCAGCGTCTCTGGTTTCTGGTTTATTGTTCCTCTGCCACCGATACAAGAAAGCCCTTATGACATTTCGTCGTTGCCGACTTGGAGGATTGCTATGTCTTTTGGTCTTGGGCTTAGGGTCCATAGTCCGTATTGTCAATCAATCTTTGCAAAAACATCTCGTAGGTAGGGCACTTAGTTCTATCCACACAGCGTTTTTTCCTCAACATACATGGTATACATGTCGGTGGTGTGCACACCTCAGTTCCTGCTTTGCAGTACTTTGAGATGTGCCCCAGATCACCGCATTTGTGGCAGCGGGCTACTTCAAGATAGTCCTTGGTAGACAAGGACGTGAAGCCCGCGAAGATTCGTCCAGTTTTCAGTATGAGAGATCTAATTCGTGGAGATACCTCCACAACATGGTGAACAGTTTGTAGGTTACGTGGTCCAGTTCGGAATTTGAATTTGAATTCGTTCTTGAAAGTGTCTTCATCTATGTCAGGAAAGTTTTGTTGGTATATTTGTTCCAGTAATTCGTCTTCTTTAAGGCCTGTAGACACAGAACACATGATCATCAAGGGATTCCTCTTTCGCGGAGGCTCGGCCACGATACCACTCTTTTTGAGGGCAGCATGACCTACCACGTGCTCGAGGTCCTCATGCGATTCCATCTCTAGTATCACATGCCTCGGGGTAGTAACCATTTTTTTAATTTTAATCTTGTCTTTGACAGGATTTACGATTTTTGTAAACGTGAGAGCTACGTCTTTTGCAGTCTTTCCTTTCTGAGAGATGAATAGAGTGTGTTTTGGTCGTTGTTCCGTAGGTCGTTTTGTCACTGGTCTTGTGCTGGGAGCTGGTGCAGATGTCACGACTTGACTGTATGTCGGTGTCGTTATTTGTCTAGGAGTCGTCGTCAGTATATTTAATTTTTCCTTAAGGGCTGCATTTTCGGTTATAATATCCTCGTAAATCTGTTGGAGCCTTCCCAAAGTTTCAATATATTCACGTTTCTTTGCAACATTTGTGTTCCTGTCGAGGGTGTAGAGCATAGACAATTCTGTCATTACTCTTGCCATGGGTTTATTGTCTGTGGTCCTACTTGCAGTTTCTGGTTCTGTTTCCGGTAAGCTGTAGCACCTAGGTCTCGATGTGGGATTCCCCAACTCAGAGGTAGGTGAGACTTCGGAAATTTTCCTTTTGGTAGTTGATTGCTCAACAGTAGAAGCCGATGAAATAGGCTGCTGGCTAGCTATCCCAGGAGGGGTTCTCGTCAGCTTAGAACCTCCCTGAAAAATCGCATTCCGTTCTTCTTCTTTACTGTCACCCATCATCAGAGTTAATAAGAAAAGGGAAGGTGCGATTGTTCCCCCAGCATGCTCACCGGTTCACAGTCACTAGTTCACAGTCACTGGCTACCAAAAACACTACATTATAAACATCATTACTAACCGCCACTGATACACTGCAATGTTATCTGGCACAAGCGCGCGTTCAATGACACAGTAATCTTACGCTAGACGTGAATTCAGCAAATTCCCCCGCACCGGCTGAGCACAAGAAAACACGTCCGATCGCTTTGATTGCTAAAACTCAACTAAGTTATATAACTAGAGGAGAGCAGGCATATATATTATAGAACTATTGTTAGCACTGGATAAGCCTTTGCAAGAATGGCCAATGAGCAAGATCATCGGCCAGCCAATGGGAGTGTTGGTGTTCAACCTTCGGGTCGCATAACCACTCTGAACACCTCACATGGAATTTTAGTCGAGTGCTATGCTAAAGCCAAAAAATCATATACTTGTGGCATCTTAGCCCTCCACTACTATTCACTAACGGGACCCACCTAGCGGCACGATTTGAACTACTAGGAACATCAGGCCATAATGCCATCTAGTAGGCAGAAGGTGAAACTGGGAGAAATTAAGGGTCGAATCGATAGTCGTCTGCCAAGTAAGCATGCTTACCTACCTAGGTGGCAGGTGATTGATAAAGGCCTGCTAGCTGGCATACCCCTAGTGCTGTCAACAACATGCTTTCCGTTTGCAAGCCACGAAGCACAAGCTTCCCGCATCAACATGCTGGAGTTTGCGAACTATGTGGAGATCATGATGAGGAAGCGAGAAGAATGTTGCCGTAGCTATATGTGAGCGACATGGAGGATCCTTTTCACAAATATAGGGATCGCGAATTTAAGGTGCGATAAACATTTGAAAGGGAAACAAAGGATGCAGACCAGTACCTGCTGGCACCTCCTCTCTGCCTTGAACATGTATTTCCAACGATTTTTGCCGAAGGCGTTCGTAGCAGGTGAAGATGTTCGGTGCGGCCATCTTAACAGATACTATCACCAACAACCACTTTGAATAATACCATGTTCTCATGCTTAAAACTATTAAGATAATCTTTTATAATAGTAAAACTAAATCTTGTTTAGAAAATGTTTATTATTCCTTATAACTTAAATGTTCTTAAAAAATACACCTATTGAAAATTTATACTGACATTCTCCCTATCATATTGGTCAGAATGATGTAGCCATTTTAGCTCGACCATAATGTATCTACACGGTTGCCATTCACTGCAAAATCCGAACCCCTGCCTACCCCTGCCAGAACCTCTGCTGGCAGGGCTTTCATGATACTGAAAGCAAGCAGACTGCAAGGGATCTGCCAACTAGGTGTGGGTAAGCTGCCATACTTGGCAGAGCTTTATAAATCTGAACCTAATTCTCCTTTCTTCTCTTCTTGAAGAATAGTTTGTGATTCTGAATATTATTGATCTAAGTTGCATCAAGGAAGAGATTCGTATATGTAAATCTGGCTAAATATTTATCTTCATAATCGTTAATTATGGACTTTGTTTCAAGCTAGAAAGTTTGTTTATTTCCGCATAGCAACCCATAGAATTATCATTACCTATCATATTTCCAATTTAATAATTAATTTGAATACTTGTTTGGACTAAGAAATTAATGTTAAGTGGAAGAAGTGTGCTTACTCGTATAAAATTAGAAACAATCTTTATATTTTGTAACTTAATGCTTCCGTTGCATATAGCCCCTATTGATATGAGTGGCTGTGAAATTTCTCAAGGGTTCCACTGAATTCAGACAACCTTCCACATCATTAACTAACCTGGAGAATTTAGTTCACTGTTTTTTATGTGGACTAAAATGTACTAAGTGTAGAATCAATATCCATATTGCCAGAAGCCATGGATCTTCACAAAATTCATCAGGCACAGATATTGGTTAACTGCATCTTCTGCACTTTATATTGATGGCAAAGATATAGCTCTTATCAGTAGATCTAAAATAAATAAATAAATCTTTATTTAATCTGGCAGAGTTAAGGCCTTTTCTTACACTCAACCAGAGACAGAAAAAAGAAACAAACAAATACACTAACTTAGTTCTATAAGTAATAAGAATACACTAGATGCATACATATACAGTTGTGAATTTAGTCTATGTTACATGAAATAAAACTATTTTAGTAAAGTGTGTTACGCTAGAAAAATAAGTAACTTATCTTAGATCTATAATATAGGCTACAAGAAACAATAAAACGAAAATGCTTTACCGGGTATAACTAAAAAATTAGCTTAAATGTTGACAGCATACAGCAGACCCTGATGCTAGAGGGAAGAAGATTCCAGGAACGTGCAGAAGTTACAGTAAAAGACCGGGAATATATGGATGTTCTATGGATAGGTATTGAAAGTAGAGAGTCATGTTGTGATCTTGTATTTAGTGAGTGATTTGAAGATAAATACTGAATACGATTAGCCAGGTAATGGGGAGTTGAGGTTTGGAGGATTTTAAAAAGAAGAGAAAGGGAGTGCATAGATTGCCTTTCACAGACACGGAGCCATGATAATCTCAGAAGGGACGGTGTGACATGCTCAGGTAGTCGGATATTACACACAAAGCAAATGCATGCATTATGCGCGCGCTGCAATTTTAGGGCAAGGCTTTCACTAAGATCACATAAAACGACATCACAATAATCGAAGCGAGGCATTACAAGTCTTTCAATTAAGGACTTCCTCAAAGAAAATGAAATACACATTTCAGCAGTTATTATTATTTAGATACCTTTAATTTAATAGAATTATGAATCTATTTTCAAATTCTATAGTCTTTTCCCTTTACTTTGATATATAACATGTCTATGTCACATAAGAAAAAGATGTAACCACTTTTGTCCACTTTCACATGGATTGAATCTATAAGGTCATTCCTCAAGTGGGATTGAAGGTTGTATTTATATCCTAATTCCATAGTCTTGATTTCATCATCGTTCAGTTGTAATTTTGTCAGATTGAGGATTACAGGATAGAAAGTAGTTTCTTTTTAGCAACATCCAACACAATATCATCAGTGTTTCCACCTTCTTCTTCTTTAACGCCGAATATCCTCAGACATTGACAACGTTGATATTGTTCAAGCTCATCAGTTTTCTTATCTAGTTTAGCCTCGAGCTGTTTTATTGTGTTGTCGCGCTCTGCCAATGGGACCTGTAGGTTTTCAATAACTATGGTGTTCCTGTCTATAGTAGATTGCAGTTCTGCCACCACAGAATCTCGGACAAGATTAGCTACTGGGTCAGAAGGTTGTAGTTATCCATATGTGGTCTTCGTTTTAATACATCAGGCCTACATAGTACAGTCCATAAATCCAAGACATGTTCATTTGTCCAACAAAGAAAACATAGGAAGGATTCTAAGAAGCAGCTCTCAAAATAGGAAGTGCAAAAGGATATTTATTTTTGGCATAAAACATTTGAAGATATTCATAATAATAATGAAACTTTTGATTCTATTGTCTTTGAAGTTAAGATTAATAGTTTTATGACATTTCTGTATGAAGCAAATTCAACATTGCCAGGTCCTGAATATCCTACCACCTAATATTATCAAATGTGAAAAGAGGGAAAGAAAACAGTGTGACTCATCAAAAGATTCTTCTAATTCTCAGAGATCATTCAAAGCTTATAGTATGAGAAATATGAATACGTGTGATTATGAAGTTGCTCATTTGAACTATTATAACAGAAGGAAAGCTGTTGTATGAAAGACTATGAATTCCGATAGCGTAAAGCATATATGTGCAATGCCTGGCTCATGGGCCAAATGTGGCTCGCCCCGACTTTTGATCCAGCCCGCGGAACATTTTAAAATCGTGCTTGAAAAAGTAAATATTTTCGGTTCTCGCCAACAAGAAAGAGGGGTAAAACAAAAGCCTGGACTATGAGGGTGTTCCTTCTGGTCAGCTCTAGAAAAATGCTGCAACTGGCGCCACCAGATAGCACGACGGTAGCACCTTTGCTTTTTCCCTCCAATATTTGTGGAATGTCTGATCGCATGTCCAGTCACATGTCCTACTCCTAGGTCGGTGGTACACTCATCGCGTTACATTGCGTGGAGATAGTTTTTGCTTTGTTTTTAAGTTTTCTTAGTTCGGCAAGTGTATGAAAGGATGTCTGGTGTATAAAAGAGAAAAGTGGACACAGAATGTTGCCAATTTCAAGAAAGATGGACTGATGACTACTTTTTTATCATGGTAAGCCTAATCTGCCTGTTGTGTAATGAATCCGTATCTGTTTTAAAAGAATACAATATGAAGCGGCATTATTCGAGTAAGCATATTACTCATCATACACTCACGGGTCAGTTGCGAAAAGATGAAATTCAAAAGCTAATCATCAATTTGGACAAACAGCAACAGATTTTTAATAAACAAAGGACAGTATTGTGAAAGCTAGCTTCGTAGTCAGTTCAAATAGCGAAGTCATTGAACCATTCGCTGAAGGAGAATTTGTCAAAGAGTGCCTGTTAGAAATTTCAGATAAGAAAAAAAGAATTTGAGAAAATAAACTTATCAAGACGTACTATTGTTTGACGTATAGATATGATGGCTGATGATATCAAGAAAAAATTGGTTGATTGTGTGACTGATTTTAAATAATTTTTTATTGCTTTGGACAAGGGACCACTAGTGGAGAAGATATTTTTCGTGAGGTTAAAAGTGCTATCGAACAGTATGGTTTGCAGTGGTGCAAATTATTTGGGGTTTGCCTTCTATAGTCGGTTCACGAAAGGGTTTCATCGGAATTTTGAAAGAAATTACAATTGACTTGAACGTACAAATAGACGATTTAATAATCCTACATTGCATTATCCACCAACAAAACTTGTGTTCAAGTCCATTCAATTGCAGAACATCATGGATGTGGTAATAAAGACCATTAATATTATTCGATCCCACATGCTTAACCATCGCCAGTTCAAAGCATTTTTGGATGACCTCTCTTCAGAACATGGTGACGTGACATATTATTGTGAAGTAAGATGGTTAAGCAAAGGCAAAAATGCTGAAAAAGATTTTATGATCTTCGACAGAAAATAGCTGATTTTATGGAAATCAAAGAAAAGCCTTTGCCTGAAGTCAGTGATCAGAAATGGTTATGTGATTTAGCATTTCTAGTTGACATCACAGGTCACTAGAATGAGTTGAATTTGAAGCTTCAAAAACGAGGTCAGGTGGTAAACGAATTATACAGCCATTTGAAAGTGTTCCAGAACAAAATTCGCTTGTGGGAAATACAAATGCGATCTGGAAACTGTTATCATTTTTCAAACACTATCCAGTCATAAAAATATTGATTACACTCAACATGCTGAAGAACTGAAATCATGGTCGGAGCAATTTTTTAATAGATTTTCAGACTTCAAAAACATGGATAGCTGCTTTAACCTTTTTGCTACCCCGATGAAAAGTGACATCGAGAAGGCTCCGAGACACCTGCAAATGGAATTGATCGAGCTTCAGGAAGACACACTTTTAAAGCCAAAATTTGAAGACGTGGAGCTAAGTGATTTCTACAGAACATACCTTGCTGAAGAAAACTACCCACAGCTGAGAGCATTTGCAAGAAAAATGATTTGTGCATATGGAAGCACTTAGAAATGTGAACATTTCTTTTCCATGATGAAAACTAATAAATCAAAGTATTGAACCAGACTTACAGATGAAAATTTGGAAAACACTCTGCGCTTGTGTGTTTGTGGGATTGATGCCAACATTGATTATCTTGTTTCTGAAGTTCAAGCTCACGCTTCTCTTTAATTTCTGCTGATTGTAAGTAAATACCTAATCAGTTCGATATTGTTCTCATTCATTAACTTCAGCATTATACTTTATAAATGAATCGGCACATGCTAAAAGGGCCTCAGTCCAAGCAACCCAGTTTGGAAAAAAACGAAAAAACTGTTTCTAAGCAACCCTAATTTTTCTTTTAAACTAATTAAATTTACTGGAAGGTATTACTTACCTCAACGTTACCCTTCTTTACTATATTAACATGTTTATATGAGTACCTGTTAGGGGATAAAATGCCATTTTCATGCTTAACTCAGTTTGCAATTTTTTGTGACTGAGGCCCTTTTAGCATGTGCCGATTCAAATATAAAAAACCGTATCATGATTATTTTTTCACAACTACCTATTATCTACGGGCTGCGACTTCATAAATATCATAAAGTTTAGCCCGCATCTTTCCAAAGGTTTCCCATACCTGGCCTAAAGCAATGTCCCATTAAACTGGATGAAATTGAAGATAATTTTCAACAGATGTTTGGGTCTTCCAAAACAATGTCAGAGAAATATATCTCCAACATTAATCATGAGATAATGTTCTAGAAGTTTCTCTAAATAGTATAAAAAGAGCAATAAAAGGGATGTCATTAGTAGCGTCTGGATTTTTATGTAATATCAAAGTGCGAAATATGTACATAAAAATGAACTAAATATCAGGGAAATATGTAATAAAACGTGTAATAATCACAAAATATGTAGTTTAAATTTAATATTTTAATGCAATGTTCACCCAAGCTTCTACATGCTACCTCTAATTTTGACAGTGAGTGGAACTTATATGATTTATCAAATTAAAGTTACAGTAAAAATGCTTCAGGTATGCACTTGTTTGTGGAGAAATATGTATTGTATCAAAACCTGTTGTCCTCATGCCTTGAAAACTCACTTTTGAACCCGATTATCCCATTTGAGTTGAGTACACTGTATTTTTAGAAGACACAATATTTATTTTAAGCTCTATCCACAATGGGCAGTTGCAGTAGGCCGCTTGGGAGCAGCTCTCGAGCCGTCCACAATATGCAGTCGACATTGAGGTTAGGAAAACATTTTACAGAATAAAAAATGTGGAGGAATCGCTTTATAATTGCATAATATAGGCCTATGTAATAAACACATCTTGCTTTCTCGTAGTATGCTAATATGTTTATTTGCACTAGTAAATCATTTTCAATCTCGTAATATGTTACTTGCAGTCGTGCAGTTGGTAGTCGAAGATGAATTTCTCGACTGCTGACTACTCTACCAACTGCCGATTGCCTGCTGTCGACTGCAACTGCACATTGTGAATGGCGTCCATTACTCACCACACGTTATACTTCAACTGCCGACTACCAACTTCGACTGCCGACTGCACATTTTGGATGGAGCTTTAATTTGTGTGCACAGCCATTTCATAATCACGGGTGGGACATTCTAGCAAATTATAAAAACTATTTTTGTTTATTACATATCATAAATAATAAACTAGAATTGGTTCCTCACATTCTGTAAAATTTACAATGCCTTCTCCTCCACACTACATGCAAAGCATTATTTAAAATTTATTTTAAATATTTAAAATTTGTTTTTCAAAATCTGTTGCGGGTGGGACATAATTTGGACACTGATTTTAATGATGCAAAACAAAAGCTAATTTTCTGTTCTGCTAGTACTGTTAGGGTCTTAATGTTGTTATTAACGAAGGTATGAGGGATTAAATACAAATTATAAACTGTTTCCAGGTTGTCAGAACATTTATTTAACTCATCAATAATAATTTAACAAAACTATCACTGTTACGGGTGGGACAAAAATTCTCTTGTTTGTTATTTCGAGGGCTTAGAGTCAGACAACGTTAACTCCCATAACACAACATGGGAGTTAACGTTGTCTGACTCTAAGCCCTCGATTTTACATAGTAATTAACCACACATATTTTTTGAAGTTAATGTTATACCAAATTGTACCTTAGGATTTATATTTTCTCAAATGAAAATGGACATAGCTGATTACTCGACTACTTGGAATTAAAGAGTGTTAAAATCATGCTAAAAATGGCAAAAAATCAGGGTGTTATCCAAACATTGTACTTAAAACAATATTTCACTTAACCCATATTAGTTTTGTTTTCATTATCCAGCTCTTCCCAGTTTTCTCCAACAACAGCTGCAGTTACTGATATCCAGGAATCCCTCTTCTTATCCCGGTTTTTTAAATCACAATCCTGGATATCGTACAAACAAGGATGTTTCTGTACTTCCAAAGTAATTAATTCACTATCTAAATGTTCCATTGTTGTTGAGATTGATATTCAAAATGATGGCGAGAACACAACTGCAACAGCTGCTTGAAAGGAGGCACGTGTGGCCACTCAAGTCAGCGTGAAAACCAATTAACAAATGGACCCCAGCCCATTCTCTGAGGGGGCAACCTTGAAGACGCAGCAAAATGACTCCTTTTCTGCGATGAATCACTCCCATGTGGCCCGTCTCACATCTGTCAATGTAATCTATACATTTTGCTTGTTTTCCTGCAGAACCACAGCGCGGAAACAAGCCCTTGTGTGGCCTTAGCCTAAAACATGACACTTTTTTCTTATTCTTCTTCTTCGTTATTTCCCCCCCCCCCCCCAAATCCCAATAATTGCCAGTAGTTCAATTGAAAATGGAAGTAGCAATGAAAGTAGTTGTTACATATAAATTCGAAATTTGGCTTCAATTTGAGGGAAATCCAAGTACAAAGTGCACAAATCAAGAAAACCAGAATAAAAAATCAAACAGATGAAGAAAACACTAAATAAAATATATCTTCAAAAAACAAAATATTACTGTGAAATATAATCCTTCCCCTATGTAGCCTAAATATGGTTTTACTTTCTAATTACATTCATTTTTAGAAATCCATGTCCTGGTTGACTTTTTTCTGGAATGGCCCAAAAGGCATATTTAAATATCTCAGCAAGACAAATGAAACGACTAGAAAGGCATATATAATCCTTATTAGAGAATGGCTGGTGGCAGCCATACAATCCATTCACAATATGATCAACCCCTGGATAGAGCAACTGAACCAGTTGTTACACTTTGGAGGTCACGAAGGGAGGAAAAGTAGGGGAATTACTTCACAACTGAACCAATTGCTACACTTTAAGGGTCACGGGAGGGGAGGTAGGGGAATGGCTTCACACTTTCAGAGTACTGTTCAACAGGCTTGGTGTATTATAATAGCTATAACGGCTATAGCCATCAGACTTGAAATTTAAAGCCCTGTTCTTATTTCCTGTAACATCTCAACCAGCCAGTCTTGTGTTCCAGCAGCATCATAATGCATTACGCTAATGTTGCAGCAGCTACTTCTTGTGGGTGATGATATTAGGCTTTTTTGGTTCTTTTAAGTTATAAAGCTACAAGCAGGTGTCTGCGGCTTCGCAGTTGTTAATTAATTCAAAGATAAAAAATTAAGAGCAAAATAATTAAAACATTATATTTATTAACACTTACATGCAAATCGCTCATAAACTAGACAATTAATAATTATAATGAAACAGGTAAAAATCCAGTTTTGGAATGCATTCCACGATTAGAAAGCGCCGCTTGGGAAAAACAACCTCAAATTGAGTTCCCTAGCCCAGAAAACCCATGCATAGTGAGTTCCGTCCAAATCAATCAGTGTTTGCCCATTTAGGCCTATATTCATTATCCTTGTTCTGTCTATGTTGAAAATTTCAGGGTGAGCTCACATAATCGTGATCAATAATTCCATGTGATATATTGAAAAAATCGTAATGCTATTATTTCCGAGTTATGACAAAAAAAAAGCCAAAGCCACCTGCAATTCATTTGACAATTGAAATGTTTTACTGAAAACTGATGCTTTGATAGTGCAAAAAATTAATGCTTTCTGCCAGTTTTTCACTCAAAACTTGTGAACGAAAGCAAAAATTAAAAATCTGGCTTCCAGGTCATTCGGTCCATCTATGTTTAAAATTTCAGATCTCTGCATGCAGTAGATTTCACTGGGCATCGTGTACAGACAGACAATCAGACAAACTAAAACTAAACTCATGGCGCTACATCCCTGAAGGGACTTGGGCTACCACCCAACCGCTGCATCGTCTACCATAGGCAGATGACAGGATTGGGGGTATATGGTCAGCATGCCGACACCCACGGCCGTTAATGGTGGATTTAATGACTGGAGCCGCTACTTCTCTATCAAGTAGCTCCTCAATTTGAATCACGAGGCTGAGTGCACCCCATTGCAGACCTCCCTACCTCAGAAAAATCCGAGGAGGTTACCGGGGATCGAACCCGGGCCAACGGATCTGTAGTCAGTGACGCTAACCACAAGACCATGCCGGCAGACCAAACAGACAAACACTTCCTTTTATTATTATAGGTGATATAGGCTATTTTCTGATTTTAGATGTATTTTGCAAATTTTATGAACATACAGACATGAGGTATGCCTGCTCCAGTAGTTTCTACAGGCTGTAAAAAAATATATTAACTTAAAATTGGGCAGTTTTCCAACTATTTTCTGTGATAAACATTGCCCGTCATCATCAAAAGTATCACTATTCCAACTTCAGAGTTTAAGTACCCAATGAAAAACCTGAGAAATTATTGATAAGTATTTGGAGTATAGGTCTGCATGTAGGAATTTGATGACAAATATCAAACATAATATTCTGTAGTGCATAATCTTCAACTCTGTTTTAAAACCTTTGAGAACAGACTGAGAATATATCTGCAGGTAACAAATTTGGAGTCTAATTCCTTAATATTACATTTGGTGCAATTTTTTTTTTTTTTTTTTTTTTTTTTTTTTTTTTTTTTTTAATTTACCAAAATGTCTCTAGATGTCACTGGTGAACAATCACTTCAGATATGACACATGGCCCTGTGTATTAGAATGAACAAAATATTGTGTACAGTTGATATATATCTGTTTCCCGCTCTGGAAGGGTTAACATGTTTATATTGCTTCTTATTTCAGTTATTAAATCAAAAGCAGATAGGCAGCTGGAGCAGCAAAGAAAAGTTGTCATCACCTGTTATTTTTGATAGCCTTAGGAATCAATATTTTGGGACATTCAATAAAACACAGATAAGAATATGGACAGGAAGTGATGAAAACCTTGACAAGATCAAGAAAATTAAGGTAGGATAGTCCTCCTTCCTGGACAGTATGTTATCATCCATGGTTCCTTCTGTTCTTTTACTTCAAGTAATACATGTAACACTTAATCGTGGTCCAATTTAGTTTCAGGAGCAGATTCACAGTATAGTACCGCAGAAAAATGGAGGTGAACCATTGGTTTTATTCAGCAGTGGGGTTGTGAAAACTTTGAGCACAGCTCTGGAGACTAGAAAGTCACATTGCAATGATACACTGCTCTGCCATGATGAGGTTATAGAAGAATGTCATATTGTGCCCCATGATAATTCTAATTATGTAACCCTGTTTTCTCGTAGCCCTTCGGTGAGTAATTTGAAGATCTTTAAAAAAGTTGGTTGAAATTCTATGTTGTCTCTGTCCTTAATTTCTGTAGAAAACTTCATAAATATACAGTGGTTTGTTTATCACAAATGTTATGATTTGGTTGGTTATTTCATGCAGAAATATGTGGTTTTACCGTATTTTACGGACCATAAGACGCACTTTTGTACCTTGATAACAAAGCGTTAAAAGTTAGGTGCGTCTAATGGTCTGAAGTACACTAAAAATATGAAATTATGGTAAATATTGCTGGAATACCATAGTTATACACAAGGTGTTGTAAATGATTACTAACTTTAGCACGAATGACTGTACATTACTGCACTTGTCACAATCATAAAATGAGGGCAACTGGAAGCCAGGTATACAATGCGAAAAGAAAGGAATGTTGAGTTCTTTTATACAAAAGGAATGTTTTCCCCGGGTGGTTTAAATGATTACAAATACCTCTAAACAGCCTTGTCCTGTTACACAGACCATATGCTCAATTGAGGCTTAGAGGGTGTAAAAGTATTTTTAGTCTTTTATGAGAAATCAGTTCAGTTAAAATTTAGGCGATGCCATCTGTACAGAAGAGATTTTCGTACAATGCAGGTTTTAAGTTAGAAGTGTTGTACACCGATTCCATTGTACAAGGTTATAATTTGCTTATGTAATGAAGTATATTATTCCCTTTAAAATATTTAGTTTAGAATCACATTAAATTTATTTTCCTTTAAATTTCCATCCTAAAATTAAGGTGTGTCTTATGGTCCGTAAAATATGGTAACTATACATGTGTCTAAAATATAGACTGGAGTTCTCAAAATTCTGGGTTGAAGGAAGCTTATAAATTGTATGCACTAGGACTCTTGACTTTTTTTATTTTTATTATTATTATAACAGCATGCTCCATTACTTAGTAATATTACATGCCCTATAAACACCCTATTTACATTTATGATTGCTACACTCGGCTTATTTCTACTATACTGAGTTTACTGAACTATATTACAAATATATTTTCAATCAATTTATATACTTCATTTTCAGTAGCGGCTTGTGGCGCAAAACGAAAGTGTGCTGCAAATACTATTTCATACAGCAAAATTAAAATATTTTTAAAAATTATTAGTAGGCCTATCTAAACTGCTCGTCTCTTAATCCATCTCTGGGAACTCTCATGCGATTTTCTCTGCCCTAATTATTTTTTTGCTTATTTCTCTTGTCTCGTCGAACGTTGTGTGAGTTGTGTGACAAGAGAAAATAGCAAAAATTAATAATAATAACAATAATAATAATAATAATGATAATAATAATAATGGTAATAATAATGATAATGATGATAATAATAATAATATTAATAAATAAAATCAGGTAAACTGATGTAACAAAGTGCCAGTATGTTTTTGTTTAATCAGTTATGACTGTAATTATGATATGCAGAATATGTTTTTTTTTATTATTGAATTCCAAGTTAAGCTCCAGATTTATTCATTAAGCAGGACTTACGGAAGAACAAATGTCTAGTCTTTTTTAATGAGATTAAAATCTTCCAGCATCAGCTGAACTGTTCAGATTTGTGATATCATGACAATCGCACACTCACATAAAAATACCCAAAAAAAAATTCAAATTTACCGGTTTCGGGTTTTGAACCATGGACTCCAGAATGTGAGGCCAAGACGTTACCATCTCGGCCACCGGGGTCATTTTAACAGTCTAGTTGGATAAGCGCATGTAAATCAATAGTGTGTTTTGTCATAACTACCTGTATTTTAATTTCCAAGGCCTTATAAGATCACAGTAAAACAATAGGCAGTGTTGTCAAGATAACTGATTTTCATTTTTTTTTAATAAATTCTTTCAAATACGTATATTACCATAAAATAGGCACTAAATTGAGCATTACTCCGAAACAGGTCAACCGATTTTATCCATTATAAATAGACTTCTTCCCATAGACATTATAAATACGTATACGAAGTTTCATAAATATACGATAAAGCGTATTTGAGTTATTGCGCCTTTAAAATAGACACTAAATTGGGTTACTCCGGTACCGGTCAACAGATTAGGTTCAAATTCAATAGGGCACTTCTCATGAACGTCATAAATGCGTATACCAAGTTTCATGGAAATCCGATACAGCGTATTTGAGTTATGGCGCCTTTCTATTAGAAAGGCGCCACAATCTATTAAAATAGGCACTAAATTGGGCATTACTGCGGTACCGGTGAACCGATTTGGTTCAATATCAATAGAGTTCTTCCCATTGACATTATAAATGTGTTTTCCAAGTTTCATGAAAGTTCTAAAAAGCGTATTTGAGTTAGAGCGCGTACAGACACGGACAGACGGACAGACATTTTTCGTCCCCCACACAATCTCATAAAGTACCATACTGGCACATAATAATAATAATAATAATTAGGGCAGGGAAAATCGTGTGAGAGTTCCCCGAAATGGAATAAGAGACGAGAAAATAGTATTTTTAATGATCGAGGTAGAGGAAGTCGCTTAGTGTTCCCAGTGCGACAGAATACTTAATCGGGGTTGTGGAATCCGGGTTTTTCTGAATTTAACACATTCGAATTTGGCGGTGAAGATGAAAAGCATTGCTTACTTGCTACATCACGGCCCCCTACCATCGATGGTGGAAGATCTTCTCACATAACTAACAGCGCGCCCGCCGGTGAGATGTGAACCTCCCTCAGAATCCCACTCTGGGCTGCCCGCTACCACAGCATGTTCTGCAGGTTAAAACTTCCATATACGCCATGCAGTCAAGGTTGAGCATGATGTCACACCCTACGAGAGCTGCGCTGTTCGCAACATGCATTCACGAGGCGGAAAAGATAATATTCACATTACCGACTCTTGACTCCCAAGCTACCAGCTAAGAAATTCTCACATGGACGCACCAAGTTCAAAATCTACACAAAAGAAAATATAATATTGCGTTTGAAAATAACATTATACGACGAGCAGAAAACA
This sequence comes from Ectobius pallidus, assembly GCA_964059195.1. Lineage (NCBI taxonomy): Eukaryota > Metazoa > Arthropoda > Insecta > Blattodea > Ectobiidae > Ectobius > Ectobius pallidus. The sequence continues at coordinate 40,132,450 of CAXKWD010000007.1, read as the reverse complement.
AGCTGTGTGCTGCAGCACATAGGAGAAACCGCCACTGCACTAAATTCAACTGATGGGCATAGCAGTGTATGTAATGGGCATTGGGGAAACTGCTTTTTATTTATGCCCGAACCCCACCAGTTTCACCACTCATTACGGAGGCCCCATCATATGTTTGTGCAATAATTTTATTAGGATTATCTTTGAAAATTTCACCAATTACTCCTAAAATGCACTCTGATATTGCTTCAGCATCCTGCCCTTCTGGATTGAAAAACCCCCAAAATCTTTCACAAGGAACACCATTTATTTCATATCAAAACACGATAACCAATTGTGTTTGGTCTGAAACATCTGTGCTTTCATCCACCATGATGGCATCGAACTCAGCATTCCTCATTTCTTCTATTATCTTCTCACGACACACTTGTAACATGGAATCCAGTAGTTCGTTTTGAATTGTTTTGGAGGTTCCCTTGAAATCCCGATTTGATTCCATGTGCTCTTTCACAGCACTATCTAAACTGCTCATAAAATCAACAAGTCCCAAGAAAATGCCCGGATTGTCAGACATTTCAGTCTCATCATGTCCCCGTAACGCGATTTCAAATGCACACAGAACTTGATACAGTCAATAATTCTTGAAAGGACATATCTGTTCTTTTCCACTTGGTCATTGTGTGATCGTATGGCATCATGATAAGCACGGCTTAATTGTGTTGCAATATTTACAGTTCCAATTGCAGCTAAATTCAACACATTATGGAGTGAGTCTTGTTGTCGTCGTGATTTTTGTTGTCGTGATTTTTGCTCAACCCTTTAAGGTGACCAAGATCCTTTACACCCGTTGTAGACCATGCTGGTGCACCAGTATTCCCGAACAGGAGGCAGGGGAAACAAACCAATAAGTTCCTTACTTTGCACCCGCAAAGCCAATCATATGATTGATATATATCAGGTTTAAAACGCCTGCTGTAAGGAGCCCTGTTTTTCCACTATCCACCTGCGTCATATTTAAATTTGGAGTAGGCCTCCCCAGTTTTTTTATGACTACTTTTTCCTCCAATTGCCTGGAAGAAAAAGGCGTCCTTAGCAAGCTGTCCACCGAATTCATATTTCCACATTCACAAGCCAAACGCTATGCTAACACTGAATCACTCGTCTGAAAGCATGTGTTTAAACACAAGACACCGTAATGCTTCTAGTGGCTAAAACCAGAACTACAGTTTCATCTATATTCCAACAGATGTCGTGGCAAGTGTCATTTTGTGTCAGCGAGATCACAGCGCGCTAGTGAGACATGAAGAAATTAGTAGTACATGTTCAAAATCTCGTGAATGCAATTCAACGGCAGCCCGTTCTGCATGTTAAAACCAGCTTACACGTCATAAAGTCAAGCGTAAGCATGACGTCACACCCTACGAGAGATGAGCTGTTTGCCAAATGCATTCACGAGGCGGAAAAGATAATATTCACATTACCGACTTCCATTCTCCAACATAACAGCTAAGGAATTCTCGCGTGGACGCGCCAAGTTCAAAATCTAAGTAAAAGAAAATATAGTATTGCGTTTGAAAATAACATTATACGACGAGCAGAAAACAAGCTGTGTGCTGCAGCACTATAGGAGAAACCACCACTGTTCATTTTATATATCCGTGTGTCTCTAAATTGTGTCTAAATTTATTGACTTAATGTAATTTATGAGTTCATCTGTGTAGTCCTTCATTAATTTTTCCTCGTTAAATGTCCATTTTCCATACGCTCTTATCATAGAGTTTTTGAAATGAGTTTGTTCTCCCTCCAGATTTGGACATTCAAACAGAAGATGTACTACAGACTGTTCTGGAGCTCCACACGTTCACTCTGGGCTATCTTTTATTTTAAATCTATAAAAGTACGAGTTTGTCTTTCCGTGCCCTTTTAGGAATGTTATATTTCCGGTCAATGGTATGTTTATTTTTAAACGTTCGACTCTTGACTATTGTACCTAGCTAGAAGGCAGTGAGCTGAAATTGGTGTAATTTCTTAGAGGTTGGTGTCTGATCATTGTTCATTGCTTCTCCATGCAACAAATATATGAACAAAGTTAATGATATGCCTATTTTATATAAACCTTTGCTACTAAATGTAAGGACTTTTTGTTGTTGCAGGTAATAGTTACAATAGATTTTGCTGCTGGAAAAATTAATGGAGTACTTAATTTAAGTAATTTTCCCTAATCTTCACAAGATAAAAAATCTAGTATTATATATATTCAAAAAGCCGCCTGCCATAGCTGAGTGGTTAGACCACTTACTTTCCACCACTGTGACCCGGGATCAAATCTCAGTGGATCCATGTGGAATGTGTGGTGGACAAAATGGGGTTGGGGCAAGTTTTCTCGGTGCTCCTGTTTCCCCTGCCACTATGTCATTCCACCATAGCTCCATTCGTCACACTAAGATCATTTTATTGCTATAAAGGAATTATATTATATATATATATATATATATATATATATATATATATGTATGCCCGCCACCATGGGTGAGTTGGTAGCATGACTGCCAGCCACTTGGGCAGCCCGGGTTCGATTTCTGACCGGGTCGGGGATTTTACAGAGATGTAAATTTCCTTCCTGGATCAGGACTGGGTGTTGTGTCCTCATTCTCATCTGCGAAAAGCCCGGTCCTCCCTATGCGGTATCATCCAGCCTAGTGTCCCTCGGTTGGGCTGTGGGCATCCCCTCCACGGCTCTGTCCCAAGGCAGGACCGGCCTCCAGGCCGAACACTTCATGTATTTTGATATGCTTGAAATATGCAACTCGAAGTGATCTTACCCATGGGTTCTTGATTTAAAACACGACAGATTATGTTTGGGTACCGTACCAAATAATTTTTTATATTGTAACAGAACTTAGTCTGCAGCGTCGGTAAAAATCAAACAATTTTTTTATATTGTAACGGAACTTAGTCCGCAGCATTGGTAAAATAGTGTAAATTTCCACATTACCTTAATTATTGGCTGGTAGCTCTCTTCTTCATTTTCTCAGGGGCATGTTAAGGTTGCAGTAGATGCATATTCCCTGTAATGGCAATGGTTGGAGTAGGGAACACACGTTCACACACACAATTACTTGGAAATACAAACTTCTGTAAGTGTGGTTTTATTCAAGTTTTTAGTCACATGTTATTAGATGTTTGAAATATAGATGAAATAACACTATATTACAGCAGGTCTGTAACGGACACACACATCCCCGGTATCAAAGAGCTTACTATTATTTCTACATATTAATGTAGGAAAAAACTATCAGGCCAGCCTTGCTCTACTGACTCTCAAAAATACAACCTTCCTAGTCGCCGCGTGATGAGAAAGTTATTTAGTCCAGCTTCCTAACAAACCAAACTCTGCCCAAAGGGCAAAAGAATATTTGCTCTGCTTGGCTATAGCAATAAGAGTTGGTTGGTACTGACAAGTATGTAACATCTTGTTTAGGGGGTGGAAGGCAGGGTTGTAAAAAAGCCTGCTAAAATTGAAAAAGACCTGATCAGTGGTTTTTTTCAATTTTAGTCAGTTAAAATCATGATTTTAGCCGGCTATAAATTTTTCCTGGTTGGGGGAGGTGGGAGCGGGTTGAAATTTTGAAAAAATTACATTTAGGGCCCTATGGGGTTTAGAGGGAAACTTTGTCTGCATAAATTAGACACCAATGATTCAGTGGTTGTGGGGGTGAGGGTGGAAATTCAAAATGTTTAAAACCATGTCTTGTGGGGTATCGTTGAAAAGCTCTTGATGAGTAATCTTTAAATCAACAACTAGTTTCTCGATAGCGCTCATATAAGGAGAGATTTGAATTTTTGAAAGTCAAAAACACTTTAAAATATACCACAGCCAATAGGCATGCCGAAATGAATTCATGAGGACCAACTGAGGCTAAAATTACCAATGAAATAAAGTTTGAAATATTAAAAATAATAGTTAAATATATTTAGAACAATAATCCTTGGCCAAATTAAAAATGAAATAATAAAAGATATCAATTAATACATAATTAACAACTCTTTTTATAAAAAATATTTCCGTTTTTATTTTACACTTACCCCAATAAATTCATAAAAAGCACTATGAAATCTACCTCAGCCTGTGCCCTGTAGGCCTACCTAAAGGTATTTTTTATACTTATTTCTCCATCAATTACACAAATCTGAAGCGTAATCACCTATCGCTGGAATTTTGTCAAGCCATAGAATCTTTACATCGTATGCCGGCCAGTTCTGCATCAATCGAAAGAGTATTTTCTTAATTTGGGTTAATACAAACAAAATTGAGAAACAGACTAGGCAATGAAAAAGCCCAGAAGAATGTATACATCAACAGGCAGAATAAAGCAAATATGCAAGAGTCTTATGATGAATGGTGAATTTATCATATTTACTCGAATATAACGTGCCCTATTTTTGTCCATTTGTAGATTTCAATACTGAGGTGCGCGTTAAATTCTAGTACAAATCCATTTCATAGGTCGGAGGTAATATTGATCTACATAACACTGCATTGCTATAATTCTCGACTTCGTTCATTTTATCGTTAGCCTACACCATATGAAATTTAATTTCTGAAACATAATGAAAAACTTGTTTTTGTCAGTTCTATAGTGTAAATGTGGAATATTGTGCATTGTCGATTTTAAACTCATTTAAAAGCGGTATCAGCTTTTATTGTGAAACATTCATTTAACATTTTGTTTGTCCATTTAGCAATAATAAATAAGGCCCTCCGAGGATTCCAGTGATGAACACATTATTGAATAATGATGAGCCATGCCTAATAGGCCTACTTGTAGGCCTAAAACTGGCAGTTAACTGTAAATGTTTATGTGTTGGTTCATTATTCTATAAATGCTATGACAAAATTCCAAATAAAATATCCTCCTATTGATGCGCATTACATTCGCTAACAAACTCTTTTTTTATGATTTTAAGTTTTAAAATCAGGGTGCGCATTAAATTCGAGGGTGCATTATACTGGAGTAAATATGGTAATTAACTATTGCTGGGAATTACACAGTGAAGTGGTACAGTGAGTCCCACGCAAGAGTTGGCCAATGACGCAGGATTCTGCGATGCAGCAGGCACAGCTCCAACTCCCGAGCGATCGGGTGAAATATCTACAATGCAAATAAAGCCGCGATCGGTGTAATGATTCAGGTTCTCACATTTACAGTTAAAATTACAATGAAAATAACCACGTACCTCATCACAAGAGCTATTGGAAATGTTCTTCTCTTGCATCCACACAATACTGGCACCTTTTTAGGAAATTTTCTTTCATACGCATAATTTCAGCTTCCGAGACAGAGTTAATTTCTCTCACTGTATTAAATTACTGGGACTCACTGTATTAAATTACACGAAATACAATTTCAGGTTTCTGAGCTTGTAACTTTTAAATTTGTGATGTTTGAAAATGAGAACATGATAGAAACTTCAATTATTTTTACTCAATTTGATTTTATCCAGATAAAATGCCTGGCATTTTTCAAGTGGATAAAACTTAGGCCTACTACAGGTTCTGAGCTTGTAACTTTTAAATTTGTGATGTCTGGAAATAAAAACATGAAAGGAACTTCAATTATTTTTATTCAATTTGATTTTAGCCGGATAAAATGCCTGGCTTTTTTCAAGTGGATAAAACTGGTAGCTCTGCATTTGCACTCAGTAGGCCTACTACAGGTTCTGAGCTTGTAACTTTTAAATTTGTGATGTTTGGAAATAAAAACATGAAAGGAACTTCAATTATTTTTATTCAATTTGATTTTAGCCGGATAAAATGCCTGGCTTTTTTCAAGTGGATAAAACCAGGCCGGCTTTTTTATAACAACCCTGGTGGAAGGTGTTTTGCAAATGCTTTAGCAGAAATTTTGAAGGGGTGTAAGTCTGTTTTTTTTCTGAGAATTCTCATTAGGAGTGAAGTTGCAATATTTATGACTGCTGTGTGTTGGAAAGGGTTTGAAGAGCATTAGGAATATCCGGATTCAGAGCGAAGTACAGTTATGTATAGAAATTTGGTTGTACGGATGAATGATAATTGTTTGTTTAGTCCTATTGAAAGTTAATGTCAGTCCACCTGCTTGTCGCCTAGAACTGAGTTGGGTCTGCAGGTGCAGCTACGATTATTCACATTATATTGTATTTATGGTATATTAATAGGTGCTGGCCCAACAACTAGTCCTCCTGAATACTGTACTATTAGCAGGAAAGGGGTGGATAAACAAAGTCATAAAACTTTGCCTCTCTGATGGGTCCAATATTTGCGCAAAATTGTGACATGATGACATGATAGGTAGTAGGTTAAAGGTTTATTTTTATCTTCACTTCACTCACTTATTTTGTCTGAAGAGACATGGTACCAAAAAGTAAAGGTGGGACAAAATTTTAATCGGTAAAAAAGTTGAAGTTATCGAGTGTATGATAAAACACAAATTTCCATCCGCATTTACAGCATGCACGGTGAAAAAAATGATATGGTTGTCAATTGTAAGAAATTTTCTGTAGATTATTTTAGTGTGTAAAGATATTTTACCTAAAGTTGAAAGTTTTTAGTTATAAGCAAAACACCAGGGAAAATTTATCAGTTTTTTCTCACTGTAATTAATTTTGTTTTAAATGTTGGCAAACCTCAGATTCATAATAGCATCCCAAAAAAAACCCGTAAAGGAGCAAAAAATCGTAACTACTCTGGGAAAACCACTTTTTCATGTTTTTTTTTTTGCTTTAACTAAAACATTCGTCAAACTTAAACTAGCAATTGCACCTAAACAATACACATGGTAGAAAAGTCATAAGGACCTAACTTTTAGGAAATTTTATGCAGATTATTTTAGTATGTAGTATGTATGTGCTACCAAAAGTCAATAGTCTTTTAGTTATAAGCAAAAACCTGGGAATCTTTTTTTCCCACTTTTTTTTACTATGACTAAAATTACAACAAACATTTTTGTTGGCAAACCTCAGATTCACTATCTCAAAAAACATAAAGGAGAAAAAATCAGAACTACCCCACAATTTATTTTAAAACAACTCTTTTCAACACAAATAATGACTGGACTAAACGAGATACCTATATATAATTAACTTACTCTTCTGAAATGAATATAGGCTACCTGAGTCATAATGAACACACAATGAAACCAATCTGAGTGAGGTGGCCGAGGTAAGAGGTCCAGGATTCAAATCTCAAACCTTATGGGCAGCCAATTTGACTTGGGATTTTCATAGTTTCTTCATTGGCAAAGGCAAACGCAGGACTTAGGTTTGTTTATTTTCTGTAACTCATCGCTGCTATGTCACCCAATGTTATAATTGTTTAAACTGAATATCAGTCATGAAGATTTCACCGAACAATAGAAACAGATGCACACAAATGAATTATTAGAAGAGCTTATAGGTAAATCCTAAAACAGGTAACATGACCATCATATGGAGATTGTACATTAATTTTTTCATGGTATATACCAGTTTATTTCATAAATCTATAAACTCGATAATTTAGATCTTAAGAAGTATATTTATTAGAAAATTTGTGCAACATATTTTGCAGTGTTTGTTTTTTAATACTTTTTTCTATTGCATATAGGCCCTATTTTAATTAATAATATATATTAATTAAGTGGAGGGAAAGGAAATAGACATTAAATCCATGTTTAAAACTTCCAAAATGTTAAATTTTTCTTAGCAACTGATATTTTTGTTTTAATTCAAAAGTTGTTAAAATTATTAGGAAAATGTTGTTTTGCACATTTTAAGCTTTAAAATAGTATATATATTACTTTGGTTGAGTTCTTTATAAGACATAAAGAAAGCATCAAAGTAAGTTAGAGTGGACTGCATTACATCTGAGCTGGCTGCACTGCTGAATGTTGTCTTCTGAAACACCATTACAGTGTATGCCTATGTTGGTCACTTTATGTGATGAGTAGTTTATGGTCACTAGTATGTGGTCACTATATTTCCTTTTTGTATTCTTCAGTTCTTTATACCAATCAGGTTGATTCATTTTCAAGATTACTTAAACTATTTGAGATGCGACTTTTTTTTTAATAATGTAACATCTCAGCCTTCGGTATCCATTACATATTATGAGGATAAGTACAATATACACACCTCCATGTATAATGCTTACACTTATTTATTACTGCTGGTGCCTGCGGCTTTGCCTGCAATAATTAAAAAATTAAAAATTAAGAGCAAAATAATTAAAACATTATATTTATATATTTACACAAGCCATTCATAAACTAAATGATTAATAATTATAACAAAACGGCTAAAAATGTGGCTGTGGAGTGCATTCCACGATTAGAAAGGACTACCTGGAAAAAAAGATCTCAGATTCGGGTTCCCTTGCCCAAAAAAATCCTGCATAGTGAGTTCCATCCAAATCGTTGAATGTTTTCTTGTTTAGGCCTACATTCATTATCCCTCTTCCATCCACCTATGTAAAAATAGATCTCTGCTTCCCATAAAATTATAAACAAAAAAAGACCCATCAGAGCAAGCTTACAAAATTGAAGTGATCAACATTTCCATGCGTTATGTAGGAAAAATGTTGGAAAATTTCCAAATTGTTATGACAACAAAAAAGAAAGCAATTCCACCTGCAATTAATTTCACAATTAAAATGTAATAGTAAAAACTGATGTTTTGATAGTGCAAAAAATTCACATTTTTTGCCAGTTTTTCACTCATAACTTACAAATAAAATTGAAAATGTAAAATCCGGCTTTGAGATGCCATCCTTCAATCCATCCATGTTAAAAATGTCAGATCTCTGCTTGCAGTAGATTTGGCTAGGCATCATGCACAGATGACAAACAAACACTTCTCCTATTATATAGATATTAAATTAACCTGTTGTTGCAGCAGGAAGATTATGAAATAAATATTATATAATTTAACTTTTAAAGATGACATCTCACTTCTTACATACTGTTTTATTTTGTGTAGTTAGTCACCAGTTTTGACTCAAGGGAGATTACTAAGGGCCTGTATGACGACCTGCTGATATCATATTTATCTGCCAGATAGAGAACCTATCTGGAAGTTGGCCAAGAATTGCGTATTGTGATCTCCTGTCTGGAAAGACAACTTCCAGATAAGCTAGCAGGAGGATGGAGTGGCTGACAAAGTACCAACTGCTAGTTAGGGATCTTGGTTGAAACAAGATGGCAGTGTTCCGAAACTTTTTTGCACCTGCATTTTAGAACTGATGCCGGAAGATTTAATTTACATAAAATTGTCATTTTGAGCTCACATATGAATGAAATAGAATTTAACAAATAGATTAATGCACTTAAAACGATATGTTGTTATGTAATTTAATTGTACAAATACAAATCCGAGCTGCCGCACCTAGCGGAGGACTAGCGAACTACAACAAACACACCTCTCTGCTCAGCGATGTAAGGACCATTTTACAAATTTTTACTGCGTTCTTGCCGGTAGCAGTTCAGCGGTGGTATTACACGGCATCTTCCAGTTAAGCTATCTGGAAGTCACGTATCTGGAGGATTTGTCATCAGGTGGTAATACAGGCCCTTAAACTCTTCAAGATGATATCATGTTTTAATAGTATAATTTCTCAGCCTTACATACCTATCATGTATTATTATGTGGATAAGTGTAAATGTATAGTATAACTTTTAAAAGTAACATTTCACTTCTTACATTACTGTCTTATTTTTTTGTACTTGGTCGCTAGTTTTGATTCAAAGGAGTTTAACCCCAACCCTTCTAAAGAGCCATTCCATTATCCACTACCTATGGACCCACTGTGTCTCAGTCTGGCTTAACTGGCAGCTATTTAATTTTTTCCTACTGTTGTAATTCGGTATTTTGTGTATTCTTGGCCCAGCATTATTGCGGATCATCCACTCATCACGGATCACTCACTCACTTCTCATTGATTAGATTTGGGCAAGTCGGGAGAACTTGTTTGTCTGTTAACAGGCACGATAACTGGGTGAACTGTGACAAGCAGTAGAGCTTGGGCCATCAGCTATAAAACTAATGCAAAGAAATCATTTGGAGATCTGAAACTAAGAAGAAAAGATATGGTTCTTACTCAGGCTCATTATAAGATAGTCACAGTCAGATCCAAAGGAATTGTTGTAAACTCTCAGCAACTATTCAACCTTATTATTTGTAATAGTACACAAAAAATTATTACCAAGAATATGAGGTAGCATTGCACTCTCCATCATGGTAAGCATATAAAATAGATTTTAATATCATTGTTAATGCTAACAAGAGTATCTGATAGAAAGCACAGTGGACCTTGGGCGACTCGTGCTAAGACAAGGAAGAAATTTTCTTGCCAGCTTGCACTACTGCAAAGATGACTTATAAACGAATAGCTTTGAATAAAAATCAGTAGCATGTGAGGTGAATATTTAGAATAGGAGATGTGAAGAGTGACCAGAGAAAATGAAGTAATATTATTTTCAATTTTTGGATCTTTGAATTATAATTATAATTAGAATTTATTGCAGTAAAGGGCCTAAGTATAAATTAGTATTCCTACAGACTTCTTGCCAGGGAGAGTTCTGTAGATTTTTAAATAGACATGCAAGGGGTTTTTTGTTTTGTTTAATGGAGTTCATCCTGCAGTAATTGAGGGTAGACAGACCTACAGTTGAAGTTGTATGTCGCCATATAAGATAGAGAAACAAAATACACTCTCAACATTGAAGTGCAGGATGAACAGTGCAACAGACCTATATTCAAAGACTACCCTTTAATATCATTTATAATTTAAATGTGGATTTTAAAGGGAAAAAAATTCCTCTAGGCAGACCTACAGGCTGAGGTAGAATTTGAAGTGCTTTTGGTTTAATTTATTGTTGCTGTGCAGCACTCTTCTTTTTTAGCCTTGGCATGACAAACCCGCAATAATAAGAACTGAATTCGGTAAAGAGGAAGAGACTACAATCATTTGTTTTGACAACAAGAAAAGGATATAATATTCTGGGAGGCCGTGCGCAAGATCTGCAATGAATAAAATGAGCAAAGCTGCTAAACAAGACATAACTGTGATAACTCTATCAAAATCAAGGTATCAACATAACCGAACAGTAGTCCCAATGTTCTTTGAGGACAACACTTTCGTATTAAACTCCTTTTTACTGAGAATTATTTTATCACAGCAATATCAAAGTGTACAATACACCATGTGAAATATAAATAAATCTGAAATCTTTTTTATGTTTTAAATTGATGTTATATTTATTATTTATTTTTTTATTTTGCCATGCATTATTGTTCTAAAGGTGTGTAACTATTATTTTTAATATTTCAAACTCTATTACACTGGTAATTTTATCCTTAAACAGTCCTCACATATTTCTTTCGGCAGGCCTTCAGACTGAGGTATATTTTTAAGTGTTATTGTTTTTCAAACATTCAAATTTCACCTTATATGAGAGCTATCGAGAAACTAGTTATTGATTTGTAGAGTACTCATCAAGAGCTTTTCAATAACCACAAGAAGTGGTTTTAAAAATTTTGAATTTCAATCCCCCACCCTCACTCGTACCCCCGAAACGTTGGTGTCACTGTAAACTCCATAGGGAGTACTCTAATTTATTCAAACAAAGTTTCCCTCTATACTTCATAGGGGCCGAGATATAAATTTTTCAAAATTTCAACCCCCTCCCCCGACCCCCCTCCTTGGGCCAATTTTGCTCATTAACGAACTTGTCCGAACTAGTAGGCCTAGAAATAACACAATAAAATTTGGTTCAAATATCTTCAAAATTACGGCTGCTAGCGTATAAAGATATATATATCAACAAAAATTTTTAACGGGCAGTGGTTTCGTACTTAGGGAGGCATGAAACGTAAAGATATGAAAGAATTTTTCAAAAGTCATGACGTGGTATCGATTGCAATAGGTGCATTTTTCTTCGAAATCTACCTACAATACTAAGCCTAGATAAGATTCTTAACAGTAGTCTATTTATAATGTTTTGCAAATGGAAAAGGTTTTGCCCTTTTCTTGCTTTGATACGCAGTCCAGTCAAAGTTGTGCAATGTTGCCAAATTGTATTGAACCCGCTGTCAAGCTGCAATACCGCGCACATAAATTCAGACTTTAAAAATGACTTATCCTACATGGAAATATTGTAATTTCACTTCAGAGACTCAGTTAGGGGGAAAGAAGGCATATTTCTGCACACGTACATTCAAAAATCATAGTTTTAGCTTGACTAGTTCCTAATGAATGTTTGCGTGCATTAAAATTGAAGCAAGAGCTGAGTTACGATATCATTGGTATGCAATTCTAATTTACATGCCCTGTATATTATCACAAAGCTCTTATTGCAGCCAATTTGAAGACTCGAGTCTTTCTCTGGTGAACAAACAGCAATAAACACATGCATTTTTCTTTCTATCAGTGACATGCTCTGATGATGATATTAAAAAAAATTAATAATAATATTAAAAAAATAAAACATAAACACACAGCTTACTGAGAGAGGAGAGGTTCTCTATGACTGTAGTGTTATTTCAGCTTTCAGTTAGCAAGCATTCGACATGTTCTAGTGACTAGTTCAATAGGCCTGTACTATGTCATTAAGTACACCAACTGCAAATCACGGCCATATAACAAGTGTTGCGAAGCCAGGCCAGACACATTATGTTTAGAGTATATATACATTTTTTAAAAGTATTCCATAGAAGAAGAGAAAAACCTTATTTTAAAAATCTCAGTATATCACTTCCATAGCATGTGTTGTAAACAGGACTACTGTTTCATGCATTTGCTGACTCCAGTTTTGTCACCAATCGCTTGCAAACATTTTGGCAAAACTGGATTGAGCAAAGAAGCCCCAGAATATTTTTTTAAATCTACAGACACACTAACAAGTGCTACTATCTGATTGACAGTATATTTAATAGGGCAAACAAGGCCCAACTACACGAAAATGAGCAGTAACTCAAAATGTATAATATTTTGTTTGGTCTTAATGAGAGGAAGGATGTATCAGGTGAATGCCCCTATGCAGTAAATATTTTTAAAATTTGAATATTAGAATTGTGTATATATGGCTGCAAAAAGAATGAACCACCTAAACATTTTAAGTTCCAGATACAGAATAGTGTGCATGCTCATTTCATCATCACCTGCATACACAAGTCAGCACATAACTAAACCATTGAAATTGGCTGTATTTTGATTGAGAGTCTGTTTTTTATTTTTTTATTCATTAAATCAAGTAGAGAGTCAATGATGGAAAGGTTTTTTTAAAGTATTAAATAAGAATATAGTTAAACTACACAAAACCCATTGAAGCCAATATTGAATTATATAGCCACATATCAGTCTAACCAAATGGCTACTGTCGTCAAATAATTAACCTACAAAAGATTGAGAAAAACTTACTTTAGATTGGAATCTTAAATGAATCTTAATTATTTTATTCTGGTTATATATATATATATATAACCAGAAAAAAAAAATATATATATACATATATAAACCAGAATAATATTATATATATATATATATAACCAGAATAAAATAATTAAGATTCATTTAAGATTGTAGGTTAATTATTTGACGACAGTAGCCATTTGGTTAGCTAATGTAGCATAGATTGATACGTGGCTACATAATTCAATATTGGCTTCAATGAGTTTTGTGTAGTTTAACTATATTCTTATTTAATTCTTTAAAAAACCTTTCCATCATTGACTCTCTACTTGATTTAATAAAAAAAAAAAACAGACTCTCAATCAAGATACAGCCAATTTCAATGGTTTAGTTATGTGCTGACTTGTGTATGCAGGTGATGATGAAATGAGCATGCACACTATTCTGTATCTGGAACTTAAAATGTTTAGGTGGTCCATTCTTTTTGCAGCCAGATATACACAATTCTAATATCCAAATTTTAAAAATATTTACTGCATAGGAGCATTCACCTGATACACCCTTCCTCTCATTAAGACCAAACAAAATATTATACATTTTGAGTTACTGCTCATTTTCGTGTAGTTGGGCCTTGTTTGCCCTATAAATATACTCTCAATCAGATAGTAGCACTTGTTAATGTGTCTGTAGATTTAAAAAAAATATTCTGGGGCATCATTGCTCAATCCAGTTTTGCAATATAGCCAAAATGTTTGCAAGCGATTGGTGACAAAACTGGAGTCAGCAAATGCATGAAACAGTAGTCCTGTTTACAACACATGCTATGGAAGTGAGATACTGAGATTTAAAAAAAAAATGTATATATACTCTAAAAATAATGTGTCTGGCCTGGCTTTGCAACACTTGTTATATTGCCGTGATTTGCAGTTGGTGTACTTAATGACATAGTACAGGCCTATTGAACTAGTCACTAGAACATGTCCTATGCTTGCTAACTGAAAACTGAAATAACACTACAGTCATAGAGAACCTCTCCTCTCTCAGTAAGCTGTGTCAGTGTTTTTTTTTATTTATTTATTATTTTTTTTTTTATATCATCATCAGAGCATGTCACTGATAGAAAGAAAAATGCATGTGTTTATTGCTGTTTGTTCACCAGAGAAAGGCTCAAGTCTTCAAATTGGCTGCAATAAGAGCTTTGTGATAACTGATAATATACAGGACATGTAAATTAGAATTGCATACCAATGATATCGTAACTCAGCTCTTGCTTTAATTTTAATGCACGCAAACATTCATTAGGAACTAGTCAAGCTAAAACTATGATTTTTGCATGTACGTGTGCAGAAATATGCCTTCTTTCCCCCTAACTGAGTCTCTGAAGTGAAATTACAATATTTCCATGTAGGATAAGTCATTTTTGAAGCCTGAATTTCTGTGCGCGGTATTGCAGCTTGACAGCGGGTTCATTACAATTTGGCAACATTGCACAATTTTGACTGGACTGCGTATCAAAGCAAGAAAAGGGCAAAACCTTATATATATAGATATATATCTAGATCTAGAAAAGTAATCAGGTACTATTAGAGCTTCTTTCGGGCTGTTTTCCTGTGGTCTGCTTGAAATAGAATATCTAGACATTTCGTCTACTGCTGTGGTGGGCATCCTCAGTGGCATGGTCAAAGTTTTCTGTCTGATGTGGCTGCCGGTGCTGTATTTATACCAGCCAGGCCCCTCCCCAACCAGACATTGGGCGGGACAGAGGCCGGCACAGGGGATAGGGGTGATGTTACCTGCATATTCCTGGAGTCTTCTCATATGATCTCAGCCCTCACTGGTTCAGCTGCGGATGCTCCCCCAGCCAACCAATGAATGCTAGCTGTACAGAAATCAGATATGTTTGAAAACTACATTGAACTTTCTATCAGAACACATAAAAATAAAAATAAAATAAAAAAAATGTTAAATTTTGGAAAAAATTGTTTATATTATGATGACCTTTATGCTATTTGGGCTTACTAAGTCATTTATGATTTCTTGTTCTATGTTTTATTGAAGTCAGGTTTAGTCACTTACTTTGTTGTTCTTCATTAGTATTTTTGAAGTTATTTGTTGTGATTTTATGTCATCAGGTGACTAACTATTACATAATCCCACTTAGTAATGACACTTCACCTACGAGACTACGACTTGTCCGGAAAAGGAGCTCTAAAGAAACTTTATTTTCAAAATCAGGTGGTGATGAAAATATTGTTTTGGTGGGACAAACTACAATCGAGCAGTCTTGTCAACTTCTTACACTATGTAAGTACTGACCTTTTAATTTGTTTGTGCTACATCAGGGCATAGAATTTCAAGTCTAAATCTAGTAAGCAGACCAGATAGATAAGATGGAATAAGAAGTTGAATATAACATACATAAAAAATTCCCCTCCAAGATAACAATATAGGCCTGGTCTGTTATTTCCCAATAATGTGCTGCAACAGCTGATTTTTCTGTCTGTTTAAATTTCTACGACTGTAGGCATGGTCTTGTGGTTAGCATCGCTGGCTGCAGATTCTTTGGCCTGGGTTCAATACCATGTACCACCTTCGATTTTTCTGAGGTAGGAAGGTCTGGAATGGGGTGTACTCAGTCTCATGATTCAAATTGAGGAGCTACTTGATAGAGAAGTAGCGACTGCGGTCATGGAATCCACCATTAACGGCCGTGGGTGTCAACATGCTAACCACATGCCATCTGCCTATGGTAGATGATGCAGCGATTGAGCAGTAGGCCTAGTCCCTTCAGGAAAGTAGTGCCACTGAGTTTTTTGATTTATTTTTTATTTTTTTGTTATTTATTTATTTATTTATTAATTTATGCCCCTAAAGTTTTCTTTTAGCCTGACATCAATGTTCCTCCTTCTTTGTCCTTTGTATACACTATCACAGTCGTTCCAGTCTATCTTGTATATTCCTGGTGTTTTACGGGAAGGTATGTTTTAGGTCGGTTTACATTTCATACTATTCTTCATGCTGAATTTGTTGCATGTAGCTAAGTGATAGCATATTTATTGAATTTTTTTTTAAAATTTTGGAGTTGCCCAAGGCTAGTAAGTGAATTTTTGAAATTTTGTGTTTTCTTTAGAGAATGATAAAGTGGTAATTTCCAACAGCTGTTTTTCCCCCCTTGAATCTGTTAATATTTTTGTCTACTAGACTTTTCTGGAACACATTCTTTTTAGCTGCTGTTATAACGTGGTAGTATTCTTTTTCATATTCTTCTTTCTTCAGTGGTACGCTAATCAGTCTGTGGGTTAAGCTGTTTATAATAGCATGTTTGTGTTTGCTTTTATGTAATTGTCAGTGTGTGTATTTGTTCTAAAGATTCCTAATTTGATTTTGTTGCCTGCCCTAATCCAAAAAATCCCTTTAGGCAAACCTACAGGCTGAGGTAGATTTCAAAGTGCTTTTGGTTTTATTTACTGTCGCTGCGTAGCACTCTTCTTCTTTAGCCTTGGGATGACAAACCCGCAATAATAATTGCAAAAAAGAGGAAAGAACTCTTTTTCAAACATTCAAATCTCGCCTTAAATGAGAGCTATCGAGAAACTAGTTATAGATATGTAGAGTACTCATCAAGAGCTTTTCAATGATACCCCACAAGACGTGGTTTCAAAAATTTCTAATTTCCATCCCCCCACCCCCATTCGTACCCCCAAAACCCCCGAATCGTTGGTGTCACTGTGAACTCCATAGGGAGTACTCTAATTTATTCAAACAAAGTTTCCCTCTATACTTTATAGGGGCCGAGATATAAATGTTTTAAAATTTCAACCCCCTTCCCCGACCACCCCCTTGGGCCAATTTTGCTCATTAACGAACTTGTCCGAACTATTGGGCCTAGAAGTAGCATAATAAAATTTGGTTCAAATATCTTCAAAATTACGGCCGCTATCGTGTAAAGATATAAATATATGAATCGGTTATTTATGAAAGAACTCATGTCATGTTTTTTTTAAAAACGAGTTTATCATGAAAATGGATTGTGCCAACATCCACGCATCATTTACTTATGAAAGATCTCTTGTCGCACCAATACTTTGCAAGATACAGCCATTGCAAATCTGTGTTTAGTTATGAAACGGCTCATGTAAATGACAAGAGCCCTTTCTTAAATAAAGCATGGTTGGCAGCTGTGGTCTGGTACTGCTGTACAGCTGTACTGACACAGTATCCTTTTATTTGTACTACCAAGGGGTTGCAGGAAAGGGCAGCAATGAAGTTTGCTCTATTATAATGAAGTATATCAATGATAATATACCAGACAATGTTGATGAATTGTACCTACAGTGATAACTGTACAGGTCAAAACAAAAATCACACAATGATTTACTTTCTCTTACAGACAGTGGATGATTCAAAAAGATTGTGTACAGACCGCCCATAAGGGGCCACTCTTATCCGCCCTGTGACAGAGTCTTTGGTCTTGTCAAAAGAAAATTAAGGAAATGTGACCGATATTACACAATAAAAGACGTATGTGAAATGATATTAATGTCTTCAGTACAGGGAAAGTTTACTGTTGATTTAATAGAAACAGGAAATATTTTGGATTTTCAAAAATGGTGGCCTCAGTTCTATAAAAAATGTACTGTTTCCGAAGAAACCAAATCTGAAAAGAAGGGAAAAAGAGAATATTTTACTATTTCTAACTACCATGAATTCTCGTTCCAGCAATCAAGTAAAGGAAAAGTAACAGTATCAGCTTTTATTAGTGGACTCCTCTACAACACATTCAAACTAGCTATCCCGACACAAACATGCATTTCTCTACCCATACACAAAGCATACGCAGAAAAAATACCTATTCCTAAAACGAAAATGGATGATATAAAGAAGCTTGTTCAGTGCGTCCCTGAGGAACATGGTTTCTTTTATGACGAGGTGATTCAGTGGCCTTCAGTTGAAAAAGAACTGTGAAATGTAATGATATGAGACTTTACTGTAAATTGTGTGCTTGTTAAAAACCCATTTTCATGTATCTGTTATAGCCAATCTCATTTGTGTATACAATGTTTAATGTAAAACAAATAGCCTTCATAAAGTCTCATTCATTGCATTGTTTGTTTTTACTTTTGTCTCTATGAATGGGTGCTTGTCAGCCCTTTCTTTATGAAAGGACTCTTGTCAGACAACTTTGATATGGCCTATCATGCAACATAAACAACATACAGTAGAACCCCGATAATTCGAGCTAATTGGGGCTGAGGCTACCTCGAATTACAAAAAACTCGGATTATACGGAAATTTCACTAAATCAATGGGTAAATAGCAAATAAATGTTTAATGAGCACAATAATGGTTTAAATAATAAATAAATAAACAATATAGTAGGCCTACATACCTGTGTTACGCCTGTATGTATATATTGTCAAACATTTCCAATTTGCTACATCGTCATCCTTTAAGGATTAAGTCATTGTCTGACCCTTAATGGAGTGGAACGGGAAAGCGATGCTACTAGGAAAACACTTTTAAATACCATTGTAGGGATTACTGTAACAATAGAGTATTCTTTTCTGAAAGGTTGGGGAAATATGCACTTTAGGATTGACACGAGGTCCCAACAAAGAAAAATCGAACCTAACGGTTTCTGTCAATCTGTAATAGAAATGCATTAGCAGTCTTAAGCCAAGGTTATTTCTGTGTATTATGAACAAAAACCATAAGTGGGACAGCTTTACTTGCATTTTTGTACTTGGAAAAATTGAAAGAAAGCTCAAAATGTAACACATTCGGAAGTGCGTAAAACTTACTTGCGGACACCGCATATAAACGGGAAAAATTTAAAAGTTTTATGGAAAATTTTAATTTTGTTAAAACCAGCTCGAATTACACGGAACCTCGAAATATCGGGGCTCGAATTACCGAGGCTCTACTGTAATTGTTTTTAATCGTCGTTATTATTAGCGGTTAGTAGAATCAAAATAACTAGAATAAAAATATTTTTCGTATTTATTAATAGTTGGAAAATAAACAGTTTTTTTTAATTCCCCAACATTTTACTTTTCGTTACAAGAGCCCTTTCATAAATAACCAATTCATATATATAAATATCACATTTTTTTTTTTTTTTTTTTTTTTTGAACGGGCGGTGGTTTCGTACTTAGGGAAGCATGAAATGTAAAGATTTGAAATAATTTTTCAAAAATCATGACATGGTATCCATTGCAATAGGTAGATTTTTCTTCGAAATCTACCTAAAAATTCAACACATTATTTTCAGTTGTGAACTGTATGGCTGGTTCTTGTATGTTAAATAATTTTTCTGAATCCTTGATATGTCTTTTTCTTACTAGTGCCAAAACATCATCCACATATCGATGGGTGACAGGCAGAACATCTTAAGCGCCATTGACATTTTTTTTCAGGAGGAGCAAAAAACGGTTTACTTAATATTTATTAAGCCAAACTGAATAAAATTTTGTCAGTATGCAGCTGGGAGGAGCAGAGTTACATGTACATCAGCGTTGTTTCTTGAAACTGATTATTACTTGCCGAAAAGGTTCTTAAGATGTTTTGCCGGTAACTAGATTGTTGGTATAAGTTATCTTACAGTTACTTGAGATGTTCTGGCGGGCATAGTTTTCTTCAGGCTAGTACTTAAGATGTTCTGCTGGAGTACACTTAAGGGTATAATTTTCCTACTTAGTGAAATATTTACATGAGTTTCAATAGTCTGGGATGTTTGGTAAGGAATTTTAAGTTTCTGGGATAAAATAAGACGTATTAACCCCTTTTAATGATAGTGTTCACATAACTAGCTTATACACATTTAAGTGATTGAACTTATAATAAAAAAAATCTAAAACACTAAAGCAAGAAGCTACAAAATACAGACAATATTAAGAAATGAAGTTGTCCATATTTATTTGGTATAGTACCCTTAGAGCAAACTCCTTTCATTGACCACCAAACACTCAGTTAGAGACTAATTGCCAGAAACTGATGAGGACGAATAAGCAAATTTAAAAAGAATTGTGATTAACTTAGTTCTGTAATCTAATTCTATTGTTAACATACTGCATTCTATTTACAAGTTGTATGTATTTTATAATATTTTGCAACGAAAAACGTTTCATTAATCACGATTGAAGAATGTCCAGTCAGTAACCGATGAGGAGGATAAATAAGTAACTTTAAATTGAATTATGATTAATTTTTCTTTCAAACATAGTAATGTATATATAAATAAATATATAAATGTATATATAACATAAATATGTATAGGCTAGTTATGTGAACACTATCATTAAAAGGGGTTAATACGTCTTATTTTATCCCAGAAACTTAAAATTCCTTACCAAACATCCCAGACTATTGAAACTCATGTAAATATTTCACTAAGTAGGAAAATTATACCCTTAAGTGTACTCCAGCAGAACATCTTAAGTACTAGCCTGAAGAAAACTATGCCCGCCAGAACATCTCAAGTAACTGTAAGATAACTTATACCAACAATCTAGTTACCGGCAAAACATCTTAAGAACCTTTTCGGCAAGTAATAATCAGTTTCAAGAAACAACGCTGATGTATATGTAACTCTGCTCCTCCCAGCTGCATACTGAAAAAATTTTATTCAGTTTGGCTTAATAGATATTGCTACTCCTAAAAAAATGTCAATGGCGCTTAAGATGTTCTGCCTTTCACCCATCTAATGTAATGTTCAATCAAATAAGCAATACAATCTCGCACACGACTAAAATAAATAATGCTAAATGGAATGCAGAAGGCGCGCGAGGTCCGCAAAGCGAACCAAACCATTGTTACGTCACAGTGTTAATGTTATAATTAGAAATCTCTAATTTACTACATAGTATTATTACTGATTCTTAATGTGATTGATTTTGACTGAAACAAGGAGATTTTAAGCACCCTATTAGCATTAATTATAAAAATAATAAATTATCTTAAGCGCCAACGTTCAGAATTAGTCCCGAAAGAATTATCTTAAGAGCCAAACATTTTATCTTATGCGCCACTTTGGGCAGGCACTTACGATAAAAATGCGGGAACAACTCGTTCGTTAAGCTGTTTTGCCGGGCATTAAAATAATTGTTTGGTTCTTAAGATAAAATACACCAGCATTTTTCTCCCGCCACAGAAGGAGTTCATGCAAGATCTTTTGCCAGGACGTAAAACACAGTTGCCTCTTTCTATTCATGTTAAAAAGTCAATTTTAGAAAAAGTGGCGGTTAAGATGTTTTGCCTATCACCCATCGATATCTGAACCATTTCTTGAATATGTATGAAAAGCTTTGGTGAAGTGAGTTTCAAAATATCCCAGCTAAAAACGGTGATAGTGAACTGCCCATTGCTATTCCTGAACTTTGCTGGAAAAATTTTCCATTGTATGAAAAATATGTTTGGTCAATGCAGATCTTGTGGTTTCCTCATCCAGATTCTTTGACGTAAGCCAGCTTTTTAAATAGACCATTGGTGTATCTTGAGGTATGCTCGTAAATAATCAATTAATAACGAATGACATTAATCTGCCATTGTCTTCTAACTTAATCCTTTATTTTGTCTACTATGTCTAGAATTCTTAATACTGTGGCTGTTGACATTTCCTAAAGCCTGGAATTATCTAATAAGCCATTTTGCCAAAAAGTATGTGAATAATAACATTTTACGGGCATAAATGTCGTTCTGACAGCAACACCCGAAGTAAACCAGTCTGACAAAGTGTTTGTGTCTTAAGCTCTTAGTTAATGTTGTTGATAATTGGCCTTATTTTGTTGCCAGGTTTGTGGATTTTTGGCGATCTCTCTATTCTACCTAACGTGGGGGATTATATGGTCTCAGTCTTTTAATTTTACTTTCTGATATTAAATTGCTCTACAATGTTTGATTCAGGGATCAGATTATGATTTATGGCTGATTTTGTCCCAGAATTTGCTGTAAAATAAAATTTTGGTGGTTTATCGCCAGTTTTAATCAATTTGGTTGTTCCTTTGTCTTTATTATTTTTTATGCTGGTTACGCTGTTTCGTCATTGTCACTTGATTTGAGATTTTCATATCGATTTGTTACATACCATCTTATAGATAATTTGTTTTGGTTTAAAGGCATTTCATGCCACCTACTGACAGAAAGCTAAAACTGTGAGAAAAGGCTGCCATGAACGTATAAATGGACTTTTACTGTGCTCACGTCTCATAGCCGTGATAGTAGGCTAAGGGGTTAAAATACAATAAAACAGCTTTCTTTTCCTGTAAAGAAAAGTTTAAATTGGAATTCATAGAAATTTAGTTATTTGAATCCAGTTTTGAGAAAAGTACATCTGAAAAAATAAAAATTATCATGAGCGAGATAGGGCAGGCTTACTCCCCTTAAAATTATGTGCGATTGCAGTTTTTAATTATTGTTCTCTTCTTTAATGTTTATTGAACAGATTCTGAGGTCATTTTACTCTTCTAGGGTCAGATGGACGAATGTACTCGCTGCATTTTCTCCCAGTACCATGTTCTCAGCCCCCAGGTGACTTTATGAATGATGTGAAAGCACTGAGTACTAAACATCCAGTGGCAATGGCACCTCTCAGTTCCAGCCATGTAGTCATGTATGGAGCTGACCCAAGTGAAGAAGGTGAGCTTTTTTGTCAGATATCATGCATGGGTGAAGATTAAGATGGACTCCTAACACCAACCATAAATAATTTTGTCACACTTGAATGGAGCTGAACCCACAATGCAGTAGATGACGGGGATGGTTGATGAATGATGATTGGTGGTGATATAGGAGCAGTTAACCATATTAAGACTTTGATGAACTATGTAATCTGATGAGAATGGAGTATTGAGGTATTGAGGTATTGATGAACTATGTAATCTGATGAGAATGGAGTATTGAGGTAGGGGTAATAATGTATGACATCATACCCACTGTCTTGCACTGCTAGGGATTCTACTAGCCATGCAATATAATTTCAGTCTTTTTCCATAGCGGTAATTAAATGTTATTTAGTTGTGAACAGTGAATAAAAATAGACTATTTTCTGTTTAATTTATTAGTAGTAGTATCTCAATTACAACAGATCTTGTTATATCTAGTGTTGTTATAAGCAAGTGTTGCTTTAAAAATAATAAAATTGGAGATGAAAATTAAAGAAGAAATAAACTAACATTATTTTGGTGCATATTTTACACACTACTATAAAGCAATTCCAAATTTTATTGTACAGTACTACAACTATTTTGAGAAATAAAAAGTATCCAACTGAAAAAGTACTGTACTTCAAAAGTCAGTTGGCTCAAATAACGTTCAGTAATTGAAACAAATACAGTACTCACAGTTACAAGCAGAGACTGTAGAAATCTGTAATTTTTTTCTACTTTTTAATTAAATACTGCACTAAGGCTCGGTTGCATAAAAGCTCCAGATATCTTCTAGACAGCTAATGTTTCTATACTTCTTATATACTTGATAAACACCTTCCCATTTCCGAAAGCGAATACGCTCGGTAAATAGCCATATGTCAAATAAATGAGTTGAGTATTTTGTCATTAGATGGAGACACAATGCATACTCCAATATCAAATTGGCCGTGATTGAGTAGACAGCCACAGTAACCAATGGGAGCGTTTCTAGCTATTGTATTCAAAATGGATGAATTTTCTGTCTGCTGTTTCTCTGGTAAGATGATTGTAAAATGTGAGAGAAACTTCGGCAGTTTCGACTTCGAGACTTGTGCATTCGAGAAAATGTCACCCATTACAATCTGAGAACATAATGCATAGAACGTAACACATTAATTATAGCTGATTTACCACTGAGAAGGGAATGCTTCGATTTGTCCCCAATTCTTAACGATGGGCTATTTAACCCTGAGAAAGGCATGCTTACAGTTGTTCTTTATTCCATATGATGGCCTATTTATCCATAGGTCATTGCTTTGACAGCGTGTTCCTTTTCCGAAACTCAATATTGTCAAAGACCTATATTTCTTGTAATTCTTTCAGGGAATAGTTTTGCTTTAGGCCTAATTATCATCTCAGGATGAAGTTGACGAGAAAGAAGATAATTATGTATTAATATTCATGCTGCAAAAAGACATATTTTCTTCATAAAGTGTTGCACCAGAAAATAAAATTAATATACTTAATCTACATTTTTTACGAAACTGAATATCATCGTACTTCTCAAAAGGATTGCTGTTTTTCTTTCAGGGAATATTTACTTCTATATACCTGTAGACCTAGGCCTTACACGATCTGACAATGAAGATGACCGGCAAGAAAATATGATGTGAATTAATATTTGCAATGTGTTCATAAAAGTCTTACAACAGAAAATGAAATTAATACAAGTAAACGATGGATACATTAATAGCCTAGGCTATAACAAAGTTCATGTAACCGATAATATACAGTTTTTCTCGTATTATGAATTATTTCACACACAAATTAATAACCAATGCCAGCTTCATTACTACTTTTCATTTTAATGCCATAACATGCTAGTAACATAATTTAGGATAAATTATCTTTGCGGTGGAGACCATGGGTTCATGGTGCAAAGATGCATCAGCACTTGTTGCTGACATTGGCAGAAGGCTGTGTTCTCTAACCGGGGAACCTCGTTCAACCGAGTTTTTGAGGCAGCGTATTGGCATCGCCCTGCAGCGTGGAAATGCTGCCAGCATCAAGGGCACTTTTGCTGAATCTTCTGGCCTGGAGGAAGTGTATTTCCTTTGACTTCTCAGCTTGAACACAAGAAGATAGTTGTTTTTGGGAGTCGTGGCACTTTGTTTCACTTTTCATTCATAGATTTTGATTGTGATTGTAATTATTATTGTTTTCACTCATACTTGTATTAAGTTATATTAACGCAATAATTAGGCCAATTCTGTAATTCCTGTAACATAATATATAAAGTCGAATGTGAAAAAAAATAAAAAATAAAAATTAGGATAAAATGCTAACGTAATAACAAAACATAATACATCAGCATTGGTAAGGTTCAGCATTCATGAGGTTTCTCAGGTGGCCTTGACTTGATCTGGTTTGGCTTCATAACAGTGGGAATATTTTTAATCGTGCTTAGTGTATTTGAGTAATGTCAAGGCATAAGTTACATTAGTTACAGTTCACTTTACTATCTGGAGTTTATACAAGTGTTGGTGAGCTTCTTGTTCGAGTAAATATTGGAAAATACTTAATTTTGCATCATGCATTCTTTGGCTATGTTTTATCAGGTTGCTTATTCCACTTAGTTACCAATTTACATCATGAAATAAATCCATTTACAGTATATTAATTTTAAACTCATAAAGATGATATGAATATCATACAGCAAATTTATGGAAGCAAATTAATCCACATTTCATATCAGTCCTGACGGTCCTACAGCATACTAAAAGAGGATTATTGTATGATTTGGATAGATGAACAGAAGAAAATATACATCCTTTGTAATTTGTCATGCCTACCATGGAGAACCTTACCAATCCTCCTTTAAATACTCCTGGCGGAGCACCTAGCCAGGATAACACATGTGGTCAGCCTTGCCCTCACTGTGGGAAAATTTACAAGGGTACTCATGGCGTTAGTATTCATATCAGTCGAGCTCATCCTCAGGAACAGAGAAATAATATTGTGAATAGGCAGTCAAGTAACATTAAGACTGCTCAGATAAGTGCTGAATTGCCTAGAGAACATGGAAACGAACAGACTGACGATGACTACTCTTCAGTAGAAGACAACAATTTGAAGTTATATAAACAAAATCTGGAACAATGGAAGTCAGAATTTCTCACAACCCTTAGTGATGAACAATTTTGTTGTAGGGTTGAAGAATTCACCACCTTCTTATCTCAGGCCATTCACCTTTTGCCTGGACCAAAACATCCGGCAGTGCGGTATTACGAAGCTCGTGAAAAGAAGAAGGCATACAATAACCAAAGACAATATAGTAAGAGTAGTAGGGGACAGATTAAAACGACAACAAAGATTTGATTATCAGAAGACGCAATATTTGTATTACAACCAAAGAAGGAAAGCAGTAAGAAATGTTTTGAATGATAACTGCAATGTCTGTCGTGTTGATGTTAATAGAATTCATCACCACTTTTCCTTGCTATTTTCTATACCAAATGAAAGTGAACGAGATGAATATCCATCCAATGTTTTGGACGATGCTCGAGTCAGTTTGGATGAAACAGAAGATATTCTAATTAGCAAGCAAGAGATCACTGCAGCAGTCAAAAGAATTGCAGTCAACACAGCACCTGGTATTCATACCTGAATAAAATTGGCTATTTTTTTTACTTTCAGCCATCTTAGCAACTTGTTTATTATTTCAAAGCCCAATATGACCGACATACAAAATACAAATTATTACCAACATAAATTACATATTAAATTTCCCTAACATACCGCCCCACCAAAAGGCAACTGCCTTTTGCAAAACATATCTGGGCACAAAATTAAAGAACTGAAATTATTTCTATGTGCACAGCTCTGGTTGCAAGACATGTGAAGATTCCAGCATATGCCTTCGCAGTAACTCTGCTACGCTGGTTACCTATTCGTATCGCAAATGGACCAACATATTCTACTCCCACGTTTGTGAAAGGTCTAGAAGGAGTGACTCTGGGTCTTGGAAGATCTGCCATTTTCTGTTGAGCTGCTGCTTTCTTCAGTTTGTAGCATGTGAGACAGGAGTGAGTACATTTTTTCACAACTTGTCGAATCCTGGAAACCCAGTATTTCTGGCGTAGTGATGAAATGAGAAGTTGAGGTCCAGCGTGTAATAATCTTAGATGTTCTCTCAGGACAACAAGTTTGGTAAAGTGGTGTTGAGGAGGAAGTATGAGCTGATGCTTGACTTCATAGGAAACTAGTGCGTTTTGTAGTCTTCCCCCAACTCGAAGATAGCCATTTTGATCCAAAATTGGACTCAAACTCTTTAGAGTACTGTTCGCATCAATAGGCTTACCTTGGGTGATGCACTGTATTTCCCTTTGATAAGAGACAGACTGCACGATTTTTAGGCAAACATTGAAGGCATTATTTACCTCATGCGGTTTCAATGAGGACGTATCACGGTCTTTGCGAGTCTTCTTACAGTTGGAAGAGAATCTCAGACAATAAGCAATCGTTCTAAGTAGTCTGTTTAAGGATGAAAAACGATCTAAGAATTCGTCATTATGTTGCATGACAATAAGTGATACCACAGTTCTTTGATCTGGAATTTTCGAAGTGTTGCACCTTTCTTGTAATGGCCATGAAGAGGGATCTAGACACAGCCAACTGGGGCCTTCCCACCATAGCTGACAGTCTTCGAGAAGCATTGGTTGTACTCCACGTGAAGCAAGGTTTGCTGGGTTGTCTTGTGACCTGGGCCGGAACAATGTCTTGTATCTCCGCTACTCTATTGGCCACGAACGTCTTCCATTTTGTGGGGCATGCACGTAGCCAAGCCAGTACAATTTCTGAGTCAGTCCAAAGGTATACACTGGGTTTGTGCGCAGCGTTCTAAGAGTTTTCTTGACGAGACGAGCCAAGATCAGAGCACCACACAACTCGAGGCGAGGAATTGAGATTTGCTTAAGAGGCGCCACTCTTGATTTTGCACATAGGAGAGAACTTCTCCCTTGTCGTTCATGGACCTTACGTGTATTGAAGTTCCATAAACAGTCTGTGAGGCATCGCAGAAACCATGTATCTCAATGCTATTCACGTTTCCTTCAATGAGAACAAATCGTGGAATTTTAATGTCATTAAGCATGCTTATATAAATCAATCCAAGCTTCAAGTAAGCTTTCCAACAATTGGTCATCCCATCCTAATCCTTCTTGCCACAGGCGCTGCATGAAGACCTTGCAGAGAATGACCACGGGAGTTACCAGACCTAGTGGGTTGAATATCGATGATATGGTAGACAGTACCATGCGTTTAGAGCAGCTGCGTTTATTGGCGTCATTTGAATTCAATCCACAGTTGATCTGGAATACGTCAGACGAAGGATGCCAAGTCAAACCTAGCGTCTTAACCAAACTGCTGTCATCATCAGTTAATGAATGCTTGTGCTCTCAAGTTTTCTGGGATTGATTCTAATAGTTCTGGACTATTCGTGCACCATTTTCGCAGTGGGAATCCTCCAAGCTGAAGAAGGTCTTGAAGTTCAACACGCAATTTTAGGGCGTCTTTTAGAGTCTCTGTTCCCGAGATACAGTCATCCACCTAAAAATCATTTCGGAGGACTGAAGCCGCTTGAGGAAATCTTGTAGCTTCATCTGTTGCTAGCTGTTGAAGACACCTTGTAGCCAGGAAGGATGCTGATGCAGTTTCATAGGTGACTGTCGTAAGAGCGTAAGTTTTGAGCTCTTCATCAGGGCTTTCCCGCCATAATATGCATTGCAATGATTGATGCTTTGGGTGTACCTTCACTTGCCGGTACATTTTCTCCACGTCAGCCGTAAAGGCTATTCTATGCATGCGACAGCGCATGACCAATGAGCATAAGTCGTCTTGCACAGTGGGTCCCACCATCAAAATGTCATTCAGGGCCACACCATTTTCGGTTCTTGCAGAGGCATCAAAAACCACTCTCGTTTTGGTTGTGCTGCTCGAATACTTATGGACGGCGTGATGAGGCAAGTAGTTTGTGACGGACTTTCTTACTGTATGCTATAAAGTTCCCTTATATTGGTAGTCTCTTTGATTATTTACAATCATAGTACAGAAGTTCAGTGAACTCCTACAAAACAATGTTACCTATACGCCTGTTATGCCATCATAACACGGCACGCGTGGTCCACATTCCAACGTTCAGCACAGTCACCTTCCCTACCGGGTGATTGCAAATTTCCTACACCCAGTTTACTCTCTTTCTTTTTAACAGTCTACCAAGTTTGATATTATTGATGAAAATTTATATAAAGGCGCCATCATCAATACTCTCCTCTCTTCTTTTTATCTTGTATCTGCCCAGTCACAAATTAAATTTATAGGTACACAGGCTATGTACCTACAGGCCTCTCGGCTAGCTTTTTATTTTAACAGTGGAGATGGGAATAGGTTCGGCTTTGTCCTTCTATTATTATACTACTCCTCTCTATTTCTTTTTTTTTTTTGCAATGACCATTACCAAAATATGTAACTTAGCCCAAAAATCTGCGGCTCTCAAACCATTACAAGGATAGGGGTCAAAAATCTGAACTTCACGATAATTTACTTTGCATAACAATAACCATAGTTTATTTAATTTTTTTTTCTTTTTTTTTTCAACAACAACAATCTTATTTACAATAAATTACATTTTCTCTTGGGTTTTCCCCTTTTTAACAACTACTCATCTTTAAAATCTTCAGGTCACACGATCTGAACAACATTAACCATTCAACACTTTTATTGGAAGAATAATATTCAATTCCCATATGCAAGGTTAGTATACCCAGTTTAATTGTATAAATGTGTTCCTTGTTCTACAGGACAAATTCCTAATTAATTACTTTAATCTCCTTTCTTTCTTTATTTCCAGGTGACTACTGGAACGTCTCGCATTATCCTTATAATTTACTACTAACTTACGTAGTCTTTTACATTTGCAATTTCAAAATATTTCAATGTATATATTGTACTTTCTTCCAAATAAATAAAGGTTTTCAATTCATAATTCAGTCATTAACTCTACATATTATACTCAATGATTCCCCCTATTTCTCCTATACCAGTCCACTAGTCATTTTAGTCCATGAAGAATTGTACTCAAAGATAGATAGGAAAGACAGTGTTATGAAGAAAGAAACGGAAGTTTAGGCCTATATCCACAGAGTGACTGTGGCGATAAACCACCGATACAGGGGCGGCGTCTAGATCTTGAATTACAAACAATCTGACTCCTCTCCTGTAACCGGGAAAATATTAACGGGCCGCAAACAAAAACACAATTTTGACAATCGATGTTAGAGGTCCCTGACACTCTTCTCCTAGAGGCTCGTGGGGCCGTTGTAAGCCTCCAACACCGATGACTTTCACAGATTCTTATAAATTTTTATACTCCACTAGTATAGGCTTTGCCTACTACTAGATTTATATTTACTTTATTTGGGACACTTCCGGCGCTCCCTCACCTCACCTTTTTTTTTTTTTTTTCTGGGGTAATCTCTAGTACGTGCTACTGAACCACTTGTCATCTATTCACTACACAAGATTACCAATTCTCCTCTTTCTAATCTAACCAGTTATTATTTCTTATCTTTCAACTCCTTTCTCATTAAGTAGAGTCCCCTTTCAGTTTATACCATTGCTCTAATTTACCTACTTTATGTTACTCTGGTTTCCATACGTTTCAGGTTACTACTCTCCACCATGGGCACCCAATTTTCCTGTTTCTAAATTCCCTAGTATTCTGACTGAAACTAACTCACGCCCCAGGTCAGTAACTCTCTTTATAACCCTTGAGTGAACTTCTGCTTCTATCCTAACATGTAAATTTTCCAATGGTATGCGCCTAATTTACTGCTACTCATAGGCCCTCTTCTGCCTCTCAATATTCACATTCTTATCTCCTTCTACCATATTCCATACGATTCCCGCTCTTCGATAAATCTCTTTAAAAAAAAAAAACAACTCAACATTACAGGCCAGCATGAAATCCACTTATAGATAATCACCTGTCACCTGAACGAAACCCAAGTAGGAGAGGCCCTCGTAAGCAATACTAAGTAAGCCCCTATTACCCTTCTTCCTTACTCCCCTCGCGTCCTGTCTTATAAAAACAAAGTTTGTATGAGCATTACCAATTGCCCCGAGCTATGTATTCATTCGTGGGACAATCACCCATAGAAACCCAAAGTATAGAGATTTATCTTTACTATTCAGCGGTTACTCTCTTGACTGCTCTTTTTGTAATTAACTTAGACCAGAAATGGAAACTGGTTGGATTACTGTACTTTATTACCTCACCCTAGACTAATCACATCTATACTTCTAACCCTACTCTTTATCATTCATTACGGCGTCTAGTCGCCACACATCTCTTAGAAACAGGCTTTAAATAACAATGCCTCAAAATTTTCCCACTTCCCAAAACAAAAAAAATGTTTATGTGATTATACTCAACGGGTGGTGACCAACTTATCCTCTGATCCTGTGTTGTTTCCGTCTACTTCCTGATGTCCACATCTTCCCTTATTCCAGACTAAGCAGTCGTGACCCACTCTTCCTTCCACAGCTGGTGTTCGCTGTAGCGGTCTCTCGTACCGGCCGACGTGATGTACTCTTCCGACTAACGACTATCCCCATATAGTCGCGTCAGTGAAATTCTCATTCAGAATTTCATTAGATGAAAGTCTGACAAACCATCATGCCAGGACGCCTCCACCGCTGTCACACATTCCAGTCTCGTCTCCCCGCTTCTCTCTCTTCAACCTTCCTCTCTCGTAGTCAGACACGTTCTCCCAACTGTTTTTCAGGTTCAACTCCTCTCCCGTCGATTCGCCGTCCACGCATGCGCACTTCTCCTTTTTCTGTAATTCAAATAAATTCAGGGCAGTATCGATAATCATGAAAGTGTTCAATATCGATTAGTTGAGGTCTCCCCTATCCTTCCTTTGTTTAGGGATGGTTTCCTACCGTCTATTATGCACGTAACCATTTGCTTCATTACATTCTTCCCACACTCACCATAAAAAAAAATAATGTTAACACTGTTCACATTTTTTTTTTTTTTTTTTTTTTTTTTTTTGGTGTGTTTAGTTTACCAGCCTTAAAGAATGTTTATCCAGGTTTCAAGTCTTTGACGTGCCACTTCCCCAACTGTTTGCCAAAACGGTTTGTCAATTCATAACTATTCTCGCTAAGCTTTTTCTTTATAATAGTGGAGATGGGAATAGGTTCGGCTTTGTCCTTCTATTATTATACTACTCCTCTCTATTTCTTTTTTTTTTTGCAATGACCATTACCAAAATATGTAACTTAGCCCAAAAATCTGCGGCTCTCAAACCATTACAAGGATAGGGGTCAAAAATCTGAACTTCACGATAATTTACTTTGCATAACAATAACCATAGTTTATTTAATTTTTTTTTTCTTTTTTTTTTCAACAACAACAATCTTATTTACAATAAATTACATTTTCTCTTGGGTTTTCCCCTTTTTAACAACTACTCATGTTTAAAATCTTCAGGTCACACGATCTGAACAACATTAACCATTCAACACTTTTATTGGAAGAATAATATTCAATTCCCATATGCAAGGTTAGTATACCCAGTTTAATTGTATAAATGTGTTCCTTGTTCTACAGGACAAATTCCTAATTAATTACTTTAATCTCCTTTCTTTCTTTATTTCCAGGTGACTACTGGAACGTCTCGCATTATCCTTATAATTTACTACTAACTTACGTAGTCTTTTACATTTGCAATTTCAAAATATTTCAATGTATATATTGTACTTTCTTCCAAATAAATAAAGGTTTTCAATTCATAATTCAGTCATTAACTCTACATATTATACTCAATGATTCCCCCTATTTCTCCTATACCAGTCCACTAGTCGTTTTAGTCCATGAAGAATTGTACTCAAAGATAGATAGGAAAGACAGTGTTATGAAGAAAGAAACGGAAGTTTAGGCCTATATCCACAGAGTGACTGTGGCGATAAACCACCGATACAGGGGCGGCGTCTAGATCTTGAATTACAAACAATCTGACTCCTCTCCTGTAACCGGGAAAATATTAACGGGCCGCAAACAAAAACACAATTTTGACAATCGATGTTAGAGGTCCCTGACACTCTTCTCCTAGAGGCTCGTGGGGCCGTTGTAAGCCTCCAACACCGATGACTTTCACAGATTCTTATAAATTTTTATACTCCACTAGTATAGGCTTTGCCTACTACTAGATTTATATTTACTTTATTTGGGACACTTCCGGCGCTCCCTCACCTCACCTTTTTTTTTTTTTTTCTGGGGTAATCTCTAGTACGTGCTACTGAACCACTTGTCATCTATTCACTACACAAGATTACCAATTCTCCTCTTTCTAATCTAACCAGTTATTATTTCTTATCTTTTAACTCCTTTCTCATTAAGTAGAGTCCCCTTTCAGTTTATACCATTGCTCTAATTTACCTACTTTATGTTACTCTGGTTTCCATACTTTTCAGGTTACTACTCTCCACCATGGGCACCCAATTTTCCTGTTTCTAAATTCCCTAGAATTCTGACTGAAACTAACTCACGCCCCAGGTCAGTAACTCTCTTTATAACCCTTGAGTGAACTTCTGCTTCTATCCTAACATGTAAATTTTCCAATGGTATGCGCCTAATTTACTGCTACTCATAGGCCCTCTTCTGCCTCTCAATATTCACATTCTTATCTCCTTCTACCATATTCCATACGATTCCTGCTCTTCGATAAATCTCTTTAAAAAAAAAAACAACTCAACATTACAGGCCAGCATGAAATCCACTTATAGATAATCACCTGTCACCTGAACGAAACCCAAGTAGGAGAGGCCCTCGTAAGCAATACTAAGTAAGCCCCTATTACCCTTCTTCCTTACTCCCCTCGCGTCCTGTCTTATAAAAACAAAGTTTGTATGAGCATTACCAATTGCCCCGAGCTATGTATTCATTCGTGGGACAATCACCCATAGAAACCCAAAGTATAGAGATTTATCTTTACTATTCAGCGGTTACTCTCTTGACTGCTCTTTTTGTAATTAACTTAGACCAGAAATGGAAACTGGTTGGATTACTGTACTTTATTACCTCACCCTAGACTAATCACATCTATACTTCTAACCCTACTCTTTATCATTCATTACGGCGTCTAGTCGCCACACATCTCTTAGAAACAGGCTTTAAATAACAATGCCTCAAAATTTTCCCACTTCCCAAAACAAAAAAAATGTTTATGTGATTATACTCAACGGGTGGTGACCAACTTATCCTCTGATCCTGTGTTGTTTCCGTCTACTTCCTGATGTCCACATCTTCCCTTATTCCAGACTAAGCAGTCGTGACCCACTCTTCCTTCCACAGCTGGTGTTCGCTGTAGCGGTCTCTCGTACCGGCCGACGTGATGTACTCTTCCGACTAACGACTATCCCCATATAGTCGCGTCAGTGAAATTCTCATTCAGAATTTCATTAGATGAAAGTCTGACAAACCATCATGCCAGGACGCCTCCACCGCTGTCACACATTCCAGTCTCGTCTCCCCGCTTCTCTCTCTTCAACCTTCCTCTCTCGTAGTCAGACACGTTCTCCCAACCGTTTTTCAGGTTCAACTCCTCTCCCGTCGATTCGCCGTCCACGCATGCGCACTTCTCCTTTTTCTGTAATTCAAATAAATTCAGGGCAGTATCGATAATCATGAAAGTGTTCAATATCGATTAGTTGAGGTCTCCCCTATCCTTCCTTTGTTTAGGGATGGTTTCCTACCGTCTATTATGCACGTAACCATATGCTTCATTACAAGTTTTCGTGTTCTCCACGTGCAGAGTCTGATTGAAGTTCGACCATATGTCCAAGTGCCTCGTATTCCTTCATGAATTCTACGTAGTCTTGACGAAGCTTGCTCTGTACTTGAAGTTTTCTCTCTAGAAAATGAAAGCGTTAGCTAGCCATGTCTGGAGTTTCCTAAACTGATTTCTTTCTTGATGGGAAGTTCTACAATGTACCTGCCACCTTCGTCACGTACAATTGTATCTTTGAAATGCTTCTCACACTCTTTGTGTTCTGATGAATGTGTTACATGATCTATTTCTTCTAAAGCCCAAAACCGTTGAATCTGGTTCTCTAGGCTGAGTTCAGATCTAATGAAAAGTGACTTATGTTCGCGATCTCCAGCTTCAATCGGTTGCTGCGGATACTCTCCACTTAGAATCCACCCTAGATGAGTATCCTGAAGAGTAGGATATCCTTCTCGGGTTTTCTTTCTCTCCTTCATAAGTTGCAAGAAGAATTGTGCTCCGATTAACACATGAGTACTCTGAGGAATGTGGAAGTCTGGATCGGCGAGAATGACATCATTCAGAATATTCCAATCCTTGTAATTAATATTAAATGTAGGAATATGGCCAGTTATCCTAGATAGTACTACACATTCCATATTGAAGTGGAAGTCGCTGACCGTCGAGTGTACATCTATATTTACTGATGAATCAGCTTCGGATGTCAGATCACCAAACGATTGCAGAGCTATGGTCGTGGTTTTTCTTTTCTTAAGCTTGAGCAGGTGCACTGCTTGCTCAGAGATGAAATTGCTCTGGGATCCGCTGTCTAACACGGCACGTAGGCGGTGATATCTTCCATTTGAGTCCTTTACTTTAACTAAGGCTGTACTTAGAAGTACCTGTGAATTCAGAACGTTTTCAGTAAATGGTATGATGACCGACATGAATTACTGCCTTGTGAGTTTTGTGTCGTAGAGTCATTAGCTTGTATTGTGTTTGATGTGTTCTCATCTTCTTGGTGTAGTAGCGTGTGGTGATATTTATTGCATATTTTGCATGCAGTCTTAGAATTGCACTCTCTCCATGTGTGTAATGAGCTCAGGCAGTTGGTACAATGTTTGTTGCCCTTTATCAACCTGAATCTTTCGTGGCAACTTAATTTCAGGAAATCCATACAACTGTACACTTTATGTTGTTCTGAACAGATAAAACATCTTGCTGATGTTGAAATGTACGTTTGTTGCTGTGGAGCAATGCGTATCCTGGGTTTGCTCTGATGAATCTGGCTACTGGCAGCTGGTTGGTTCAAGGAGCAGAGTTGAAGTGTCTGGCAACGTCTTTCCAAGAAACTAATGAGTTCCTTGAACCCTACCGCATCGAGTTGTGCATGTTGAGTTTCGAATTCTAGCCTCAATTTTTTATCTAAACGGGAAAGTAATAACTCATTAAGGAGTAAGTCTAGGATGCTTGGTTGGGCATCCAGCGCATTAAGTGTGTCTATACTGCCTTGGAATGTATTTATAAGATGGCGTATTTCGGTCTCACTTAAACATAGTTTCTGAGGTATCTCCATGATTTGCCTGACATATTCGGCTGCTATCAGCTTGGGCGAATGATAGCGATTGACCAAAATGTTGTACGCTACAGGGAAGTTTGCTTCAGATACGCTGATATTTCTTATGGTCTCCTTAGCTTCGCCTCTCAGGGAAGAGAGTAAATAGTGAAATTTTTCTATATTTGAGAGTTCCTTGTTATTCACCACTAGGCCTTCAAAGGTATCCTTGAAGTGTAGCCAGGTGGTTAGACCACCACTGAAAGTGGGAAGATTTATTTTAGGAAGCTTTACATATGTGGATCTGCCACGAGATGACTGGGTGATTACGTCATCATTTTCATGCACAATTTGTGCGACAGTTGCTTTTCTGAGTTTAGCTTCTGGACGGTCAACAATGTCTTCGAATTCCTGTCTATACGCAGCGTGACCTTCTGCATTGTCTTCATCATTCAGTTCTAGTTCACTCTGAACTTGCTTGAACTCTTCATTAATAGAGAGCAATCTATTTAATTTTACTTGAATAAGGCTAACATCAGCAGAATCTAGTTCTGTGTTCACGAAGTGCTGAATGCGAGTTATGCTTGCCTTTAGTGTAGCTCGCTTTTTGGATAGCGTTCGCTTGTCGGTTTCATCCATATTACGCAATCGTTGTAACATGAATATAAATACCTGGTATTTAGGAAGCTGGCTTCTTGTAGTTCATATGTAGAATGTCCGGGCTGCGAGGACCATGAATAAAATTGGCTATTTTTTTTACTTTCAGCCATCTTAGCAACTTGTTTATTATTTCAAAGCCCAATATGACCGACATACAAAATACAAATTATTACCAACATAAATTACATATTAAATTTCCCTAACAATACCTGAATTTAAAAAAGCACATTCCCTCCCTTACAACATAATAATTATGTGATATACACTTACCATGTTCTTCATTAACTTTCTCCATGAGTAACAACCCTGCTTTATAGATGATTGCCAAGCATGAGCATAACACAAGGCCAGGACATCTTGTACTGTCGATTGGCAAACCTTTATTTATTTCATGGTCACAGAAACCACCAGTACTGGCTGTGGGTGTCATGATGCTGACCACATGCCCCAAATCCTGCCATCTATGGCAGATGAACAGCGGTTGGGTGGTTGTCCTAGTCCATTAAGGGATGTAGCGCCACGGAGTTTAGTTTATTAATTTCAAAATTTTTTTTAAATATGTAAGACCTATTTAAACAATATAAAAGTTACAACATTTTGTTACCGAGAAATATTTTTGAAAACATTGAATCTAGTGGTATAGTCATTAAGATGACAACAAAGACCATCACAAGTTATCATCGCAGCCTTCTATAGTGACAGTGGCTACCGATGAAAACGTACGAGTGGATGAATAATCATGAAAAGTAATTATTATATTACTAGCATGTGCCCGCAATACTCCGGCAGAAAAGAAACTGCAGCACTATCTAAGCTCCAGGCGTAAGTAAAAACATGTCTTCCGCCTGAAGCGATTGATTAGAAAACCCGCAATACTCCAGCGGAGAAGAAATTGCCACGCTATCTAAGCTCCAGGCATAGGTACAAACATGTCTTCCGCCTGCAGCAATTGATTAGAAAACCCGCAATACTCCAGCGGAGAAGAAATTGCCGCGCTATAAGCTCCAGGCGTAAGTAAAAACATTTATTAGGTCTTCCGCCTGCAGCGATTGTTTAGAAAACCCGCAATACTTCGCCGCGATAATTATTTCAAAATTAAGAGCATAATTTCGTTATATTTACTAACACCTAAATCACGTGAATTACATACCACGATTAGATAGCGTCGCCTGGTAAAAGCGATCTCAGATTCGAGTTCCTTGGCCCAGAAAACCCCTGTATAGTGAGTTTCGCCCAAATCGAACAATGTTTGACCATATTTAGGCCTATATTGATTATCCCTCTTCCGTGTAGGTTGAAAATTTCATATGTCTGCGTGCCTTGACATTATAAACAGATGAATCGACCAGCGTGAGCTTACAACATTCAAGCGATCGCGATGGTTTTATGTCCAAGGTATGACAAAAATAGCCAAAGCCTACTGTAATTGATTTGACATTGACATGTATTACTCAAAACCGATGCTTCGAAAACGCAAAAAAATGCACGTTTTCTGCCCGTTGTTCACTCATAACTCACAAAGGAAAGCTAAAATTAAAATTCCGGCTTCGAGGTGCACTTTCCGACCCTTTAGTCCATCTATGTTTAAAATTTCAGATCTCTGCGTTCAGTAGGTTTCGCTGGGCATCGCGGACAGACAAACAGACAGACACTTCCTTTTATTAATATAGACGACTCAAAGGAACATTAACAGTTTGTGTTAAATAGCCACTGATTTTCAGAGACGGTATCCTTTTTAAGGATTGAAACCAGTACCGGTATGTGATTCAACTTTTAAAAGCAGTGACGGTATTCCATACCGGCGCATACCGCCTCACTTCCATCACAGCTTAATATACCATCTAAATTATCAAAACTTATAGTTTCTTTGCAAATAAATAACATTACACAGATATGGACTAACAATCAAAAGACCAAACCCATTGCAATAAGAAGAGGAGTGTTACAAGGATCACCTCTGTCACCTACTTTGTACAATCTAGTGACAGACCATATCCTACATGAACTGTCTTCCAATGAAAATGCTGAGGATTTTGGTTATTCTATACTGCCAGGTCTCCCTAATATAACTGTCATGGGATTCGCAGATGATACTTTAATAGTAGCCAAAAATGAAGAATCTGCCAAGAAACTTACCGATATAGCTATTCTAAGGTTTCTTGAAATAGGCATGGCTATCAATGTGCATAAATCGAAATCTATTTCAATTACTAAAGGCACTATAAACTATGATGATTTCGTTCTAGACTCTGGACAAGTCATTCCTTCAATTGCACCTGATGAGACTATCCGCTATTTGGGTGTCAACTATCATCATAAAACGGTTTTTGACCCAAAAGCAGCGATGAACGATCTAAAAAATAAATTTGATGCCTTAGCGTCCTCCTCTTTACTACAACCATACCAGAAATTTAACATCTTGAGTACTTTTATATGTTCATCATTAGGGATAGTCGCATTTCTTAATCCCCAAAACACGAAATTAGTAATAGAAGTTCAAATTACTGTAATAAATTTGTTTCTCGCGTTTTTTTATTCAAAATATGTGTTTATTCATTTGCGAAGTTTTGCTCAATGTGATACTTTTTGCGAAATACCCAGTTTTTAAGGTTTTATCCCTTTTTACGCGAAATACGGGCAAATGTAAAAGTTCTACTTTCAATTAACTCATATTTGAATATATTGTATTTTTTTTTATCCAAGGAGAATATTTTTATTAAAAATGTGAGCCGTTGATGAAAACATGAGTCGTCGGCTTTATTTCAAACGCGAAGATGTCAAGGTCAACTGAAGAAGGGACTTTAGAGGAAGAGGCTGGAGGAAGGAGTTTCTGGCACCAAGATGTCGGCGGTCGGCAGCGTAATTCACGGCCAAAACAAGTAAACAAACAGCCGATCTATTCTTCCAGTCTTTATATAATAGCAGAATAATAATAAAAATTTAACAGTGAATTAAAACAACCTGTAAGTTACGTATTTCAACAATCTCGCGTTTAACGAAGTGTGTGTCGGAGGCTACAACCTGTAACGTCATGCTTCCCGCCGAACCCTGCGTGAAAGAGACAGAAGTAGGGATGAACATCGGTTGTTAAAACATTGATATTCACTATCGATGTTAA
Organism: Ectobius pallidus; assembly: GCA_964059195.1. Taxonomy (NCBI): domain Eukaryota; kingdom Metazoa; phylum Arthropoda; class Insecta; order Blattodea; family Ectobiidae; genus Ectobius; species Ectobius pallidus. The sequence goes on along the minus strand of CAXKWD010000007.1, from coordinate 40,092,264 downwards.
AATCGGCGGTAACCATCGATGTGACGATAATATCAATGTATTTTGACGGAAAACAAGGATGTATATTTAAAATAAAAAAAGCATTGTTTCAGAAAATTAGGCAACATTCATAAATAAACTGAAATGTTTCCATGAAACCTATCGATGTTTTTTGAAATTTTTTCAATACGTCCTGAATGTCCGACTCATGAAAATTAATGCAAAAAATCTGTGAATATTAAAAAAAAAGTGCGCGTGAAACGCCACGCGACAGAAGTGAAACTTGTTTTAATTTTTGGATTTTTTCAATTTTGGATTATTGGATTTTTTCAATTTTGGATTGTAGAACTTTTAAATATTGAGTTTTTGGACTTTTTTTATTTTAAAATTTTTTATCTTTTAATTTTTTTAATTTTGGTATTTTGGATTTTCTAATTTTCGATTTTTTAATTTCGGATTTCTTTATTTTTAAATTTTGGATTTTTAATTTTTTCACTTTGGATTTTTAATTTTTTAATATTTAAATTTAGGATTTTTAAATTAATTTTGGATTTTACAATTTCAATTTTGGATTTTTTAAATTTTGGATCTTTGAAGTTTTTTATTTTGGGATTTTTTATTTTGAATTTTTGAATATTCGATTTTTTAATTTTTAGATTTTTTAAATTTTGGATAAGCCTAATCATTGAGTTGAATGTTTTCAGTGCATCACACCTCACTAATTTTGTGATGATTTTGAGCATAACACTAATTTCGTGATGATTTTTAACGTAAAACGAGATCTCGATTTACCCCTTCCGCGGCTAAAGAAGTTTCACTTCAAAAACATCAATGTCGGGGAGAAACATAGATTGTTTTCCATGAATGATGGTGATGATGACGACGAGTGATTATTTTAACTTTATTCGTACTTCTATTTTTTTAAGTTCTACATGTTGACGAATAAAATATTTTAGGATGAATTTGTGCATTTTGTTAACTGCCCTGACCACAATGTAAAGTAAGGAGTTTATTTAATTTTAAACTAAAATACAAGCACCTCAAGTAAATCAGGTAAGCTGTTTCATATGAATTCAAGACATCGTCGTATCACTCCTTGATGTTGCTTGATATAGGCTATATTATCAGTGTACGGGAAAAAATGCAGTTAGATTTAAAAGCTGATTTTGAAGATTTTTTAAAAATAATTTTTATGATGAAGTTCAATTTTTAAATAGCAAAATATAGATAGAAATTTTGCATTTTATTTGACGAAATCCTGAGTTTTTATTCACCACAAATCATCAACTCTATCCATCATTGATATACAAATTTCAGACTACACCATTAAATAGAATACCAGGCTAATTTCTTTCGGACGCTGACGTATTAATTCGAACAACATGTAAAGAGATACTTCAACTCCCAACCGACACTCCTGATAGTATGATGTACTTAGCCAAGAGTTATGAGGGATTAGGTCTCTTTAAAGCATCATGGGAGGCATATTTACAATTCATTAATTCCTGCCAAAGTCTTATGAATTCTAATAACATCCACATAATTCACACAAGAGACTTGAATGATGAAGTTAACAGAAGTCTCGAAAAACTTAATCTGCCTTCAGAGGGAAGGCCTGCCTGGCTTAAGGTTCCTTCCATACGGACGCAACTCCGAAATAAGGAATTTGAAACTTGGTGTTCTTTGCCCCAGAAAGGAAAGGGTGTCGTCCTTTTTAAAGAATATACGCCATGTAATAAATGGCTCAGTAAGCCCGAAGGATTGACGAGTAGTGAGCGGAAGGATGCAATTAAGATGACAGCGAATGTCTGTCCAGTTTGTGCTCTACCAGGCAGGTCCCAAGACGGTCACCACTGCTGTCGTTGCGGCAGTGAGAAAAAAACTCTTGCTCACGTCTTGGGTGCTTGTCCATAAGGTGAAGTGCTGAGGAACAGTCGCCATCACAAGATCCGAACATTAATTGCAAATGCCCTGCGGAAAAATCATCATCAAGTAGCTGAAGAGGTCTACGGCGTTTCTGAAGGTGGCTCTTCTAGAAGAATTGACATCATCGCCATTCCACCAGGCTCAACCAATGGATATATAATTGATCCTACAATCAGGTTTGAAACATGTAGCACACAACCAGCAGAAGTTCATGCTGAAAAATGTCGTATCTACGAACCCACCATCGCATACTACAAAGGAAAATACTCCCTTTCTTCTATTACCATCTTTGGTCTGATGGTGGGTGCAAGAGGGACAATTCCTTCACTCTTTGTGGATTTCTGCAGATTCTACCATCTCAACAGCATTGTCATAAAAGAAGTGTCTCTGACAGCCCTGAAAGGTTCCCTCTCTATACTCAGGAATCACTTATATTCCTAATTTGTATATATTTGTCTTCTAGTTTTTTCTTGTTGTTTCATAAGTTTCTTGAGTTTTTCTTAATGTTTATTGTAAATGCTTGTAAACACTTCTTTGTGGTGTAATTTTTTTTTCTATTATGCTTTGTCTTAGGGCAACCCTTAACTGAGGGAAGCTGAATGTTAATAAAAACATTAAAATATATATGTATTGTATGTCCGCCGTATTGACTGTTTATCAGGAGTTTTGTGAGATATCTAGTGATCTGTCTAATGATAATTTATTGAATGTTTCATTGAATGAATAACCATCATCTGACATTTCAGAAACACTTATCGATGAATTAATGCAATCTAGTAGATATCTAACGTTTCAGAAACCTTGCCCTATAAATCAAGTTCAATTCCTTCTTGAACACAAATTATTTGCACGATTTCTGATGTAGCTTCATAAATACAATTAATCATTTTAATTGCTTGAGGAGTTTTACTTAAGGGTCAATCCATACCAAGTGGTCCAGAGAAAAAATAATCAGTTGCTTGACCATCTCAAAAACATTTGATCTTTGCTGGGTTAGTTCCCCAATGTTTAGTGGTCACAAAAATATTTTTAAAAAATATTTATTGTTTATTATTTTGAAACGGCAGCCATTTTTGTTCCAGGCCGCATGCGTTTTTTGGCATTTGCAAGCATCTGCATTTTTTAAAATTATTCAGTACTGGATTGTCCTAAGCCTTTCAGATAAAATGCATTTAGTTCAACACACTCTGGCCTACAAATTAACATCATTATCACTTAGCTGAATGTATTCTTTAATATATTTTTAACAGTTGAAAGTTCACAGCTACAAATTAAAAAAACTCAATTTTTGAACAGTATTTTTCCAAACAAAGAGTAACTTCTCAGCTTTAATATTTTTTGTGCTATTACTCTGTATAGTATAGTTACTTTTTATAGAGTATCAATGGTGAGCAGCTTACACTTAAAAAATTACACTATTTTAAAAAATGGATTTTTTGAATTTTTCCATTTTCTGGCCTGCAATATCTTTGTTGGGGGACCAGATAAAAATCTGAAAATTACACAGTTAATAGATCTTTATGATATCAAACTTCAGTATAAATTTCAACATTGAGATTCAATTGGAAGTATGGAAAAAAAAAATTACAAACATGAATCAAAAATACGTTTTTTAACATCTGCGATATCTAGGCTAATGGAATAAAATATATCAATTACAGTATATAATTTAATCATATCTATGATTACTTATTTTTTTTATTGAAAATTAGCCAACTACTTACATAATATTGTTATCATGTTATTTGTTTTTAGTACATCGCTCATTGAACATTTGAGAAATTTCTTCACTCAATTTGGGTGTGAGATTAAAAGTTCGCCCAGTCACAGTTGTAAATTCCATGGGAGACAGCTTCTCAACTTTTTTAAAAGATGTCCTTGGTCCTGGAGGGTGGTAAAAAAAAAACATGCACTTTTTGGTTTTGACAATCAATATTATCAACTTCGGCAATCCACCACTGTTCATCGTAAACACAAGCCACTATGTCTTTATTTTGAAGAGTCAGTTGTACAAGTTTTCCACACTGATGAAGTTCACTATCAGGCGATGTTGATGTGATCTTACACTTCAGCAAGTCATGTGAATGGGGTACAAAACATTGAAAAGATCGAGTGCCTTTAATCTTCTGACAAGTGTTGAACCTTTCCTTCAAGACATTGGCATAGACTTCTTGTATTTCCTCACATTTTACAAAAACATAGGTAATTCCTTTTATATGTTCTTTACAGAATTTAAACATCTCTTGAGGTATTATGATATGATTGTCATCGGTCCTCTGCAGGTCCTATGTTTTTGTATAATGTGAGGAAATTCAAGAAGTCTATGCCAATGTCTTGAAGAAAAGGTTCAACACTTGTCAGAAGATTAAAGGCACTCGATCTTTTCATTGTTTTGTACCCCATTCACACGACTTGCTGAAGTGTAAGATCACATCAACATCGCCTGATAGTGAATTTCATCAGTGTGGAAAACTTGTACAACTGGCTCTTCAAAATAAAGACATAGTGGTTTGTGTTTACGATGAACAGTGGTGGATTGCCGAAGTTGATAATATTGATTGTCAAAACCAAGATGTGCATGTTTTTTTTACCACCCTCCAGGACCAAGGACATCTTTTTAAAAAAGTTGAGAAGCTGTCTCCCATGGAATTTACAACTGTGACTGGGCGAGCTTTTAATCTCACACCCAAACTGAGTGAAGAAATTTCTCAAATGTTCAATGAGCGATGTACTAAAAACAAATAACATAACAATATTATGTAAGTAGTTGGCTAATTTTCAATAAAAAAAATAAGTAATCATAGATATGATTAAATTATATACTGTAATTGATATATTTTATTCCATTAGCCTAGATATCGCAGATGTTAAAAAACGTATTTTTGATTCATGTTTGTAATTTTTTTTTTTTTCCATACTTCCAATTGAATCTCAAAGTTGAAGTTTATACTGAAGTTTGATATCATAAAGATCTATTAACTGTGTAATTTTCAGATTTTTATCTGGTCCCCCAACAAAGATATTGCAGGCCAGAAAATGAAAAAATTCAAAAAAATCCATTTTTTAAAATAGTGTAATTTTTTAAGTGTAAGCTGCTCACCATTGATACTCTATAAAAAGTAACTATACTATACAGAGTAATAGCACAAAAAATATTAAAGCTGAGAAGTTACTCTTTGTTTGGAAAAATACTGTTCAAAAATTGAGTTTTTTTAATTTGCAGCTGTGAACTTTGAACTATTAAAAATATATTAAAGAATACATTCAGCTAAGTGATAATGATGTTAATTTGTAGGCCAGAGTGTGTTGTACTAAATGAATTTTATCTGAAAGGCTTAGGACAATCCACTACTGAATAATTTTAAAAAATGCAGATGCTTGTAAATGCCAAAAAACGCATGCGGCCTGGAACAAAAATGGCTGCCGTTTCAAAATAATAAACAATAAATATTTTTTTAAAAATATTTTTGTGACCACTAAACATAGGGGAACTAACCCAGCAAAGATCAAATTTTTTTGAGATGGTCAAGCAACCAGTGCTGGACCACTTGGTATGGATTGACCCTCAATGTTGGGACATTCACTTCAGTTATTTTGTTTGTTTGTTTGTTTGTTATTGAAACCTTCCCCATAACAATAACAGATATATTGTTTGGGATGTAGACTGTGTCAGTAGGAATCTGTTTCAGATGTTTCATTCCCAGCTTTGGGGAAGTTTTTCAATGACAGCTTTTTCCTCATTATCAGTCTGAGAAAATGGTGCCTGTATCAACACTTGTTTGTAAAGGTACCTGAAAAAATTTTCATTGACACAGCCTACATCCCCAAAAAAGATGTCTGTTATTGAAGATTCCGGCCATGGTAGCTTAAGATATACTTTTAATAACACTTTGTCTACAATATTACATTCTAATTCCCTTAGCTGCTTATTTTTTTTTTTTTCTTTTTTTTTTTTTTAAAGCACCAACAATTTTATCAGCCTTTTTTTTACCAGTCTTGATTTAAGTCCACTGTGAATGTAACTGCTGTCTAAAAACTGAAGTTGTCAGAAAACAGTTTTGCCTGAGCCTTTAATTCCCATCCCTGGACTCTAACTTAACAGATGTTGTTATACCAAGGAAAGTAACCGACATTTTCAGATATGGTTTTAAATTTGCACCTAAACCAAATGGGTGCAAGATTGAGGATTTTTTTGGCTCCAGCAATCCAGGGATCTAGAATGCTTCTAGATGAGGGAGAGAAAAGAAGATTTATGCAAGAATTTGAACTCACGATGGGGGAGTTAATGGAAAGTGATACAGTACGTGACATGAGAACAAAGTTTAATAAGGACATTGCGTATGTTAAAAAAGGATGGCGGTTAACAACATGTTGCTGATTAAAAGTGACAAAGAAAATAGACCCCTGTTTATTGATGTAACGGGTTTAGCAAATGTTTAAATGGAATAGTAGTTAAATATGAAATGGATTTGTAGGTTTGTAGAATTGTAATAGCTCTGAATAAAACTTGAAATGGAATGGATAGCTTTCATTAATTGTATAATACTAACTACACTAATCCAGTCAGCAAAAACGACAGATATCGCTCACCTAGCAGAAAGCATTAAATGGAGATGGGGTGGCCATGTTTCAAGGTTGGTGGACGATAGATGGACATACAGGAGTACCATATGGGACCCCAGACAAGGAAGAAGGCTGCGCGGAAAACCAAAAAGGAGATGGGAGGACCTTTTCAAGGATAAAGTGGGCCAACAATGGACCAGGGTAGCCAAAAGAAGAAACGAGTGGAAAGAACTAGGGAAAACCCTGAACAATACGCAAGACTAAGTGCTCAAGACCAAGTGTTAAAGTTCTAGTGTACATGACGCTCAAAATCACGAACAACTTCACTAGCGCGGAGTAGCTCGCTGTGCTAGATAAGAGGAGCTAAACCCTTCTTAGGAGGCCTTTGCCCTACATGAGACACGATAGGCTTATTTTATTTTATTTATTTTTTATTAAGTATGATTATTTATAATACTAAGTATAATTGTTTATAATATCAAGAATATCTTGTAACTATAAGTTTTCATTTATATTTGCAAAAATTGAATGAGGGTGAAACTTGAAAACTGGGTTAACAACTTTAAATAGCTATAATTAACCATAAGTATTAATATTACAAACAGGAAATAAGCTGAATAGTAAATAATCAAATCAATGTAAAACAGACTGGAAGCAAAACACTGGGTTCATTTCCCTTAGGAGTACGTAGATCGTCTCATTAAGGAATCAAGAGAAGGAATGTGTAAAATACTAATTAAAGTCACTAGTGATGTATACTGAATATATTTAAATATAATAAGTATATATATATTAGCGTTTAAGTAAATATAAATCACAATGTACATATATAAAATAGAAATATATTTACATATTATTTACAAGAAGCAATGCCAAAAGATTCAGTTCTAGTCAAACACCAAAATCTTGAACTACAATCATAAGATACAGAAAACTCTATTCATGACCTTCAAAACAATCTGTACTATATGACATGAATAACCTAACAGAGAATTAAATATATGTAATATCCCAAATAATAGCGATGTAAAAATAAAAAGGGGAAATTTAAATACAGTTTCTTGAGCTTACTAAATACTTATTATGAAAATTATTTAAAGTCACAGAAATCTCTATTGGGAGAAGTCAAAATGAAAAAATCAATAAATAAGAAATGGCTAAATATGTAGTACGCCAAAAGCGAGAATATTAATGTGTTATATAGACTGGACTATAATTATACGAGATTTAAGCATAAGAAAATTTCAAGTTAAGAAACGGAACAGAAAATACTGGTTAGAAAAATATTTGATAATAGCAATAACTGCTTCAAGCAGAATTCCTAACGGAAATGTACAAGCATAATTTGAATGGAAAAGGAAAAATCTAGAACACACCGCGTGACGTCAAAGAAAGACAGTAACAGAAATTTCAATTTTACAATATGTAAAAAAGGGATAAATATGTCCACACTTAATTATGAGAATAACATCCGGAACTGTATTTAAGAAAACTTCACTGAGAAAAAAGAAATATGTGAACTAGGCTCACACGGAAAACGCAATCCAAGTTATAATACGAGAATACTGAAATATTAGCTATAATATAATTAGAACATAATTCTCAAAAATATTTATATATAGACCGGAAAAAGAGGTTTCAATTAAATACACAGAGAAACTAGGAATGTCTATATGTACATGCGAGCAAGAAGCATTAAGAGGAAATTCTTACGTAGCGACGACATGAATCGCTGCTTACTGAATCGTACATATTTCTTTTGGCTAGAATGCACGCAAGAAACAAGAGGAAAGTTACATATGATGAAAAATGGTAACCTTTGCTTATATGTTTCTGTAATAACTTAGAAACATGCTTAATTCAATGTGAATACAAGTAATGAGGAAAAACTGGAGTTGGCTAGAACTGATTCTAAATCAAAGCCTCATAAAATTCTTTTTATTAAAATATCACGGTATTCTCAAACATGAACTTTAACTATAGAAATCGCGCAATATGGTTTGTGAGAAAACCTCAGACTTTAATTGAACTAGCATCCTGAAATGCATTAACTGGCACTAAAGACATAACTCACCTCGAACAGCAAAATGGTGAAACAGCAGAGTAAACTTCAAAGCACTACATAGTTCAACTCCAGGCAACATACTAACTCGGCAACAGCAGCGTCACGGTAACCTTCCCGGAAAAACCAGGAAGACCTGCGCGCGCAGCATAAGAACAATAGACGATCGGAAAACAGCCATGTTTACAAATACTTGTGAACCAAAGATAACCATTTCAATCCTCCCCGTCCACTCAGAAAGGAATGAAAGGCTATCGCAAAAATAGTACCAAGCTAAGACTCAATATTAAATCTAAATAATGTAGCTTTCTGTATAACTCCAGAGTTTAGCTAATGACATAGAGGTGAACAAACTTCTTTCTCAAGCATTATGTGCCAGCATAAGAATTGAGAAGGGTGATAATTACACTTCAGAATATACACTCTTTATAATAATTAGAAAGTCTGGCTATCGAATATCTGAATTCTTTAAATAATTAAAAAATAAAATAATTACTTATTATGAGAACTACATTTGAGAACAGTTTCCTTTGAATTAAACAAGACTTAAATATAGATATATAGGATTCGGATGTTCATGACATATAATATTTTTATCCTGACGTCTAATCTTGCCGCAAACTGAAATTAAACACGAATTGCACTTTTGTTATCCTAATTGGACCGTTTTTATTTTGCATATAAAGTCATATTTTGGACATTTTTATAGTTTAGGTCATATTTCGGTCATTTTTTAATTCAATGTCATATTTAAGTCATAAATTCGATAAAAGAGCACAATTGCACAGGTCATATTTTGGTCATTTTTATAGTTTTGGTCATATTTCGGTCATTTTTTAATTTAATGTCATATTTCAGTAATAAATTCGGTAAAAGACCACAATTGCACAGTATACTGTAGGCACTAAATCGTAGAGTAAAAATTTTTTCGAGAAAGAGTTACTAATATTTTGGTTTGACTGTAACTGGAATGTGAAGGGATAGTAAGTAACAAGTGCAGGTAGTTGAAGCACAATGCACGGGGTTTTACCGCCTTCCTCCTTGTTGTTAACAACTTTCAATAGAGACAGTTTTAAAAGATTTTCAGTTCACACTTGCAGTGGTATCGGGTAACATCAAAATGCCGAAAAATAAGTGTTCTGAAAGTGTAAAACTAAAAAGTTTTGTTAAGGAGTTTGGAGAAAACCACTTCTGCACCGACGGGAAAATTTTGTATTGCAAAGTGTGTGAAATTAAAGTGACGGCTGCAAAACGATTTAATGACGTTCTTCAAATATGCACCTGTGACATCCTGTAACGTCGAAAGGAGCTTCTCACGGTTTAAGACGATATTAAGTGACAACAGGAGAAGATTTCTATTCGATAATCTTAAAATGCACGTGGTTGTATAGTGTAATGCAGACAAAAATGGAGACTGAAAACTGGTACGTATTAGCCTACTTTGAAATTTATTTAATTAATTTAATGTTTATGCCCAATTAATAGAAATTTAATTTTTAAATTAATGCAATTTTTCACGTTTTATAGGGACACGCATGGACTACAAAATATTATATTGAAGTGGTGAAGCAATCACACAGAAGCAAATGCTTTAAAATTAGATGTCCATTACAAGCAAAACTGTGAATAATATGTAAAATTCTTAAAAACACGATCGTGATTGCATTCATGCGATGTAGTAATTTAGTTTCATTAAACGTTTAAAAGTGGAACATTTATTATTAGAAAATACTTTCTTTTATTAGGTCATATTTACGATTTTTTGGTCATATTTAGTCATTTTAAGGGCATATTTAAGGTCATATTTTCCAGTTTTTTAGGTCATAAACATCCGAACCCTATAGATATATAAAAGAATCCAAAACGAGACGAGGTCAAGTACAGATACATCTCAATATTACAGATTGACCAACTATGAGTTCTCTAATTCAACAGTCTTAAAGCATGATTAATTCTTGATAAGAGTCTTTTGTAATTGTAATCTTGATATGAAGATATGACTACATGAATTTAGCCATTAGTTCAATCCCACAATGAAACAGTGTCTATACACTGGATGTAATGAAGTATGCTTATATAGTTTATATTGAAGAGTCTATTCTTCTTAACGGAGAGTATCCATGTAATAATTAACCTGCCCAAGAATGGGACAGAACAGAAAAACACAAGAAATACTCTTGCGGTCCAAATTTTGTTTACTTGAATATAATAGGTGTGTCCAAACTTTCACACCATCACATGATCAAACGGAGAGCATACAGATCAGATGTTCCATCTTGAAATATTCAGTGAAGAAATCTTGCAAGCGAAGAAAGTGCGCCACAGAAAAGAGAGGCGGGCACAGAAGGTGACACTCTTCAGATTCTTGTGGGTAGGCAAAGGTCGCCTAAGGTAGTCCTTCCTTCTAGTCTCCAACCGATGGTATTTAAGTATTTCCATGCGCCTTCTTTTGGAGCTCATAATTTAATTAAGAAGAAGAAAAAGAAGAAGCCTAATTTAACAAGAAATTATATAAATCATATTCTCATTGATTCAATATGATTTAATACCAAGAAGTAACTAATTTGACAAAAACAAAGGAACTATCGACAAGCCACAATGTAATTTAACCTGAATTATCCAGTTTCGGAGGAGCAGTTCACACACACTTTCCCCCTATCCTCACAAGAAGATGGATATTGTGTGGTTCTTGGTTGTGTTTCAGTGTAACATATGGACATGTTGGAGTTGTGCTTCTTCCGGATGTGCATGAGTGCACCATGCTTGTCTGGACGTTTCTTGTGGACTGTATCTTCGGGTCGCTACCGTAGGATCAGCTACAGATTGATCAAGACAAACAGCCTTACAAAGAATGTCAAGAACACGACCTGAAACTATACCCAATAATAATTGCAACACCACACTATCCCTAACCTTAAAGCAAAGGGCTTGTTGACAGAACTTAACTAAAAAAGTCAAAAAGACCAGAACATCTGAAATCTGGGACACAACAAACATGGTTTGTCCATCTATTAATCTTTGCAGAGGATGAGGAACTTTAAGCGGCGCAAAAGCCGTTATTAACTCAGTTGGGGAAGGCGCTTCCAGATTCCTCGTCATCGGCGAAGAGATAAATGTAGAATCATTAGCTATTTGGTCAGACGTATCCTGAACCACATTAGGCCTATCTAGCAACTGCGGGGTTGTCTGAACTAAGACTTCTCGCTGAACATTAACCCTATTTAAAACATGAGGAGAAGTCTGCACAATATTATCATTTTTCAAATCAATTAACTCTACCTCAGGAGTAGAAAAAAGGGGACGTAAATCCTGAAACAATTTATCTAAATCTATAGAAAACATCTGAGTACTAGGCATGTCGCTTAACATGAACAGACGATTCTCTACATGCCATAAGCGATGACGGAAACGTCTCTTTTGTTTAACCGTAGCCTCAGGGTCAGCAAACAAATCAGTAGCTAAATTAACTAACGCAGCTACCTTTAATTTAAGTAAGGACAGTTCAGCCAAAGCTGCTTCCTCAGAAATAACTTGTTTAACTGGGACTGTAGTCGCAACTTGTTTCATTAACGACAGTATGGAGAGCAAATCTAAAGTCTCACTAACAGGGACACCACGAATCCTAAGTTCAAAAAGCAACTCATCTTTTCTCAAAAGATCCCACGAAAGGGGGTAATGTAAATCCATGTTAAATATCCAATCAAATTCAATGATAGCAATAAAAGGACAAAAAATCAGCTAATTAACACCATGCGATCGAAGAGCGCATTCCTCCCCCGTCAGCCAGAATGAGATCAGCTAACAACATGAAAAGTAAGGGGATCAGCAGAAGGCCGACACTAAAAGAATGTTGGTAGCTGTCTGCTACCACTTGTAACGGGTTTAGCAAATGTTTAAATGGAATAGTAGTTAAATATGAAATGGATTTGTAGGTTTGTAGAATTGTAATAGCTCTGAATAAAACTTGAAATGGAATGGATAGCTTTCATTAATTGTATAATACTAAGTATGATTATTTATAATACTAAGTATAATTGTTTATAATATCAAGAATAGCTTGTAACTATAAGTTTTCATTTATATTTGCAAAAATTGAATGAGGGTGAAACTTGAAAACTGGGTTAACAACTTTTGTTAGCTCAAGAGCCTATAAGTTTTATGTTTCAAATTTGCCTCTGTGGTAATTGGCGCAATCCGCCAATTCATTCTCGCGTGTTTTGTCATTTCCTGTGTGGGCACCTGCTTACGGCTTACCCACGCCAGTTAGTTGTGAAGATGCAGTAGCCTGCACTAGACGTTTGGCACGATTGCTCCCGTGAGAAGGGCAATAGCCAGTTTGTAGGCTTTATTACTCATCTTATTTTCCACACCATTTCGCTCCTTAAGTATAGGCAGCTCGCGTGTGAAGTTCCGGGACTCAAATTGTATTTTCAGTGCAAATTACAATTATCTCCATTGTGTTAATAGCCTAGTCGCCACGTGTATTCGTCACAAAGAAACTTGGTACTAGCGCCTATAGAATCTACTTGGCGGGAGTGGTGTATTGCTCCTAGCAACAGTAACTGTGTCTAACTACATTTATTGTATTCCTGTGTTAAGTGTTTATATAATTTCCCACTATTCAGAGTTCAGGCTTCCTGAAAATATATTATTGCAACAACTCAAAATCTAAATCTCTGCTTCAGCGTCCTACAGTCCATTCTCTTTCCTTGTTTAGTTTTAAGTGGTTTAAATAACCTGGTCCTCCGAAAAACCTACTAGTTAACCTATCATTTATTATTCCTCTCGGACCTTCCCTATCATTTTGGTTCCTCCGGGCAGGGTTTTGATTTTTTGCAATAATTTTCTGAAAATTGAACATTATACAACGTGTGTGGACGTTCGTGTTATTTCGTGGGCTCTCGGGTTGTATCGCGTTCGGTTCGGCTGCGCTGACCTTCAGCTGCGTGTCCGCGACAGCTGGGCTGCTTCTACACGCGGATTCATGCCAGCCGCGTCGAGGGGTCAGTAAAAGAAAGTTTACACTGACACAGAACTTTCTCAACGACATATCTGAAGATGTTAGTATATTTGTGATCAAAGCGCATTATGAAAAGTTATTGAATGAAATTGACAAGTTTGAAGCTGTGCAAACGCAGATTGAATCTTTGGTGGAAACTGATACAGAACTTGATACTCACATACAATATGCAGACGAGGTATCAATGCTGTATATTGATCTAAAAGCAAGGTTAAGTGAGTTAATGCATGCTCGTGAACCCACTTCAGTTAGTGTCATTTCAAACAACAGTGATACACGACAAACAGTGAACTCCAGTGCTTCGCAGACAAGCAATGTAATAAAATTGCCAACGATTCAGCTTCCAGTGTTCACAGGCGATGTAACTAAATTCAAGCATTTTTATGATACATTCTCAAGTTTAATTGTAAACAATAGTGGTTTATCGCCCATTCAAAAATTCCATTACCTCATTGCTTCCGTAAAGGGCGAAGCTCATATGTTATTGGAAAATTGGCCATTACAGGTGATAACTTCCAAGTTGCCTGGGATATGCTTTGTGCAAGATACAACAACAAACGGTTGATTGCTATAGCCCACATTAAGCATCTTCTGTCCCTACCTGTAGCGCGACAAGAGACGGTTGCAGACTTGAGAAGCTTATTGAATCAATTCCAAAACAACTTGCATGCTATTGAAGCGTTAGAATTAGAAGTGCCACTTCATGAAGTAATTCTAATGCAATTGTTATTGGAGCACCTTCCAGAAAGCGTGCAACGTGAATGGGAATTCAGAATCGATTCTCAAACCTTTACTTCATTAAATGAGCTTGTGTTGTTTCTAGAAGCGAAGTCTCATTCTCTAGAGGTGCTGTCGAATAATTCCTGCAACAGGTCCAGCCCATCAAAACCTAGAAGTGAACGTCGTGAGCCTAGGAATCAGCATAGTGACAGTCGTCAGTCATATGTGTCGACAACTGAACAGTTATGCCCTCAGTGTCAAAGCTGCCATAACCTGTCTAAATGTAAACGGTTCCGTCAGCTGAGTGTTGAACAGCGATGAAAGGTTGTGAAAAGCAACAATTTGTGTTTCAACTGCTTTTCTAATACACATCGAGTGAATCAGTGCAACGTATCTTTATTTTGCAACTGTGGCAAAGTGCACAGCAAGATGTTGCACAACAATAGTCACATGAGAACGGTTTCGCACTCCAGTGAAGGCAGTGATACAGTGAATAACAACAGGACTGAGGCGCCTGCGAGTTATTGCTCGGTGAAAATAAAGCCAGTGCTCCACGTCTTACTTGCGACTGCAAGGGTCGAAGTGCAAGACAAGCATGGTAACTATATTCAGTGTAAGGCCCTTCTAGACTCTGCCACTCAGGCCAGTTTCGTGTCTGCGGATCTAGCGAGGCGTCTGCAACTTCTCACGATGGCAGCTGATACGCCTATCAAAGGTATAAATGGTACTTCATCGAATGCCAGTCATAGTGTTAACATTAATGTGAGATCCATGATTTAAAACTATCGGAGGAATCTAGATTGCCTAATCCTTCCTCGCATAACAGGGAAGCTACCTGCAGTCCGAATTGACCCAACCTCATGGAACATCCCATCGGACATTCCATTAGCCGATCCTAGATTCAATATCCCTTCTGAAATTGATTTGCTTATTGGAGGAGCATTATTCTTCGAGCTATTCCATGGAAAGATCTTAACCAATCCTGGGTTTCCTACACTGATTAGTACAGAACTAGGATGGATATTGTCTGGAACCATTCCTAAATCCTCTGTTAAAGGCAATCTGGATGCGGGTTCCCAGCACAACTTCTTCATCTCGACAGACAATGTGGACAAGCAGCTGCGACGGTTTTGGGACCTTGAAGACTTTCCACAACACATGTTAACACAGGAAGAGAAATGGTGCGAACAGCATTATGCAGAGAATACCACTCGCAATGACGGTAGTTTTACAGTACGTCTGCCAATGAAACATGATAAAACTTCATTGGGTGAGTCCAGACAACAAGCAGTTAAGCGCTTTAGTTACCTGGAGCGGAAGCTTAAGAACGACTCTGCTCTAAAAGAAGACTATACCAAATTTCTTGTAGAGTACGAGGAGATGGGTCACATGAAAAGAGTTCCACCTCCTCAAAATAATGAAGTATGTTATTACCTGCCTCATCATGCAGTAATAAAACCCTCTTCATCTACGACTTGTACACGAGTAGTGTTTGATGCCTCTGCAAAGACGGACACAGGATGCTCTTTGAATGACATCTTAGAATGTGGTCCTACAATTCAAGATGATTTGTCATCAATTATTCTTCGCTTCAGAACATACCGCTATGCATTTTCAGCTGATATATCTAAAATGTATAGAAGGGTACAAATGCATCCTGAAGACCAGAATCTCCAACGTATTGTATGGCGTCCAGATAAAAGTGAGCCACTACAAGATTATGCCTTGACCACCGTGACCTATGGCACTAAGTCAGCCTCTTTCTTAGCCATACGGTCTTTGAATCAGCTCGCTCGGGAAGAAGAGTCTAAATATCCTCGTGCTGCAGACGCAGTACGAATCTCCTTCTATGTTGACGATTGCCTGTCGGGTCATGATGATCTGCAGGAAGCTCTACGACTGCAAAGTGAACTCATACTCTTGTTAAACAGTGGAGGATTTCCACTACGCAAATGGTGTTCAAACAACGAGGCCATCTTGGAAGCGGTGCCTGTGGAGCACAGAGAAACGCAACTTCCTTTGTCCCTCGACAACAGTGAAAATGCTCATGCGCTTGGACTTCTGTGGCATCCAAATACTGATCTGCTACAGATACAATCACATTCCTCTCTCCAAGAACCTCCTGCTTACAAGTTTACCAAGAGAAATATCCTTGCCGTTACATCCTCTATTTTTGATCCTCTAGGCCTCATAAGTCCTATCGTAATCCATGCCAAGATGTTCTTGCAATCTCTGTGGCTCGCTAAGCTTAGTTGGGATGAGGAGTTGCCATCTCACCTAAGGGAAAAGTGGATGGACATATGTGACATTCTTTCCACAATTCATAATGTTCGCATCCCACGCCATGTTTTAACAGCAGATACGGTTACCGACATACAGATACATGGATTCTGTGATGCCTCGGAGAAAGCCTATGGTGCCTGTGTGTATGTACGGTCTACTGAGAGCAGTGGTCTTGTTACAACTAAACTACTTTGCTCCAAGTCCAAGGTCTCCCCATTGAAGAAGCAAACAATTCCACGACTCGAGTTGTGTGGTGCCTTGTTACTTGTGAAACTGTATCATAAAGTTGTCACTGACTTGAAATTGCCTACATCACAAAATTATCTGTGGTCTGATTCCATGATTGTGCTCTCATGGATCAAATCTAATCCCCATAAATGGAAAACGTTTGTGTCTAATCGCGTATCTCAAATCCAGGAGATGTCAGAGACGGCGGCATGTGGCCACCCAACACAACCCCGCTGACATGATTTCGAGAGGTGTGGTGACAGAACAAATCTCAGACATTGATTTATGGTGGAACGGGCCTGTGTGGATTTCACAGCCTATTGAATCATGGCCCAAGCAGCCTCAGCAACTTGAACTGCAGGACATGGGTGAGCAGCGTGACTCAGTCTGCCTAGTCACACATGCTGCAGAAGACTTTATGCTACGCTTTTCCAAGCTGACACGTTTACAGAGAGTTACTTCGTATATGCTACGCTTCATAAACAACTGTAGATGCCAAGCTAAATGTCACGGCCCTCTCACAGTTGAAGAAGTACAACAAGCTTTGTTGCTTTGCATAAGAATAGCTCAGCAAGCAGCCTATTCTCATCAACTGTCCGATCTCCAGATCAAGATGCAAGTGAACTCCAAGAGTTCTCTCCATTCCTTGGTGCCTTTTGTGGACAAGGATGGCCTACTCCGAGTGGGTGGACGTTTGGAGAAAGCTGAGTTACCACATGATGCACGACATCAGCTTATCCTCCCTCCAGGTCACCACCTCACTAAGTTGATAATTGAATCCGAGCATCTGCGACTGCTTCATGCATCACATCAGCTGCTTATATCTTCTCTACGAGAACGATATTGGATTCCTAGTGTACGTAGAATTGTTAAGTCTACGCTACACAGATGCCTAACTTGTTTCAAGTTGAAAGCCAAAGGTGCTCACCAGCTGATGGGCAGCCTACCTAGCTACAGGGTGACCCCTGCTAGAACATTTCTACATTCTGCGGTTGACTACGTCGGACCGTTCTTCATAAGATACGGCTCCCCCCGCAGCAAAACTCAGGTCAAAGCTTACATTGCTATCTTCGTATGCTTGGCTACGAAAGCAGTTCACATCGAGCTGGTTTCAGACCTTACTTCTGATGCCTTCATCGCCGCCCTGCGCAGATTCACATCTCGTAGAGGACTTTGCAAGGAAATATTCAGCGATAATGGGACGAACTTTGTTGGTGCTAACAACAAGCTGCGCGAACTGCGTCTCTTGCTTCAGTCCAGCACCCATCAACAAGTCCTCCAAGACTACGCATCATCTAATGAATTCACATGGCATTTCATCCCTCCGAGCTCCCCTCATTTTGGAGGCCTCCACGAGGCGGCTGTCAAGTCCATGAAATTTCATTTACGTAGAGTGATGGGTAGCCAAGAGTTTACTTATGAGCAGCTTTCTACAGTTCTCACCCAGATTGAGGCCTGTCTAAACTCTCGACCTCTCTTACGCCTAAGTGATGATCCTAGTGACTCATCCTATCTATCTCCTGGACACTTTCTCATTGGTGAAAAACTCACAGCCCTTCCTTCTCCTCCTAAGGCAGAGAATGTCTCATATTGCTAAATGGCACCAGCTACAAACCTACATACATCATATATGGCAGCATTGGTCAGCTGACTACCAACATTCCCTGCAGCAGAGGCAGAAGTGATCTGCATCCAGCGAAAATATTCAGATTGGTACTCTCGTCCTCCTGAAAGAAGATAATTCTCCACCGCTCCAGTGGAAGCTGGGAATCATCTCATCAGTACATCCTGGTCACGACAGTCTAGTGCGTGTTGTGACAGTGCGTACGTCCAGTGGCGAATGCAAGCGACCTATTGTAAAAGTGTGTCCCTTGCCCAATCAGTAAAGTGTTATGTAAATCTATCAGTAAAGTGTTATGTAAAATATGTTGATTTTAGGCGGGAGTATGTTAGCTCAAGAGCCTATAAGTTTTATGTTTCAAATTTGCCTCTGTGGTAATTGGCGCAATCCGCCAATTCATTCCCGCGTGTTTTGTCATTTCCTGTGTGGGCACCTGCTTACGGCTTACCCACGCCAGTTAGTTGTGAAGATGCAGTAGCCTGCACTAGACGTTTGGCACGATTGCTCCCGTGAGAAGGACAATAGCCAGTTTGTAGGCTTTATTACTCATCTTATTTTCCACACCATTTCGCTCCTTAAGTATAGGCAGCTCGCGTGTGAAGTTCCGGGACTCAAATTGTATTTTCAGTGCAAATTACAATTATCTCCATTGTGTTAATAGCCTAGTCGCCACGTGTATTCGTAACAAAGAAACTTGGTACTAGCGCCTATAGAATCTACTTGGCGGGAGTGGTGTATTGCTCCTAGCAACAGTAACTGTGTCTAACTACATTTATTGTATTCCTGTGTTAAGTGTTTATATAATTTCCCACTATTCAGAGTTCAGGCTTCCTGAAAATATATTATTGCAACAACTCAAAATCTAAATCTCTGCTTCAGCGTCCTACAGTCCATTCTCTTTCCTTGTTTAGTTTTAAGTGGTTTAAATAACCAGGTCCTCCGAAAAACCTACTAGTTAACCTAAATAGCTATAATTAACCATAAGTATTAATATTACAAACAGGAAATAAGCTGAATAGTAAATAATCAAATCAATGTAAAACAGACTGGAAGCAAAACACTGGGTTCTTATCCCCTAGGAGTACGTAGATCGTCTCATTAAGGAATCAAGAGAAGGAATGCGTATAATACTAATTAAAGTCACTAGGGATGTATACTGAATATATTTAAATATAATAAGTATATATATATTAGCGTTTAAGTAAATATAAATCACAATGTACATATATAAAATAGAAATATATTTACATATTATTTACAAGAAGCAATGCCAAAAGATTCAGTTCTAGTCAAACACCAAAATCTTGAACTACAATCATAAGATACAGAAAACTCTAATTCATGACCTTCACAACAATCTGTACTATATAACATGAATAACCTAACAGAGAATTAAATATATGTAATATCCCAAATAATAGCGATGTAAAAATAAAAAGGGGGAATTTAAATACAGTTTCTTGAGCTTACTAAATACTTATTATGAAAATTATTTAAAGTCACAGAAATCTCTATTGGGAGAAGTCAAAATGAAAAAATCAAAAATAAGAAATGGCTAAATATGTAGTACGCCAAAAGAGAGAATATTAATGTGTTATATAGACTGGACTATAATTATACGAGATTTACGCATAAGAAAATTTCAAGTTAAGAAAGGGAACAGGAAATACTGGTTAGAAAAATATTTGATAATAGCAATAACTGCTTCAAGCAGAATTCCTAACGGAAATGTACAAGCATAATTTGAATGGAAAAGGAAAAATCTAGAACACGTTGCGTGACGTCAAAGAAAGACAGTAACAGAAATTTCAATTTTACAATATGTAAAAAAGGGATAAATATGTCCACACTTAATTATGAGAATAACGTCCGGAACTGTATTTAAGAAAACTTCACTGAGAAAAAAGAAATATGTGAACTAGGCTCACACGGAAAACGCAATCCAAGTTATAATACGAGAATACTGAAATATTAGTTATAATATAATTAGAACATAATTCTCAAAAATATTTATATATAGACCGGAAAAAGAGGTTTCAATTAAATACACAGAGAAACTAGGAATGTCTATATGTACACGCGAGCAAGAAGCATAAGAGGAAATTCTTACGTAGCGACGAAATGAATCGCTGCTTACTGAATCGTACATATTTCTGTTTGGCTAGAATGCACGCAAGAAACAAGAGGAAAGTTACGTATGATGAAAAATGGTAACCTTTGCTTATATGTTTCTGTAATAACTTAGAAACATGCTTAATTCAATGTGAATACAAGTAATGAGGGAAAACTGGAGTTGGCTAGAACTGATTCTAAATCAAAGCCTCATAAAATTCTTTTTAATAAAATGTCACGGCATTCTTAAACATGGCCGGATGAACTTTAATTATAGAAATCGCGCAATATGGTTTGTGAGAAAACCTCAGACTTTAATTGAACTAGCATCCTGAAATGCATTAACTGGCACTAAAGACATAACTCACCTCGAACAGCAAAATGGTGAAACAGCAGAGTAAACTTCAAAGCACTACATAGTTCAACTCCAGGCAACATACTAACTCGGCAACAGCAGCGTCACGGTAACCTTCCCGGAAAAACCAGGAAGACCTGCGCGCGCAGCATAAGAACAATAGATGATCGGAAAACAGCCATGTTTACAAATACTCATGAACCAAAGATAACCATTTCATTGATGCGGATATGTACTGTGGTAAGATGAAGGAATGTTTTAAACCACCTGATTTCTCAATCCTACACAAGAACGCTATAGATGGTGTACAAAGGGAGGTGTGTAAGGTTACTGACAGTAGTATATCTATCGGTGACAATACTAAGAAAAAAACTTGTGAATAACAAGGCAGAAATACCTGCGTGTTTTGGACTACCTAAAACCCACAAGAAGGGCGTGCTCCTAAGACCCATCATCCCGATGTTTAAACACTCGGCATTTGGCCTGGCCAAATTGCTGAGAGACAGGATAGTAAGCTTGCAAAAAAGAACTGAATGATGAGTTGGAGATTCGTTTGAGGTGAAGGAATGGTTAGAAGAAGTGATGGTAGATGAGGGTTTTTGTATATTTAGCCTTGATGTGGTGTTGCTTTATCCGAGCGTACCGAGAGCCATGGCTGGGGAATGTCTCTTTAAATGGTTTGTTGACCAGGGTGTTGATAGTATTGTCGCCAATGAGTATTACAGATGGTACAGGGTGAGCTCAGAGTTCAATGACACGATTTTCCAACAAAATGGACTGGCAATGTGGAACGCGATATCTGGACTTGTATCTGTAATTTTTCTCCACTATATGGAAAACCGATTATCTGCTAAAATGTGGACAGCATTGCTTTGTACGTACAGTATGTCAACGATATCTTGATAATTACCAAAAAAGACATTTCTTACCACCTATTAGAGGAATTCAATGAGTGCCATGACAGAATGAGATTTACTGTTAAGAAAGCAAAGAGTAATGAGATAAATTTTTTGTACTATAACAACCATACTATACCATACTATAACCATAGGTTAGGTTAGGTGTACATAGAAAACCCAATAAAGGAACATTATACATACACCAGAAGTCCGTGCACCACCCGAGAATTAAAGACAATATATGGCGTAACTTTATTCATAGGGCAATAAAACTGTGCAACAACCTGACAGATTTAAACAATGAAAGAAATGAAATTATGAGACTGGCTAGGGCAAATGGGGTCAGTGAGTGCAAGATAAATTACATATGGAGGCATTTTGAAAACAAAAGGAACAATAAAGGAATAATAAACAACGTTATAGGTACACAAACATAGATGCGTAGCAATGCCATACAACCCTATGGTGGGGGAAAAGGTTGGGAAGATCTTCGGAAAATTTGAATTAATACCTGCATACAGAACAGAACGAACTGTAGAAAGAATTTTCGCACAATACAAACATTATGGATTGAAGAAAGAAAAAATGGAATTTCCAGGAATTTACTCCATCAAATGTAAAAACTGTGACGGATTGTATGGAGGGGAGGCAGGCAGAAGTTTTAAGATTAGATTGTGCGAGCACGAGAGGGACATTAAAAAGAGGCAACATGTCTACTGGACTCAGTCAGCATATAGTAGAAAAGAAATATCACATTGGTGAAATGGACGTGGTAAAAATTGAACATATGGTATGATCAAAAAAGGTATGGGAAGCATGGACCATTAGAGGAACTCATGAGTGTTTTAATAGATACGATGGTGACCTTGGTGACGAGTGGTTGAGTTTAATAAAAAAAATGAGAAGTGGTAAACATACTTAAAAACTTCCCCCCTCCTACAGAATATTTGGAGGATACCAACTATGATGTACCTGAGGGCTGGAAAAGGGAACATTCGAGAAACACTCTGTTCATGTGCGTTTCTAAACAACCGGGAATCTTCTTCCTAGCAGACAGTTGCTAACAGCCAATCACCTGAGGAAGGCTCAAAGGTAGAGCTGAAACGTCGTTCCAACTACGCAGTAAGTTTATCCATTGTAAGACAAAGTGCATTTAACGGATGGTTTTATTAAAATTATGCAGTGGAAATCCAGGAACAAGCATGATAAGTTGTTTTAAGAAGTGTTTTGTAGTGTGTTGTAGCAACCCCGTCTGAATATATTAAACAGTGCGTTAGAGGTGACTGTGAACTGTTCGTGAAGTGTCTGGACTTGTGGGCGAAAATTGGTTTTTTAGAAAATGAAGCATTGACGTCATATTGCTGTCACATAATTCCAATTGAATGTTAAGTTCGCACCTGGGGTTGTTGTTGGAAGATTGGTGTTTAAAAGTGGACATTAAGGCCCGGTATTATAAACAAAGTTGATCTTTAGATTAAGTTAAACCAAATCTAAAGTTTAACTCTAGCTGCCGTTTTATAATGTTCTGGTTAAGTTAAACCGTAGTGCAATGGTGTTGGTAGACCTGTTGGCTGAAAAAAGAAGACGAATTGGCCTTGGAAATAAAAGAAAAACAATAAAATCTGCTAATTCTCTTGTATTTGTTTGTTTGTTTGTATGTAGAGAAATTGAAGCTAGAAATTTTATTATTCAAGCAACGGTTAAATCAAAATTGAACTCAGTTTTGCTCAGTGTAAGTTGATTTCAATCACAGCTAAAATAAATAGCTATTCATTGCTCATAAAAATGATATTGTATTAGCAATTGTTTCAATATACAACCTTCTATATTCTTTCCGTTCCGGAAAGTAAACAAATAGAATTACTTTAAGTTTTGTCTCACCTTCTCATAACATGTTGTATCCGAAATTGAATTTGTTGATACTGTCTTATAATTGTGTTTTTATAGCCGTTTTCATTAAAATAATTATTACGTCTTAAACTGTAGGTTAAACGGTAGAAAAAGTCCAGTTAGGTTAAACTTAAGGTTAACTTGTTTATAATACGCAAAAATCTGAAACACTAAAGTTTAAACTAAAACTGAAGGTTAAACCATGATTATAATACCGGCCCTGAGAATCTTGGAACAAGGGTAGAACTGTTGGAAATGGCTATTAATTAGTCTGCAGACACAGTTCTTTTTAGGGGCGGACAGTTTTAAACTCTCTTTGATAAATCTGAATTGAAAGTATTTAATAGTGTAATGAATATCATGTTATGGTAGTTTGTTTCTTGCTCAATCTGGTGATATAAAATTCTCTATGAAAATATGTAATTATAATATACTTAATAAAAATCGAATAAATCATTAGTCCTTTGATTATGTTAATTGAGTGATATATGAAATGAAAGCTGAAAAATAATTCTATCGAATGGTAATATTAATTTAGGTGTTATAATTTTGATATGATTGGAATAGAAGAATAAAAGTTTGAAGATTTGAATTTTAACGGTCAGAGTGGCTATGGAATGGGGATGTCATATGAATATGGGGTGTCATTAGAATTAGAATTAGAATTGTTTTATTTTACCTGGTGGAATTAAGGCCATTAGGCCTTCTCTTCCATTCAACCAGGATTAATACAACTGAGCTTTACAATCTTACAATAAAATAAGTATGATACAAGTACAAAGTTACAAATACACAGGAACATGATTATATTATTATCATTTAAGACTTAGAATTAGTTCACTAGAGATAATACAATACATAAAAAAAAATGTTAAAATAGTTTGCTACTTACTAAGATTTAAACTATTACTAAAATATTAACTATTACTAAGAAATATGATGTGAAAAGATTTAAACTATTACTAAAATATTAACTATTACTAAGAAATATGATGTGAAAGATTTAAACTATTACTAAAATATTAACTATTACTAAGAAATATAATGTGAAATAAAAATGAAAAGTTGTGAACAATTGGAAACATTTTCAGTATTTAGATATGTGATGATTTATTGTTATTAATGTAAAACCAAGTCCCTAACTATGGCATCATTGGTCAGCTTACGCAAGAATTGCATTTGTGTTTGACAGTTCCTACAGTTCTCAGGTAAAGCATTCCAAGATCGCGACATGGAGACAACAAAGGAGCAAGAGTAATGGGTTGTTTTATGACGAGGGATACTTAGAATAGAGTTTCTTTGTGAGCGAGTACCGAGATCATGATGAGAAGATAACCGTTGAAAACGTTCATACAAATAAGTTGGTGTAGAGGACTTGAGGATGTTGAATAGTAGAGTGATGGAATGTGTCAATCGTCGTTCGTTTAGTCTAGCCCAGGACAGCATTTCAAAAGAGGGGGTGATATGTTCATATTTACGGATGTTGCAAATGTAACGAACACATAGATTATGAGCCCGTTGCAGTCGTTGTCCCAAGTCGGTGTTTAAGTCTGTATATAGTACGTCGCAGTAATCAAAATGGGGCATGATTAATGTTTGCACCAGGATTTTTTTTAGTTTAAAGGGGAGGAAATTCTTGAGTCGCTTTAACGAGTGTAATATAGAGAAGACTTTTCGGCATATCTCAGTAGTTTGTAGTTTCCAGTTAAGATTTTTGTCCATAATGATGCCAATTTTTTTGTCCATAATGGTGTCATATGAACAGCTTCAAATTTATGTACTTAAATTAGGAAACAAGAATGTGAGTCCCATAAGAATTCTTGAATCTTGTTAAAATAATTGCTAACATATATTATTATATTTTTAATATTTTAAAGATGTTCTTTGATGAGCTTTGCTCTTTCTTTCTGTAGAATTTTTCTGGCTATGTTCATGATAAAATTTGTCCCTTTTATCGTTCAAAGATTTGTAATTACTGTTGAAATGAACTTTCATTAATAAAAAATAATATGCCTAGCAATAATAATACAGCAATACTAAACTACATTGTAGCCCACAAAAAGCTAGCAGTGTTCAGCAAAACTTTCCAGTTTCTAAAGATATCCTCTGGAAGAAACAGAGGAGCTGTGCAAAGGCGAGGGAAACTGAACTTAGTACTGTTTATTCAAAAGTAGTCGAACATTTAAAACACTTTTAGCTCACTCTACGTACCATTACTAGGACATGTTTCAAGAGGTTAGTACCCTCCCATCGTCGGCTAGCGGTCGACTGGCGTTCTGGCGACTGTGTTGTGTGAAATTCTGTGTGCTGCCATCTGTTTTCTTTGTGGTGAGTCTCACGACGTCATCTGCAGGCAAGAGACTCGCCACAAAGAAAACAGATGGCAGCACACAGAATTTCACACAACACAGTCGCCAGAACGCCAGTCGACCGCTAGCCGACGATGGGAGGGTGCTAACCTCTTGAAACATGTCCTAGTAATGGTACGTAAAGTGAGCTAAAAGTGTTTTAAATGTTCAACTACTTTTGAATAATTAGTATAGTTTCACTGTTTAAAAAACTTCATTTCTAAACTTTGTTAGTACTGTTTGTTAAAGGAACTGTTAATTTTGTATGTTTACTTATGGGATAGACCAGGGGACAGCAACCTTTTGAGTCGGAAGAGTCAAAAATTATAATTTACAAAATTTCACAGTTTTAAAAGAGCAACAAAATGTTTTCTTGCCAACAATAAATAGTACTCGCAGAAATAAAGTTTTTTGATAAAAAAAACAATCTATTTATTCATAAGAAAAAATATATATTTATTCATAAGAAAAAAAACATTATTCATAAGAAAAAAATATCTATTTATTCATATATAAGTAGTGTTTTTCACAACAAATTAGATAATATATATATGGTATTATTAGATAATTACTTATTATTTAAGTAAAAAATTAAAACAATTAAACATTTACTTACAACACTAACTTGTACTTCAATAACATACATTTGAGCAAACAAATTCAATGAGAGCGTTGGCTTTGCATGGTTTTAGAAAGTTTGGATAAATTTGGCTCATAACTTGTTGTTTTAAGTTTCAAACACGACTCTAAATTTTCATTTGTTAGTTGGCTTCTTACTTTACTTTTAATTATTTCATGCAAGAGCACGCTTGCTCGCACGAATATGTCAATCCGAAGATAGTCAGCACTCCAAATGCCTCACTGTAGCAATCTGGAAGACTATTCCATGCGTCGAATATAAGTGCCTCAACTCGCGGCATTTCTTTTAAAGCTGTCCACCTTTGTTGCGTTACGTACAAACATTTCTGGACTTCCAACTCTTCCAACTTACTTTTCAACTCTGTAAATTTTCCACTCCACAAAGCTTTACTTTTTAAATCTATCAATTGCATTTCTAGAAATCCAGTATCAATTCCAAATGGTTCAATGTGGATATCTTTACTATTTGTGTTGAGAGGATTTACTATGAATGCTAGAGTGGTTTTGTTGGTTTTGAATTGCTCAAATCTGTCAGCAAATTCATGTTTAATTTTTTTTATAACTGTGCTGAAGTAATTCGTGTCAACAGTTGCACTTGGTTTTATCGCGATATGGCTTTAGAAATTGAAAATGAAGTAAATTACCGCTCTGAATATCTTCTGCAAAAAAGAATAAATTTTTCTTCAAAACAAACCAATTCTTCTATCAAAACATAGGCTGGATTTCCCTTTCCTTGCAGTTTTAGATTCAGCTCATTTAATTTCGCTGTGATATCCACCATAAAGTAAAATTTTTGCAACCATTTGTCATTCTCTAATTCAGGGTGATTAATGCCTTTTTCATTTAGGAATGTATTTATTTCATTCAAGCACAAAGCAAAACGTTTCAACCTTACCTTTGGAAAGCCATC
Source organism: Ectobius pallidus (assembly GCA_964059195.1). Classification (NCBI taxonomy): domain Eukaryota; kingdom Metazoa; phylum Arthropoda; class Insecta; order Blattodea; family Ectobiidae; genus Ectobius; species Ectobius pallidus. Next base: position 40,064,709 of record CAXKWD010000007.1, on the reverse strand, counting down.
GCACTTTATTGTGAAGAAGGAGGTCGGAATACTGAGTCTCCATTTCATTTAAGAATTCTTTAAACTGGCGATTGTAGAGTGCTTTTGACAAGATGCTGTTAACAATCTTGATTACCAAATTCATGACCTCAACTATTTCGGCCAGAAATGTTTGGGCACAAAGCGCTTCTTGGTGTATTATGCAGTGAAACGTAAGAATTTCGTGTTTTATTTTGCTCTGAAGAATCGTTGTTGCCCCTTTATTTTTTCCTGTCATACTTCTGGCTCCATCAGTTGCTATTGAAACGATTTTATTTAAATCGATCTTATTGTCTTCAAGGCATTTTTGCACGGCATTCGCTATAACAAAATATACGTCACAGCCAAAGCACTGGTGAAGACGCCAAATTGTCTTGCGTCGAAAGCAAATTAAAACCTACATAGAAACATCCGACGACGGCGTCATTCGAGAGCTTCCGACGGACTGACGACAGTGACGACGCGTGTCACGGGGGAGGGGTGCGGTGAAAAGCTAGTACAAGTGGCTGAGAGATCGAATCGGTGCCTAATCCTCGTTAATCGATTCAGAACTTTTTTTTTAATAAAATAAATAATATTTGCGTATGGAACTAAAGAGCCACAGCTTCACATCCAAAGAGCCGCATGTGGCTCGTGAGCCGCAGGTTGCCGACCCCTGGGATAGACCAAACAGATGTGAGCTGCACTGCTCTGTGCAGAGGCTGAATGTGAGCCGACCTTTAAGTAACAGCACACAACTGTCATTTTTTTTTTCTTCAAACAACTCTTTTTTTTTTTAATGGTTAGTATTTAACATTCTTAATTAAAACTTAAACAAAAGTATGAATACTGTACGGTACTTTTCCAAATTATGTATACCCATACTGAATTCTTTCTTCGTTTTTCCATCCAGATGTGCAAAATAAATCACAGGGCTCAATTTGCAACTTTCTGTTTCAACTTTTTCATGAACATAAAATGGCTGTGCATTGACTTGACAAGGTGAATATTTGTAGAGAATACAAATTAATTTTAGTAGGAAATTAATCTGGAATGCTAGACAAGTTTAAGCAGAGTTTAAAATCTTATGTTAGGGGAAAAATTTGAACAATTTGTGAAGGTAATTATTATTTGAAGTTTCTTATACATTTTATGGATGTGACAAGATGTATTTTTTCTTTTTTCTCATGCTACATTTTAAAGCTGAAACATATACCTATTTTCAGGTGCAGTGCTATTAATTTATAACATCCAGTATGGAGTGGTGCAGTCTCGACACCACTTTAAATTGTTTGCATCCCCTCCAAGGCTTTGGTGTATGAACACCAATCTGATGATTGCAACAGCTCATAATTTAGTGGTAGTCCCTTACCGGTTAGAAGCACAGCGCCTCTCAACTCTTGTGGGTGCTCATTCTGGTAATGTAGCAGAGCCAGAAGGTTATGCCGATCTACAGCTTGTTGATTTGCTGCAGCACAGTAGTTGGGAAACTAATGGAGAAACTATGAATATCTCATTCTCATCTGATGAAGAAATTCCAGTTTTAATAAAAGAGCGACTTCAATTGCTTGAAGCCAGTGGAAGCCCACAGTCAAAGTAAGTTTACCTCATTTCCTGTTCTTTCTTCCAGATCTGTTTGTTCTTATTGGTAGTGAGTAAATACCGGTACTATTAAGCTCTGAACAGTATTTGTTGGAAATGGACTTAAAATTGTGAATACAAGAACATTATGAATTCAGTTGCACACTAAATAAGTGTTTAACTTTAATGACTGTTTTTAAAACAAACGAATAGCACACATTGTTTTGGCAAACCTAGGCAACAAGAATTACCATATTTGCCGGCGTCTAAGACACTTTTTTCCTTTGAAAAGAGGTCTGAAAAACGGAATGCATCTTATATGTCAATACTCAGATTTTTATTACATTCATTTCTGGAAATTTCCTCTTCGGAATTACCCCGTTTATGCGGACGAAAAACTGGGGTGCGGGTATTATCTTATTTGAATACTGGACTCCTCTCATCTGAATTTTAACATTTTATACCATATCGACTCAATATAACACGATGCTTTGTAGTAGCCCCACTGTATGGTGTTACAGTAGCGAAGCTGGAATGAAAGGAAAATGAGACAAAGAAGATGCTTTCTTATTCACATGGTCCACCAGTCTGAAACAAAGCTTTACGCATATAGGCCAGTCAGTAGAGGTATTGTATGATGCAAAAGGTGGGGTAGAAGATTTTATTTTTTTAACTTGTATATATGGATACAAGCATGTAAAAAAACAAAAATGCTAACACGGGCGACCTCGGGAAAACTTTTGGCGGCAAAAAAACCTTTAAATTTTAGGACTTTTTTTTGGTTTTCTGCCTCTAACACCTAAACGGTACATCCTAGCGAAAAAGTTACGATATAACTAATTAAAGACAATTAAATTCTGCGTCGAATGAATACCATAACGTAATAATTCGGTTAAGTAGTATGGTCGAAAACCACGGTCAAAGAATGACGATTTTTTACAACTTTGCCAAAAACTGAGATATGGTACTATATATGAGTCTGCAGCTTGGATATGAGTACTCTGAGAAAAAAACTCGGGAAATAAAAGTTGTAGAGCATCAAATTCTGCGTCTACTGAGTATCAACACTTTTAGTTTCGGTCAAGTACACCTCTCGAAATTGGCAATCTCCCGGAGTCCGGCAATTGGCATATGAAGGTACCTATGAGTTAGAACGCTTCAACAGTATGGGTGTATATCCTACAGAGTTATTCCAGTAAATTATGATAAGCATTTATTTGTTTTTTCTTATTATTATTATTATTTTAATTCCAACAAATAGTTTTTTTAAATAATTTTTTAAAAATCATGGGAAAAAGATGTGAAGGAGGAGAGAACAATAACTTCAGTTAATTAATACAACATTTTAATCTACCAATTTGTAGAGCAACAATTACAGTTTAAATTTAAGTACACAGGCAATATTAAGAGAGAACAGCTGAGTTGTAGCGAGGAGAAGCAAAGTCATCATTTCTGTTTAGAACAGTGTTACATTACAGAGCTAATAAACATATTTAACCACCAAGCTTGCAATTTTATGTAGGATACTTGTCTGTACAGAATACCTCACTTGGTGATAAACTTCTTGTAACGCCAAGGAGGTAACTTACTTGATACAAGAATAAATTACAATTACAATTACAATTACAGAGTTATTCTTGCTTTAGTATCATCAAATAATCATTATAAAATATGAATAAAGAGAAATGAAATATGAAAACACATGAGTAAATAAGAAAACATGAATGTAATTTAAAAACACATAGGAATTATACACCATACCGTTATTTTATTAATTTACCATGATGTAAATCTATAAAAAAAACTGTTAATAATAGAAATGATGTGTTAATAAGTCTGTTCAAGGATAGCATGGCTAAGCCCGAAACCTGTCACCAAATAAAGTTATTCTAAGTACCTGAAAAACCATTAGTCAATCAATATATGTTTAAAAATGTGTATAATTTAAATAAACCAAGGAGCCCAGTTCCTCTATTATTTATTTATAATAATATTGTCATTTAGCAATATACAATAATTGCAATAGACATAGTCACATAAATAAAGTTTAAAAGTCATATGTTACATTAAATATGCATTACAAGTTCGTCAAATACACATTATACATTTATAAAAGGAGTCTGGAGATATTCATTAATGTTGTAGAAGGCATTATCAGTCAACCACTTGCGAAACAAACTTTTATAAGCATTCATACTAAGCTGAGTTACATAATATCGGAAACTTTATTGTATAACTTGAAAGCCATTATATGATGGTTGTTGGCTTTTACTGAGAGTCTGCATTCAGGTAAGTACACATTTACATTATTCCTTGTACTATGGCCATGAAACCAGGATCAATGTTGTGAAAAACATTATCCAAACAGACACTACCTCTGGTGGGTTCAGAGACGGAAATGTGGAAGTGGTAGGAAGCTTTCATCATCCTCCTCTAGTTGTTCCTCGGGCTCCAATAGCTGGTTGAAGTGATCTTTGTCTTCATCATCATCAACTACCAGTGGATAAAGTGTTCTCACATTGTTGAACATAGTAGTGCTTGCATATGGAAGAGCACTTCAGATCAGCCTTACGGCAAGAGCAGGCTCTACTACACGCTATCTTGCAAGGGCATGACACTGTCTTGAGTAGAGACAAGGGAGTCATGTATCTGTTGGTTTTTAGTGGCACTAGACCTGCATTACTACGCACCCATCCTCTTTCTTCAAGGTTTCTTGTTTTACCCAATCATGTCTGTATTTGTTGGAAACACCAATATGAATGGTGGCGTGCAGCATCATAATCAGGTGGTAGTCTTGCGAGGTCTACTTTTCCCCTGGTCACTGCTCGTGTGAACGTGGATTGGCGCAGTTCGTCCAGAGCTACTTTGGTGGGATCTCCGGTGTAGATATCACCAGCCTCATCAATCTAATCATGGCTGGTGAATGGGTCGACGAAGCATCGGGAGATGTCCTGAAGTTCTTTCGAAACGGTGACCATGCTGCTCAGCTTCATCTTTCCTCGACCAAAAATAGCAGATGTCGTATCACATCCACTAAACGCGTGGATGAAAACTATGTGGCTGGATATGGATTGGTCGAATTTGAAAGATGTTCTCAAATATATTGCACATCAGCAGCTTCAGAAAGACCAAGTTGATGCATGGCTGGCCAAGCCCTATCATAAGCACAAGAAGGTGTATGTCCTCTCCAATTATTGGGACATTTTCATGCTCCTTGGCCTTGGAAATGAGCAAGTCAGCATGGGCCTGATTGACTTTAATGTCACAAGTGACTTTTCAGGACTTCAATGAGAAGACTTTTATTAAACTCATTGACCAAAAACTTTTCCTGAGCTGCTTGGTTATTTGTATTTACATCAAAGATTACTTCGGGGGAATGGCGAATCTTCATCCGCCGCAATAACGCAGATCTTTTGGTGCCACTCTGAGCAGGGTAGTCCTATCTGTCGAACACAACGGCAACTTTCGTGGACCCATAGTGTATTTTTTTAAAAAAAAGATGATTAACTCTTGGCGATGGTGTCGAAGGAGGTGTTGGGTGGCCAAACAACTTTATGAAGCAGATAGCCTCCATCCAATACTGCGAAATACTGTCACTCTTCTGCAGCACTGGAAGGAAGCGGGGTGAATGGTGCGTACGTAGACACTATACACTAGACACACACTAAATATAATTATACTTAAATTATTGTTAAATAATAATATTATTATTATTATTATTATTATTATTATTATTATTATTATTATTATTATTATTATTATTATTATTATTATTATTATTATTATTACTATTACTATTATTAAGACATGTGATAGAAATATACTTTCGCTTTGGTTGGCTAGAGTTGCAACTCACAGGTACCTTCATGGGGTTCTTATGCCAATTACCATACACCGGGAGATCGCAAATTTCGAGAGGTGTACTTCACCGAAACTGACAATTTTGGTACTCAGTAGACACAGAATTTGATGCTCTACAACTTTTATTTCACGAGTTTTTCTCTCAGAGTACTCACTTCCAATCTGCAGACTCATATATAGTACCATATTTCAGTTTTTGGCAAAGTTGGAAAAAATCGTCATTCTTCGACCGTGGTTTTCGACCATACTACTTGACCGAATTATTACATAGTGGTATTCATTAGACGCAGAATTTAATGCTCTTTAATTAGTTATATCGTAACTTTTTCACTGGGATGCACCCTTTAGGTGTTAGAGGCAGAAAACAAAAAAAGTCCTAAAATTTCGAGTTTTTTTTGCCGCCAAAAGTTTTCCCGAGGTCGCCCGTGTTAGCATTTTTGTTTTTTTACATGCTTGTATCCATATATACAAGTTGAAAAAATAAAATCTTCTACCCCCACCTTTTGCAACATACACCCCTGTTTCGATTCTCTACTGACTGGCGTAATACAGATGCCAAGCAAACAGTGCAGTATAAGCAGAACCACTAATTCAGGGAAAGTTCGGTGAATTTTCACACAACTTTAACCTTGGGTCGGATGAACGTCATCTCTTGTGGATTCCTGCTTAACAGCTGAATTGAGAGTGTTGTTGTTGTTGTTGAAAATCTTACGCTGCGCATCTAAGACGGCGAGATTTCGGCTGGCTGTTACCGTGCACGTTATTTTAGCTAACCATATAATTTTATATGTAATGTAATGTTGTTATGTAATGTTAATTATAACTTTAATTAAGAATAAAACTGGCAAAATAATTTTATGTTTGGACCTATAGATTTTTTCAAAATTTCCTTTCATAAAATTTGGGTACGGGTATTATTTGGGGGCGAGTAATATTTGGGTATATACGGATATGCAATTTTTTTCTTGTTTCCTTTAGCAGTGTGGGAATATTACAGTTACGTAGAGATCAGTATTACTTTATATTTAAAATACTGTAAATTCATTATAATGATCAGTAATAAAGTTTTATCCTTAAAAAATATGTATAAAAAAGGGGGTGCGTCTTATAGGCTGTTGCATCTTATATGCCGGCAAATACGGTATATGTATACTATTCCAATATACTCCTACCTTAAGTTAACAAAATCCTGATGAGTTAACTTACCATCTTTAGCATATCAATTGCATCTTCTTCGTAGGAGATATCCTCGTCTTAGCCTGAACTAGCTGTACAGACACTCTGTTAACTGTAACACATCTCATATACACTACAGCATCATAAGCAGACTAACTTGCATCTCAGAATGTGTGTAAACTCAACTTTGTTCCTTCTGCTTACACCTATCCACCTAGGAAATTTAATCTTTGCTAAAAATATAAGTTCACTGGCCCATTTAAGAAAAACTTTCTTTATTTCTTCACTAACTTTAGTGTCCCAGCCATCCCTTTTCTTCCAGGTTGACTGTAGTAAAAGCTTAGGACATAGTAAAATGTTTAGATGCGTCAAACTGTAGGCCCTCTGAAGATATCTCTAAAGAGTCCTCTTCTCTATCCCAAGATAATCCTAAAACATTAGTTGTGTGGGTCCCTTCAGAACCTGAGTTGTACAATGTATGCTCCCACCCCCTTAAATTGAATTTCCTTTCTTTCGTTATATCTAATGCTTCTTTCATAAATGTACCAAGTTCAGCAATGTTGACAATGCTGGTGATACAATCTATATGAAAATGTATGTTGCTGCATCACTTGAGAACTGCTCGACTGATTTGGCTGATTTTTTTTTTTTGTTGTGTTCGTAATTGTCAGGACATGGTTTGTATGAAAGAAAATTTTTGGAAAATCCACAGAGATGGTCAGACATGTGAAATGAGGCACAGTTAGAAAGTTCTGCTGTCAAGTGTTTACATGACAAAAAAAATAATTAAAAAAATTGAAGTGTGACATATTCACAGTTTGAGAGTTCCGCTGTCACATGTTTTCATAACAAACAAACCAAAAAAAAAAATGTGTGAGTCTTGCAACCAAGCCATTAAAATCAATTGCCACATGTATGACGGAGCATCACTTGAGAACGGCTTGACCGATTTGGCTGATTTTTTTTTTTTTTTTTTTTGTGTGTTTGTAATTGTCAGGTCAAGGTATGTATTAAAGAAAATTTTTGGAAAATCCATGGAAGAAGTCGGTCATGTGAAATAAGGCACAGTTTGAGAGTTCTGCTATCACATGTTTATGACACCACAAGCTTTTAAACGAATATCAATCAGGTTTTAGAACAGGACACAACACAAACACCGCATTGCTAAAAGTTACTGAAGACATATGTAAGGCAATTGACAGTCGACAACTGACAATATTGACTCTGTTAGACTTCAGTACAGCATTTGACTCTGTAGACATTGACCTGCTGTTACTCAAACTAAAATCTCTTAATTTATCGGATAGTGTTTGCTGGTGGTTCGGGTCTTACCTTTGTGGGCGCTGACAATCAGTTTTAGGTTTAATTAGCTCTGCTCGCTCTCCCTGGAGAAATTGTATGCCCGGTGTTCCGCAGGGGTCCGTTCTGGGTCCTCCGTTGTTCACTATCTACATAAACAACATTACAGACACTATTAACCATTGTAAATTTCACCTCTTTGCAGACGACTTACAGATTTACACGCACACTACTCCTGAACTGTTGGACGATACAATTGACAAGGTAAACAACGATCTAAGTTCTCTCTCACTCTGGTCAGTCAAATATGGACTCAAACTAAATCCTGACAAGACAAAGACAATCATCATTGGTCACCATCGACTACTAAATACCATCTATCTAAACGACGTCCCTTCAGTCAAGCTAAACGGTATCGCTATAAAACACAAGGATTCTGTAAAAAATCTTGGAGTTTATATTGATAAGAACCTAAGCTGGAATGTTCATATTACAGAGCTATGTAAAAAATTCTCTTCTATAATCTATTCGTTTATGCGCTTTAAAAATTTCCTGCCATTGAAATTAAAAAAACATTCTTGTTGGCACACTCGTAATGCCACATTTTGATTACTGTGACACCCTACTTTCAGACTTAAACGTAAATCTATAACAAAGACTTCAGTGACATCACAATGCTTGTGCGCGTTTTGTCTGTAATGTACGTCGATATGATCATATTTCACCCTCTCTGGAGTTCTTGTCTTGGCTACCTCTTCATGAATGCAGAAAGCTACATTCTCTTTCAATGCTTTACAAACTACTTCACTCTAAAATTCCTCCTTACTTGGCCCATCGTTTTCACTACCTATCAGATTATCATGATCTCGGAACAAGATCCCATCAGAACACTACCTTATCTATTCCCCCACACAATACTATATTTTATTCTTCATCCTTCACTATCGGAACAGTTCGTCTGTGGAATTCCTTACCTGAGAATATAAAAAAGCTGCTGAACACTTAGAACGTTCAAAATGAAGTTAGTTGATCACTTGACCACCAACCATTAACATTTATATTATATACTACTTTCATGTTAAAATTGTTGCTTTTGTATTAGTTTCATTTACTTTTATTTTACTTTTCTTCTTTTTCTACCTATTATTATTATTATTTTTCTCTCTAATTTGTTCTACTTACAATGTTGAATTTCCATTATTAGGCTATAGTTTAATATAGTCTTAATTATAGATTTCACTAACATAATCTACATCTATATAATATAATCTTGTTTCTCTTTTATTATTATTATTATTATTATTATTATTATTATTATTATAATTATTATTATTATTTATTCTTAATTAGATTATTTGGTAAGGTTTGAATGTATCCACCTCTGGTTAGTGGAAGAGAAGGCCTTAAGTCCTTAACTACACCAGAGGGAAATATAAATAAATAAATAAATCTACATTTCTTGACCTATTTGCACGAAATTTTGGACACATACTCACTTAAGCCCGGAAAGTAATGTGGTCAACATTAAAATTCAAGCAAGCCACTCCTTCCCTTGAAAATTTATATAATTTCTGAAATTATGCTGAAAAAAGAACTGCAATTCAGTTATCATGACAGCAGTGTATTGTTTATAGTGTTCACATAGGGCTTTGGGAACTATATAATACTGAGCTTTAACAGATTCTGATGCTATCGATGTAATACATTTGTGAAAATAATTCTTGAAGAATGAAATACATGAAAATGAAACACAATATGAAGCAGTCACATAACTTTCTCTACCCTCAACATGGAAAATATCATTTTCTCACTTCACATTTTGATGTAGAATAAAATCAGGTAAACTGATGTAACAAAGTGCCAGTATGTTTTTGTTTAATCAGTTATGACTGCAATTATGATATGCAGAATATGTTTTTTTTAAATTGATTTCCAAGTTAAGCTCCAGATTTATTCATTAAGCAGGGCTTACGGAAGAAGAAAGGTCTACCATCTCGGCCACCTGGGTCATTTTAACGGTCTAGTTGGATAAGAGCATGTCAATTAATATGTTTTTTGTCATAGCTACCTGTATTTTAATTTCCAAGGCCTTATAACATCACAGTAAAGCAATAGGCTATGTTATCAAGATAACTGATTTTCATTTTTTTTATAAATTCTTTCGAATACGTATATTACCATAAAATAGGCACTAAATTGAGCATTACTCCGAAACAGGTCAATCGATTTTATCCATTATGAATAGACGTCTTCCCATGCACATTATAAATGTGTATACCAAGTTTCATAAAAATCCGGTAAAGCGTATTTGAGTTACCGCGTCTTTAAAATATTCACTATATTGGGCTTTACTCCGGTACCGGTCTACCGATTTGGTCCAATATCAGTAGACGTCTTTCCACGTACATTATAAATGGGTATACAAAATTTCAGGAAAATCCAATAAAGCATATTTGAGTTATCGCGACTTCTTATATATTAACATAAAAACACTAAATTGGGCATTATTCCGGTACTGGCCAACCGATTTGGTCCAATATCAATAAACGTCTTCCCATGGACATTATAAATGCGTATACGAAGTTTCATAAATATCCGATAAAGCGTATTTGAGTTATTGCGCCTTTAAAGTAGACACTAAATTGGGTTTTACTCCGGTACCGGACAACAGATTAGGTTCAAATTCAATAGGGCACTTCTCATGGACGTCATAAATGGGTATACCAAGTTTCATGGAAATCCGATTCAGCGTATTTGAGTGATGGCGCCTTTCTAGCGCCTTTCTAATCTCATAAAGTACCATACTGGCACTTAATAAGCGGTCGTATTGCAGGGACCGCTTAAGTGTGTGCCAGTGAGTATGCTATATCAGAAGTTAGCAAAAAATCCTATCCACTATTACATCACTCATAGCTGTAGGCTTTGTATAGGGATGTTTATTGTAGGCCCTAAACATCTAAAAGAAGACTAAATAGGATGAAATATTTTCAATCCTATGCCCACAGTATATTATGTCCCAGGTTTTTGGGGAGGAAAGTATGAAAGTGATATTTTTTTTTCTTAATTTCAGCTCCGAAATGGTTGTATGGTAACATGAGAGTGAGAAATAAAATTTTCCATGTAATAGGAATTTATGTTTCTTCTTTTTCAACCCCTCCCAGGCTTGGTGTGTAGGAGCAACGGAATGCAACATTCGACATCCTCTATGAGCCATAAAAAGCTATATCTAGCGTTTTCTGAGGAAATAGTTTGAGTGTGATAAGTCGTTCTTCCTAATTTCAAGTTCTACGTATACATTATACAAGGCCCTAGAGTTTGAAAATCGAAAGTCCTTCATCAAGTTAATTTCAAATTACAAAATAAAAACCCGAGCGATGCCGGGCATTTTAAGCTAGTTATCTACATAACAACCACTCATAAGTTTCATTATAGTAGAGCTTGAAGCAGAAGCAACATCTTCGATTTGACAGAATTTATTGATGGTTAGTGACAGCTTCTAGCAGGAAGGGACTACATGTAACTAGTGGCGTAGCAAGCTTAGGTGGTACCCGGTGCGGAAAATTTCTTGTCCCCCCCCCCATTTAAATTATGAAAAGATGGAACAGTTACAAGTGTAATTTTTTGGATAGTCAAAGTTAATCCCACGGGAGTTTAAGAGTTTATCGATAGATGCAGCTGCAACGAATTTATCTGATGTAAAGCTTTGCCTTTCTGTTTTTTTCCCCTTCTTTCTTTGCTGCGCTCCGTTTCATGATTGATTACCTGAAATATGAAAACAGGGGACATGTTGCTTTGTCTCGAAAATAAATGTAGTTTCCCCTACAACTGTGTAGATGGTGGACTTGTTACGCAGGCCACGGTTTTATTCCATCACTCTCATGGCTCACTCAGACACATCCAGTTCTTATTTTGTTCTCATAAAAGAAGGTGGGCCGACGCTCACTTTCGACATACCATTTTTTAAATTACAACACGCAATCGAAAAAAATAACTATATGTACTCACCTATACTTTTAAAATTTCACAAAGTAAACTCATTACATGCTTATTGACAGTAACATTCTCATGACCTAATAATAATTATGCGATCAGAATACTAAACAGTCAAGTTATATTGGTAACATTTTATTTAAGCTGGTACCGGTACATTGTGCAAACGTCGGTGGTTCAAAATGAACATTTCATTACATAAATTACTATGTGATAAATTATTATAATCTTACGCACCGGCCGCCTTTACCCCCAAGTAGTTCATACAATATCAATAGATATAATTTCCTGATTAATTTCTATTTACCATATTATCTCTCTATATTTACCTTAGTTTTTACCCCTCCCTTTTGGGGTCATTTAAGCGACCCACGTTTTGCCCGGGCCTTACAAGGCCGCGACCTGTCGGGAGAGGGATTATCTATGGATCACATACATACTTTCTTGACCAGACAAGGACATGGAGGGCCTCCCGGATAAGTGATCAGCCAAATGCCGGGGCCACCTCCGAGACAACACAAACATATAGGACGAGATACATAATTTACACACTCACTCTGAACAAGGCGAGGATGGGATGATGATGATAATGGCTGCCAGATGATATCCGGAGACCACTAGGGCCTAAAGTTACCAGACATTTGTCTCACAGGTGAGGAAAAATTCCGGAAAAAACTCTACCTAAGTAACTTGTCCCGACCTGTATTCGAATCGGAGCCCGCTGCGTGAGATGAGCGAACGCATCCCCTACGGCCAGCTATTTACTATATCTTGGCCTAAATTGAAACAACGATTATTTTTTTTAAGACATAATCAGAGTAAACTACGGGTGGAGTAGGTGGAATATGAATACGTCCACCGTGTTGGCTGGACGGCTGATGATTTATAGAAGTACATCTAATCGACTTTAAATTGTGTACACTTAACCTATATATACATAAATCAAACAATGCGAAGCATTGATGGGTCAGCTAGTCTTTATATAAATATACAGGCATACATTTTGTTTTCTCATGTATCACTTTTTTGTAGGGCCTATTATTATTATTATTATTATTATTATTTTTTTTTTTTTAATTTTTTTATCATCATCATTATTATTATCATTATCATTATTATTATTATTATTATTATTATTATTATTATTATTATTATTTGTTGATTGCGCAATACGCCAGCTAGTGGAGAATATTTTATTGAAAGTCAAGGTGAGCTTAGGGTAGGTGGGATGGAGAAGAAAACAATTTGTTATTTTTAATTCAGCATTGTTTATGCTCCTTATAAGTTCAGGTCTCGACTAAACCCCTGTTAAAATTTGTCATACGCTTACTCATTTTACTAGTGTTTCATACATTTTACAAACAAAGTAGCTTCGTAAATAAAGTGGTTTGTACGAGTTCTGAAGAATTTGTCATACCCTTACTCATTTTACTAGTGTTTCATACATTTTACAAACAAAGTGGCTTCGTAAATAAAGTAGTTTGTACGAGTTCTGAAGAACGAATCGAAGTAACATTCAGCCGTTTTTTTAATTCCATCCCTCTATTAAAACAGAGACAGTCATATGGAATACCAGCCCAAAAATAGTAATGAGTCAAGTAACAACTTAGGTCTTGTCCCGTTTTTCCATCCTCTCTGTCCTTATATCTCACTATGTAATAAAAATAAAAATATAATTATATTGATTTAATCTATAGTACTTTTGCGTGAGGGTAAGGTTGAAATTCTTTTTTATTCATGCCTATAATATAATATTGACAATTTTCAATGGTAATACTTATAACGTTTATGTCACTTACCAAATTCACTATTAAAGATAAATGGATGCTCCAACAATAGTGCACAACTAACACAACAGAATTACGTGGAGTGACTGTTCGACAGGCAGCGGGGAGAATTGGTTGTGGTTTCAGTGATATAAAATATCACCGATTGTTGAAGTCTCATTTAAATTAATAAAACTGCAGAGACAAGCATCGGAAGAAATAAACACCCCTCCCCCTAACCATAATATTATTGTTCGTATGTACACAGCGGCCAGTTCAACCACGTTTTATTACCTTTGTTGACTAATTTCAAACTAAAAGAAGTTTCAATACGCATGTTGACTTGTAGAAAGTTGTTAAGCTTATTTAATTGTTTTAAATAATATTATTATTTTCTTTAAATTCCATTGAGCGATTTTTTACTTACGAAGACAAATATTTCAATTTTGTCACCCCCCGGGTGATGGCACCCGAAGCGTCCCGCACCCCCCTTCCTACGCCACTGCATGTAACATCAAATACAGCTCTACAATGATGATAAACCTGTATTTTCTCTTCACTGTTAAACCAAAGGAAATCTCTGTCTGACTTGTGAAGATTTATCTGTAGGAAGGCGCTTCTTAAATCTGCAATGACACCTATGGACCTCAGTCGGAACTGTAACAGGATCTTTGGTATACATTCAGTTAGATTAAGCCCCTTTTCCAGGCACTCAATTAATGAAGGTTTCCCTGCCATTTTCGCAGAAGCATCGAACACCGGTCTGATCTTCGTGGTGCTATTCGCTTTTACTACATGTCAATGAGGTAGGTAATGCCCCAAAACGGCTAGTTCTGACTGTGGAACCAGTTCTATTACCCCCTCATTTTTCCATTCATCTAGCATTTGTTGGTACTCTTTTATCGGACCCTCCTTTTTCAGTTTTTTATAGTTCATATCCAGCCTCTTCAAAGCTATTTCATAATTATCAGGCAAAGGTGGATGACCTTCTTTCCAACGCATGTGCACTTCATAACGTCCCTAGTCGTAGTTTTCTACAATACTGGATCCCTGATTCCGATGAGTTCTAAGTCCCATAAATCTGATATTGAAATGTTCTTGACAAACATTGATGTCACCAACATACCATCATTTTCTTTTGTCTGTTCCTTATTCACTTTATCCATTACAGTCCAAGTTTATGGTGTATAGCTAATTTCTTGCATGATCCAGTAAAGAGCTTCCCAGCTACATCTGCACCAATCAGCACTTCTATTGGGACAGTGTCATCCCCTACAGCAGGTAGTTCCATATTTTTATCTTCAAGTTCCTGTACCCACGGTCCTCTTTGGATCCGATTAATATTTCCACATATTGCTTCTTGATCCAGTATCTCAAGAGTACGCCGGTAACTGCCATTTAGACTACCTGAACAAATTCTATGTGTGTTGTGTTCACTTACTTCTGTTGGAATATGGAACTTTGCGCCCCATGCTGATCCCCTTTCCACTCGCCCGGCCGCTTCCCCGCCTGGCAGATTCACGCGTGCCGCCCCGCTTCCCCACAGTGCATGCCACCATGCCTGTAGCCGCTGTTAATCCTCAACGCCGGTAATGAATAATTGCAATTGACATGTCACCTAATATTTCACAATAAAAAACCCCTTGCACCTCCACATAATATTTCAGAATTATAAAAACGACCCTTGCAACAAAATAGGCTGTTTCACAATACAAAAAATACCCTTGTACCATACATAATATTTCGTAATTCTAAAAAACCCGGATTATAACATAAAATGTTGCTTAATTGATGCAGGAAAATTCCCTTGCACCAATACTACTCTTTTCATAACTAACAATATCTCAAAATTATAAAAGCTGATTCTTGCATTAAAACTCATGAAACCCCCCCTATCATAACTCAAATATACGAAAGCTTCCTTCAGAGCTCAACATTCACTCGTGGTGTAGTGGTTAAGACTCCTGGCTATAATGCTAGGGGTCCCGAGTTCGAATCCTAGTCAATCCAAAATTTACTATTAGGAATAGGTCTCAAATAGGTAGGTAGGATGAAGAGGAGGTGAGAGGTAGAGAGGAAGGAGATGGGAAAGGAAGAGAAGAAGAGAATAAAGAAGAAATAAATTATTTTTTTCTGTTTCATCAGTTGCTTAAGAGATGGTGCCACTGTTGCTGCTAGTAGTTCAAATGCCGCCGCTAGGGGAGGGAGTTAGAGAGTTTTAGTGAGGGACTCACATGGGGCGCAAAGTTCCATTTTCCCCTTCTGTTTTACTTCCTCCAAACAATGAATGAATAATCTTCTCTCCCTGTCTTTGTTCATAACCCATTTCCATAGCAGCTTCCTTAAGGACATATAACCTCTGTGACCCTGTGTCTATGATTTCTCTGACTATTCTTGCACTATTTTTTCCTATTAATCTTACTAATATTGTCTGCAAATATACTTCAGCAGAAGGTAGCGATCTTCCATGCAATGCTTCCACAGATTTTGTTTCCTCTTGCTCCCTTTTAGCTGATACATCTAACTTCTTATCTAACTTCGAAGTACCCTTATTGGTAGGCAAATCTGGACACATAATAGGATAATGTTTTCAGAGACAAATTATACATTTAAGCGAAATTCAGCAGCTCTTTGCACAATGTCCAGGCTTCAAACATATAAAACAACACCTTTTATTTGTTCCTCTTTTCCTCGAGACTTAGTTCCTGCGCACTATAACAATAACCACTGATATGATTACTACTGCAGAATATACATTTATTAACAAGGCCTACCTTATTTTGCTTAGTAACAAGTAAGCCTGCGACTGTAAGTACTTTATCTGTTTTGAAACCCACTTGCTTCCTTTCTTTGTTTACCTTGCCCCTTTCAAACTAGATTCCAGACTTTGCTATAGAGATTCTTTCCTGTACCTCTACTTCTGCTTAATAAAGTTCATTACACCCTTTAGACGGTCCTTTGGCTTCCCTCCAACTGTAGACTGCCGTTGCCATACTCGAAGCAATTCTTCAGGTACACACAACTCAACTAATGGAAATAGCATGGCCTCACATTCATCAGACCTTAACTTACTGTGATTCTAATTTATCATAAAAAAAATGGAAGTAAACATGGAAGTATGTGTATTCTGCAATGCTAGTGACAGAAGCTCACAAATGTATTCTTCTATCAACATATCATCTTTCCCAAATCTTGATTTTAATGCTGCTACAGCTTTTGGATAATTTTCTGTGCTTGGAGGGTAGCTGTCTACTATTTCTCTAGCACGATAGTTTGGTACAGTTGACTGAATTAAATATTGGAACTTATCGCTTAAGTCAATATTTTTGTCTTGATCACTCTTTGAAAACTGGTCCCACCAACCTAACCACTCCTTAATCTCACCTCTAAATTTCTTAAGCTCAATCTGCGGTAGTTTAAATTTTCTTTTAGTAAGGTTATTAAGTGCCAGTATGGTACTTTATGAGATTGTGTGTGGGGACGAAAAATTTCTGTCCATCCGTCCGTGTGTCTGTATGCGCCATAACTCAAATACGCTTTTTCGGATTTTCATGAAACTTGAAAAACACATTTATAATGTCCATGGGAAGAACCCTATTGATATTGAACAAAATCGGTTCACCAGTACCGGAGTAATGCCCAATTTAGTGCCTATTTTAATAGATTATGGCACCTTTCTAATAAAAAGGCGCCATAACTCAAATACGCTGTATCGGATTCCCATGAAACTTGATATATGGATTTATGACGTCCATGAGAAGTACCCTATTGAATTTGAACCTAATCTGTTGATCGGTACTGGAGTAAAACCCAATTTAGTGTCTGTTTTAAAGGCGCAATAATTCAAATACACTTTATCGGATTTTTATGAAACTTCGTATACACATTTATAATGTCCATGGGAAGACGTCTATTGATATTCGACAAAATCGGTTGTCCAGTACCGGAATAATGCCCAATTTAATGTCTTTTATGTTAATATATAAGAAGTTGCGATAACTCAAATATGTTTTATTGGATTTTCCTGAAACTTTGTATACCCATTTATAATGTAGATGGGAAGACGTCTATATATATTAATGTTTATTTACATTCAGCTTCCCTTAGTTAAGGGTTGCCCTAAGACAAAGCGTAATATAAAAGAAAATGATTTGCACCACAAAGAAGTGTTTACAAGTATTTACAATAAACATAAAGAAAAAAACTCACATATATCAAGAAAACTTATGAAACAAGAAAAAAAGAACATTGAAAACAAATATATACAATTTAGGAATATAAGTGATTCCTGAGTATTGAGAGGGAACCTTTCAGGGCTGTCAGAGACACTTCTTTTATTAAAATGTTGTTCAGACGGAAGAATCTGCAGAAATCTACAAAGAATGAAGGAATTGTTCCTCTTGCACCCACCATCAGGCCAAAGATGGTAATAGAAGAAAGGGAGTATTTTTTTTTGTAGTATGCGATGGTGGGTTCGTAGATACGACATTTTTCAGCATGAACTTCTGCAGGTTGGGTGCTACTTGTTTCAAACCTGACTGTAGGATCGATTACATATCCATTGGTTGAGCCTGGTGGAATGGCGATGATGTCAATTCTTCTAGAGGAGCCACCTTCAGAAACGCCGTAGACCTCTTCAGCTACTTGATGATGATTTTCCCGCAGAGCATTTGCAATTAAAGTTCGGATCTTGTGATGGCGACTGTTCCTCAGCACTTCACCATAAGGACAAGCACCCAAGACGTGAGCAAGAGTTTCTTTCTCACTGCCGCAACGACGGCAATGGTGACCGTCTTGGGACCTGCCTGGTAGAGCACGAACTGGACATACATTCGCTGTCATCTTAATTGCATCCTTCCACTCACTACTCGTCAATCCTTTGGGCTTACTAAGCCATTTATTACATGGCGTATATTCTTTAAAAAGGATGACACCCTTTCCTTTCTGGGGCAAAGAACACCAAGTTTCAAATTCCTTATTTCGGAGTTGCGTCCGTATGGAAGGAACTTTAAGCCAGGCAGGCCTTCCATCTGATGGCAGATTAAGTTTTTCGAGACATCTGTTAACTTCATCGTTCAAGTCTCTTGTGTGATTTATGTGGATGTTATTAGAATTCATGAGACTTTGGCAGGAATTAATGAATTGTAAATATGCCTCCCACGATGCTTTAAAGAGTCCTAATCCCTTATAACTCTTGGCTGAGTACATCATACTATCAGGGGTGTCGGTTGGGAGTTGAAGTATCTCTTTACATGTTGTTCGAATTAATACGTCAGCGTCAGAAAGAAATTTGACTGGTATTCTATTTAATGGTGTAGTCTGAAATTTATAAATTAATGATGGACATATAAAAGTACTCAAGATGTTAAATTTCTGGTATGGTTGTAATAAAGAGGAGGAAGCTAAGGCATCAAATTTATTTTTAAGATCGTTCATCGCTGCTTTTGGGTCAAAAACCGTTGCATGATGATAGTTGACACCCAAATAGCGGATAGTCTCATCAGGTGCAATTGAAGGAATGACTTGTCCAGAGTCTAGAACGAAATCATCATACTTTATAGTGCCTTTAGTAATTGAAATAGATTTTGATTTATGCATATTAATAGCCAAGCCTATTTCAAGAAACCTTTGAATGGCTATATCGGCAAGTTTCTTGGCAGATTCTTCATTATTGCCTACTATTAAAGTATCATCTGCAAATCCCATGACAGTTATATTAGGGAGACCTGGCAGTATAGAATAACCAAAATCCTCAGCATTTTCATTGGAAGACAGTTCATGTAGGATATGGTCTGTCACTAGATTGTACAAAGTAGGTGACAGAGGTGATCCTTGTAACACTCCTCTTCTTATTGAAATGGGCTTGGTCTTTTGATTGTTAGTCCATATCTGCGTAATGTTATTTATTTGCAAAGAAACTATAAGTTTTGATAATTTAGATGGTATATTAAGTGATGAGAGACTTTTCTCAAGATGGTCATGTCCAATATTATCAAATGCCTTGCTAATGTCTAAGAAGATCAAGGCAAGGTTTGTTTTACGTTTCTTAGCTGACGTGAGAAGAGATTCCAAAATAGACGTGTTAATATGTGTGCCGGGGGAGTTAGTAAACCCTCGCTGATGTTCACAAAACGATACATACATTTGAAGTCTTCTATCAAGCACACGCTCGATGATTCTTCTCACGATCGAGCAGATGGTAATAGGTCTCCAATTGGCCAGGTCTGTCTTATCACCACCTTTGAAGATTAGTATTGTTCTTGCTCTTCTTAAACATTCCGGAACAAGATTGCGGGCTGCCATTGTTGTAGCAATTAGTGCTATGATCTCATAGCAAGTGTCATCTTTTACAGCTCTCAAAAGAACATGGTCAGGGCCAGGTGCTGTGTCGACTGCAATTCTTCTGACTGCTGTAGATATCTCTTGCTTGCTAATTAGTATATCTTCTGTTTCATCCAAACTGACTCGAGCAGCGTCAGAAACATTGGATGGATATACATCTCGTTCGCTTTCATTTGGTATAGAAAACAGCGAGGAAAAGTGGTGATGAATTTTATTAACATCAACACGACAGACATTGCGGTTATCATTCAAAACATTTCTTACTGCTTTCCTTCTTTGGTTGTAATACAAATATTGGACCAAATCAGTAGACCGGTACCGGAGTAAAACCCAATTTAGTGTCTATTTTAAAGACGCGGTAACTCAAATACACTTTACCGGATTTTTATGAAACTTGGTATACATATTTATAATGTCCATGGGGAGACTTTTATTGATATTGGATAAAATCGGTTGACCTGTTTCGGAGTAATGCTCAATTTAGTGCCTATTGTATGGTAATATACGTATTTGAAAGATTTTATGAAATGCAAATCAGTTATCACAAACAACATAGCCAATTGTTTTACTGTGATCTTATAAGGCTTTGGAAATTAAAATACAGTTAGCTATGGCAAATAACACTATTGCTTTACATGCGCTTATTCAACTAGACCGTTAAACTGACCGAGATGGCTGAGATGGTAACGTCTTGGCCTCACATTCTGGAGTTCCATGGTTGAAATCCCAAAACCGGCCAATTTGACTTTTTTTTGTATTTTGCATATCATAATTGCAATCATAACTGATTAAACAAAAGCATACTGGCACTTTGTTACATGATAAAATGAAATACTTTTAAGGCAAGATAAAAAAAAAACTATATAATTCCGTTCTAATGATGAATAAAGCTAAAAATACTAGGTTACAGTAATGCAGCTTCACCTGCAATCTCTCACAAATATCATAAATCAAAATTCACTAAACATGTTTATTGACGTTTACCCTTTTGCAATGTGATTTATTATCGACAACACAGTAAAATCTCTGGAATTTGAAGTGAATGGGATTGAGACTACCTCAAACTATAGAAAAACTCAAACAAAAAAAAACCTGTGTAAACTAGAAAATTCACTTACGTTAAATACTAGCTGAGAAAACCTGCTTTGCTGAGTTTCTTTTTAGTACATCTCTGCAGTTTGTTCTATATCTAATACAGAAGGCGTGCATTAAAAGGATTTGTTTGTTTGTTTGTTTGTTTGTTTGTCTTTTGTTTGGTTTTTTATTTATTTATTTTTTTATCAAGAATTATATCTTGACCCAGTCCTGCGATATTCACCCACCATTGATCTCCTTCATCTTCTTCGTTTCCCATGAACTACCTCAAACTATGGAAAAACTCAAACTAACGACATTACACAAAAAAGCCTATGTAAACTAGAAAATTTACTTACATTAAATACTAGCTGAGAAAACCTGCTTTGCTGAATTTCTTTTTAGTACATCTCTGCAATTTGTTCTATATCTAATATGGAAGACGTGCATTAAAAATATATTTTTTATTTTTTTATTTTTTTTCCTGTAGGTCAAGACCCAGTACTGTGCTATTCACCCACCATTGATCTCCTTCATCTTCTTCGTTTCCCATGAACTTGTAAACTTGTCAAAACTTCGGCGTTTTATTTGGAAGTGGTAATAATGGCCCAATTTTATGATATACTTGTCCTTGGCAGGGAACCAAATGACCATCTAAAGGGCCTAATGAATTTTATCAAGCAGGAAGTAGAGGGAGAGGGAAAAATCTCAATAGCAAAATCTGGAATCAAGTATGAAAGGGGCAAGGTTACCAAAGAAAGGAATCAATTTGGTTTCGAAACAGTTGAAGTACCTACAGCCACAGGCTTACTCATTACTAAGCAAAATAAGGTAGGCCTAGGTAATAATTGTATATTCTGCAGTGATAATCATGTCAGCAGTGAGTGCTATAGTGCACAGGAATTTAGTATCGAGGAAAAGAGCAACAAATGGAAGATGTTGTTTTGTTTGTTTGAAGCCAGGACATTGCACAGAATTTCAGTTAAATGTATAATTTGTCTCCGAAAATGTTATCGTATTATGTGTTCAGATTTGCCTACCAATAAGGATACTTTGAAGGCGGAAGATAGATGTATCAGTTAAAAAGGAGCATGAGGAAACAAAATCTATGGAAGCATTGCATTGCAGACAATTTTAGTTAGATTAATAGGAAAAAATAGTGACAGGATAGTCAGGGCAATCATAAATACAGGGCCTGATCGCCAAAACGCCAGTTGATCACCAGCCGAGGATGGGAGGAAACCTCCCAAAACCAGTACTATTTTGTCATCATCATCATCATCATCAGGATCTAAAGGCAATGCCTTGTTGTAGTAGCCATGTCTTCCTCTTCATCGCTGTTCTCTTTAAATTTTCGTATGACAGCACGTCCATATCCTTTATCATGTTTTTAATAAATGAATTTCTTGGACTTCCTCTTGATTTCTTCCCCAGTATTTTCCCTTAAAAAATGTTAATGAGTAGATCATTGTGCCGAAATGTATGACCCACTAACTTTGCTCTTCTACTCTTAATTGAATTCAGAAGGGATCTCTCTTCCATCACTTCATTAAGCACTTCTTCATTTGTTTTCCTATCCACCCAACTCGTCTTTGTTAGCCTTCTCCATATCCACATTTCTGCTGCTTCTAGTTTCTTGGCTTCTGCTTTTCCTATTGTTCATGTTTCGCATCCGTAAGTTAATACACAACTTACAAATGTTTTGGAAAATTTTTTCCTTACTTCCATGCTTAAATGGTTATTTGTGAGAAGATTCCTTTTGTTCTGAAATGCTTGTTTAGCCAGGTTTATTCTTCTCTTAATTTCTGTGTCACACTTGTTAAACTTATTGATAATGCTACCCAAGTAACAAAAACTTTCGACCTGGTCTAGGGCTGTACCGTCAAGCTGTATGTTGATTTTAGAATTTTCATTTCTTCTTCCGATCACCATGGTTTTTGTTTTCTTTTTATTGATCTTCATTTTAACATTTTTCAATGCATCTGGTAGAACTTTAAGCATTTTATTCATTTCCTTTTCTGAATCAGCCAAAATAACTATGTCATCTGCAAATCGAATGCTGTGAATACTGACTCCATTTATTTTAATACCCTTTGTTTTTCTTTTCATTTCTCTGATTGCTTCCTCAATGAACATATTAAACAGATGTGGCGATAATGGGCAGCCTTGTCTCACTCCTCTTCTTATTCTGGCTTCTTGTCTGCTCCCATTAATATTTATTTCAGTTGTTTGTGTTTTGTATAAGTTTAGAATAAGTCTTCTATCCCTCCAGTCTACTCCAAATTTTTTCAATGTTTGGAATAATAATTCCCAGTCTACGTTATCAAAAGCTTTTTCGAGGTCTATGAAGGTGGCAAAGGTTCTTCTATAATATAAAACTTAGATGATAAAAACTTTGCTTACAGTGGATATTAATCTTCTAACAACGTTTCAACCACTCCGTCTGGTCTTCCTCAGACGGAGTGGTTGAAACGTTGTTAGAAGATTAAATTTATCCACTGTAAGCAAAGTTTTTATCATCTAAGTTTTATATTATAGTGTCAATCAGTGGAAATAGGACTCAATGAATTTATTACACTCAAAGGTTCTTCTGTTTACTTCAATTCTTCTATCTAGAATTAGTCTAAGGGCTAAAATTGCTTCTCTAGTTCCTCTCCCTGTTCTAAACCCAAATTGATCTTCATCTAAATTCTGTTCAATTTTTCCCTTTAGCCTCTCTTTTATTATGTTTAGTAAAATCTTTGACACATGAGAAAGAATTGATATAGTTCTGTAATTACTGCAGTCTGATGCATTACCTTTCTTGGGAATGGTTATAGTTCTACTTTTAATAAAATCTGGAGGTAGCATTCCATTTTCATAGTAGTCAGAAACAATTTTTAATAGTTTTATTTTCGTTGACTCGCCTGTTTTCTTCAGCAATTCAGCTGGTATTTGGTCTATACCTGTTGCCTTCTTATCTTTTAGGCTTCCTAGGGCCTTTTCAAATTCACCCATAGTTATGGAGGGACCGATCATTTCCTCATCCACACCATCCTCCGTTTCTATGTAATCATTGATGTTTTGTATATCTTTGCCATTGTACAAATCTTCCAAGTATTCCTTCCACCTTCTACTCACCTCAGTATTATCAAAAAGCAGTTTACCATTTGTGTCTTTTACAATGTTTGATCTTGTTCTTTGATTAGGTAGCAATGATTTAATTGTATTATAAGCTTTATCTGATCTTCCCTTTAATAAATCTTCTTCAATTCCCTCGCTTACTTCATGCATCCATTTTTCTTTTTCTTCTCTACATTTTTGTGTGATTTTATTCTTAATTCTTTTGTATTCTCCAAAGTCTTTATTCCTTAGGGTATTCCTTTCTTCAATCAGATCTAATATTTCCTTGGTCATCCATGGTTTCCTTGGTACTAGTTTGTTCTTGCCAAGAATGTCATCTGCTACTTTTATTATCGTTTCTTTTACAACTTCCCACTTTTCTCTTCCTTCCAGCTTATTGTCCATTTCTTCTTTCAGTTTGTCCACTGTTTCAGTATCCTTAAGTTTTTCTAAACACCATTTACTATTCTTCTTCCTTGGAATTTTCTTAATAATAATATTGCATTTTGCCACCACCAGGACATGATCACTGTCCACTTTAAAACCTGGGTAAGAATGACTAGACTTGATTTGGTTCATGTATGTCTTCCTCACTTCCTATTTTATAAAGTGACATAAGTGGAGCAAAAGAGTTTTTATCATTTTGACTATTTCTAGTGATTTAATATGCTCTCCTGTCTATAGTACTTCATTTTAATTCATTTTAGGCTATGATTTGTATGATAATTGTGGCAAGTCCCATAGCACGTTCATGCTCAGAAAACTAAATAAATAATAAGTGAATGACCATTTTTTTCTTTTGTGAAGGAAGGTAAGTCATACTAAACAAGCATCCTGATTCAATGAAGTTACCTGGTTGCAACAAGGATTATATACTAACATCTTTATAAAATAGCTGTTTGTTTGCTCATCACTAGAAATACAATTAAATTTTTTCTTTTCATTTTAGAATGGTGGAGGAACTACTTCCAAAGCTGATGGACACTAAGTCATTACCAGAGTTGGTCTGGTGCATGAAGCATTTTACAGACATTCCTGAGAACTTGTTAATTCAAGTTCTTTTGTTCTGTTTGGAAAATACTGACGACAAGGCATTGATAAACAGGCAGCTTCTTGATGCGATCCTCAGTGCAAGATTTAGCGACGTCTGCATGTTACCGTATTTGCGTTCCACTTCCTTCCCACAAGCTCTCAATCTCATGCAACACCTTGCTGATGTACTGGAGTCTGGCGATCCTAATGTTGAACTGATTCATCTGGTGGAGTGGGCTAATCTGCTTCTAGATGCACATTATCAACGCTATTTGCTCTCTGGAGATTCTCAAGTTTTACACTTATTCCATAGGCTGAAGGAAATTACCATAAAACAGGTAAGGCAAAGTATATTAATTATTTATTTTTCCCACAAACTGCTGACCACCAGGATCCAGAACAGGAAACACAATGTTATAGTATACAAAACACAGAATCATAGCGTAATAGAAATCATATGGAATAGAAGCTAGCCTAAATCACTGAATTATACAGCATCACCAGTGAGTCTCTCTTAAGATCATTAGACATATTTTGTTTATTTTGAGGAGGAAAGATTTAGTTAATTTAGGCGAAGTTCCTCTAGAAGTAGAACTAATGCGTCTAGAGCAGGAAGTTGTCAGCAACAAGCTCAGAAAGTACAAAATGCCCAATATAACCTAAATCTCATTGAAACATTGATATCAGGTGGAGACCTAAAACCAGTGACAGGTATATTAATAAGGTGAACATATCTTGGTTGAGAAAATATTGCTATGGTTTGACCACTTCTTAGCAAATAAAGAAGTTGTAATTTTTTAATTAGACACCTAATATTGTGTAGAACCAACATTCAGTTAAAATATCATAATGTTTTCATCAGTTGAATGTTTAAGTTAGGGGTAGGAAGAAAATCTGAAAATGGTATAAGTGAAGTTATTTATGTGAAACACCTTCTACATAAGAGAAATTGTAGGAGACATGTTGACGAGAATATTTAAGAACAATATTGAAACTATAACTTTTGTTAGTAACACACTCCTACACAATATAACACTTGTGGATATGAAAGTCTGTGACTGCATTAGTATAATGAGAAGCTTGGACTGACTGAGGCTTGCTGAAGATGTCAATTTCACTCTTAAAGATAGCCGGAGAGCAAGCGGTCATGTAGAATACTCACTAAATAAACACACGGGATGAAAGCATTCCTCCATAACATGATCACCTGGCGAGAAATAAAAAATACACAGTAAAGTACAGTATAGAGAACGAGTAAAGTACAATATTCTAAAACATAAGCCTTTGATCAAATCAAACATGCCAGGGGGTGGGGGAATTAGTGAAATTGACACCTTTAGACAAAGGATAGATTTTAACAATTGGGCGCTTATATTCACCCTTGGCTGTGTGGACGATGACGACTGACCCTTCCATCAGGGCCATATTGCAGTCCTGTGATCCTGGCTGCAGGCCAAACAAGGGGAGGAATACTATCATTCCCAAGCAGAACCAAATCACCAATCTCCACATCGGGTGCAGTTTCCGTCCTCTTGTATCTGTGCTGCAGGCTGCATAAATACTCCTTGGACCATCTGCACCAGAACTGCTGCTTCCTTTTCTCAATAGTCTGCCAATGTGACAGCCGGGAATCATGGACAAATTCCAAAGTGGGTTCAGGGTAGACAGTGACAAGACCCCCGACTAAGAAATGAGCTGGCGTTAGAGGTGAAAGATCACTAGGGTTCTCAGACAAAGGGGTGAGAGGTCGGGAGTTAGCCTCGATTTGGGTTAACAGTGTGTAACATTCTTCGAATGTAAGAACTGAATCTCTGATTGCTTTAAGCAAATGTGTTTTAACATATTTAATATTTATCTCCCATAGCACCCCAAAATGTGGTCCTTTAGGTGGGGAAAAATGCCAAGTATTACCAAGATCCAAGGTATAGGTAATGATCTCTTCCTTCACTGGAGCAGAAGTAACCAGGTCATACAACTCATGAAGCTCCCTACAGGCGCCCATAAAATTGCTACCATTGTCAGAGTAAATATGCTTGACTCTGCCTCGATGTGAAATGAATCTTTTCAAGGCAGATATGAAGGCTTCGGTGGATAATGATGACACCAATTTCAAGTGGAGTGCCTTTGTGGCCATGCACACAAACAATGCTATGTAAGCTTTAGAGACAGTTCTAGATCTAGCCAAACCAGTCTTTTTGTTAAATGGTCCAGCACAATCTACTCCAGTGTGAGTAAACGGTCTATATAGAACAATGCGTGCCTCTGGCAAGGAACCCATGATTTGCTGTGCTGGTTGGACTTGAAGCGGAAGCAAACCAGACATTCTTTCAATGCTGATTTCACTGTTCGTAACCCATTCTTTGGGCAATATTTCTGGTGCAAAGTATAAAGAAGAGACTGTGGGCCAAGATGGAGTTTTCTATAATGCTCATCCCTAACAATAAGAAAGGTCAGGTGAGGATTCTTAGGAAATGTTATAGGATGACTCTGATGATAGTTCAAATCCGCATGTTGAATGCGTCCTCCTACCCATATCAAACCATTTTTGTCAATAAACAGTGAAAGAGAAGAGCTGCAACTCTGTTTGTCGACTGCTCGTCCATTTTCCAGTTGGGAAAATCCTGCCTTTGAAGCAATCTAAGAATGCAGATTTTTGCCTTGTCCACCTCTGCCAAAGAAATTGCGCCCTTAATAGGCAAGGACGCAGGAGAAACATTATGTATAAAGTGAAGACACCAAGCTACCACTTTACGATGTGGAGAATATTTCTTCTGGGCTGAAGATTATCAGACATGCTTTTTGGTTTCGGGCAATGTTCAGGCATTATATCAGTAAAGTTGGGCCAGTCATCCTCAACTTAATTCAGAAATGTAGGTCCAAACCACCACAAATCGTTAGACATCCAAGAGGGTCAAACAGTTTAGAAATTTCTGCACGCATCAAGTTAGAAGTTCCAACTTTCAGTGGAGATTATCAGGAGTGGCTTCCCTACAAAGAATTATTTACTGCTTTAGTTCATTAGAATGAAACAATTTCTACCATTCAGAAGTTTTACTATTTGCGTCTGTCTCTGAAATGTGATGCCTCTAAATTGGTCGATTCACTGCCTGTCATGTCAGAATACTATAGTGTGGCCTGGCAATTGCTTCAAGAAAGATACCAGAATAAAAAAAATAATTGTACAGAATCTTATCAGATCTCTTTTTGAATATGTTAAAGTCACTAAAGAATCCGCACTCAGCTGCGTAATCTTTTGGATCATTTCCAACGTCAAGTGCACACACTAGAAGGAATAGGTCAGCCCGTTCAACACTGGGCCTTTCTTATCCATTTGATTATCTCCAAAATGGATCCAGCTATGCTTCGTGCTTGGGAATTGAATCTTCTCCTACCGAGGTTCCAAAATTTTCAGACCTCTGTAAATTTATTGATGCCTTGGAACAGGAACATGCCAGGAAAGGAACATAAGTTACACAAGGTTGAAACAGTCAAAGATACTGCCAAAAAGTTAAATATTGGTAAATATGGCGATCATCCTAAATCTTTAATTAAATTGTATTGGAAGAAACACAGTGAAGTTATATAACATAATAATTATATATGAGTTGAAATTTTACACTAGACTTCACTTCTGGTATAGTTTTACCTGTACATGTTTCGGCGCCTTTGCAACCATTTTCAACAGTCATACTTCAACTGCCGTGCTACCCTCTCGTGGACATGGAATAAATCTCGAGATGAGGTCGTCATTGGTTGGGATGTCGAAGTTCATCAGCCGGTCCCCCCTCTTGTGTATGAAAATTCTTTCCCAAATAGAAAGCTCCCTGTGGCCTTGGACACATTTTAATAATGCTGGTTCTCTGGTAATTTCATCAGGGGCGTACACTCTATTGGTGCTATGCGTGCGCCGCACGCCCTAATTCTAGATGGAATATATTCATCATAATATTTTATTTTTTCAGTAAATTGTAGAAAAATCAGTGTCATTTTCATTTCTGAAATGAGAAAACCAGGGCCCCGCTGCGAGGCTGTCACCCGTGTGCTATGATTCAGAATGAGTTTCTGAGCGGTACGTTAGACGTGGACTTGCCTCGAGGCTAGAACTTGTGTGCTTTGAGTTTTGAAGAAGGGCGATATCCTGACCGCGGGGTGAAGAAGGGAATAGGTTTCGCATGGTGGGGAGATTTGGCAGTATCTTGAGTGCCTTGCGTGCTACTAAAGTTCCGCACTCAGCTGTGTTGTAGCGAAGTATATTGCGATTTTAAGACGTTCCAAAGTAAATTATTGTAAATATTATTTGATTTAATGCTATCAAAAGTGTTTAATTAATTTTTAGTCTTTTATTTGAAGAATTTTAATAGTAAATAATTGTAAATACAGTATTATTTACTGTTATTCTGAGCGCGGCGGGAGATTTGCCGGTAGTTTGCGTGCTACTGAAGTTTCGCAAGCAATTGTGTTGTAGCTAAGTATATTACAATTTTAATAATTTCAAGGCAAATATTGTAAATATTATTTTATTTAGTGGTTAAAAATGTGTTAAATTAATTTTTAGTTAATGTAGCCTATTTCATTCTGAAAACATTGTGAAAGAGCACAGCTGTATTTTGGAAGATCTGATAAATACATTTTTATCCAAAACTTTTCAAGATAAATTGCAAATTATGACAAGTGTACGGCCTTGCCCTGAGTTAACAAGTCTTTCTACAATACATAAAGGCAAGAATGTAGAATATACAGAACATTTTTCAGTCTCACATTCCTGAGGAAGGCCACAGAGTGAAAATTGCCGTAAGCTCGAGCCTAATAATTTTGATACGGCTGATAACCCGAGAAGCCATCTTAACTAATCAGCGCCGTGAAGGCTTCAAATCTTATAAGTACAAATCCTACATGTTTTAAAAGAAAGAATAAGCCTACTTTAATAAAGCAAGCTATTTTTAACTTTTCAGTTAAAGTTAATCTATATTCTCAATTAACTTAGGAATCAAGTAATTTTTCTGTGTAGGACGAATGCATAGCACGCCCTTTATCAGAGATCAGGATACGCCACTGAATTTCATGTCCATCGTTCCAAAAGTGCGTGGCTACTGCTGATTTGTCTGTATTTCCAAATTTGATGTGTCTTAAGTGTTCTTAATTCTAACTTCCAGTTTCCTTTTAGTTTTTCCCACATAGACTTTATCACAATCATTACAATTAAACTAGTATATGCCCGACTTTTTACTATGATGTGGATTCTCCAAATTTGTAGATTTCAACAAGTTTTTTAGGGAATACCTGTTCACAGGTGCTGTGGTGATGCCATATTTTTTTAACACTTTTCTGAATTTGTTGTCGGCCCAAGGGTGGAAAGTAATCTTTTTGTATTTTAGGTTTTCTTCTATAGGTTTCAGGGTGGTGATATCTCTGGTCAATTTACATAGATCTGACATCTCTGTGCATAGACCAAACCTATTTTTCGTTCAATGGCAAATTCTTTCAACAGAGTTCAGGCCTAGCAATGGGAAACCCACTATCCCCATTTCTAGCTGACCTGTACATGAGTCACTTGGAAATACAAATCACTACTGGCTTCCCCTACATATTCAAAACATGGTACAGGTATGTTGATGATGTTTTTGCTATAACCCCCAAAAAGTTGACACAAGATGCCCTTAAGTTACTTAATATGCAAGACAGTTCCCTTAAATTTACATTGGAAGAACAAACAGAAAACTTTTTACCATTCCTGGACATCAAAATTATTAAGCAAGAAAACAAACTTGAATTCGGCATATACAGAAAGGCTACTCACACTGATTCATACATCAAAGCCAATAGTTTCAATCCGATATCACATAAACAGGCAGTTTTCAATTCTCTCACACATAGACTGACAAACATTCCTCTCAGCAAATCAGAATATGACCTGGAATACAACACAATCATCTCCACGGCAGAACACAATGGGTTTAGTAGAGAGCTTATCGAGAAGAAAATAAAAAAGTGCAAGAAACAAAAATTGACCAGAGATATCACCACCCTGAAACCTATAGAAGAAAACCTAAAATACAAGAAGATTACTTTCCACCCTTGGGCTGACAACAAATTCAGAAAAGTGTTAAAAAAATATGGCATCACCACAGCACCTGTGAACAGGTATTCCCTAAAAAACTTGTTGACATCTACAAATTTGGAGAATCCACATCATAGTAAAAAGTCGGGCATATACCAGTTTAATTGTAATGATGGTGATAAAGTCTATGTGGGAAAAACTAAAAGGAAACTGGAAGTTAGAACTAAAGAACACTTAAGACACATCAAATTTGGAAATACAGACAAATCAGCAGTAGCCGCGCACTTTTGGAACGATGGACATGAAATTACCAGAGAACCAGAATTATTAAAATCTGTCCGAGGCCACAGGGAGCTTTCTATTTGGGAAATAATTTTCATACACAAGAGGGGGGACCGGCTGATGAACTTCGACATCCCAACCAATGACGACCTCATCTCGAGATTTATTTCACGTCCACGAAAGGGTAGCACGGCAGTTGAAGTATGACTGTTGAAAATGGTTGCAAAGGCGCCGAAACATGTACAGGTAAAACTATACCAGAAGTGAAGTCTAGTGTAAAATTTCAACTCATATATAATTATTATCCTAAATCTTACTTTGCATCTAGCTCTCCGAAGTGTTCATACTGTTAGGAAGCATATTCTATCCAGCGCTGTCCTACATTCAGAAATTAGATTATAAGGACAAGAAGAATTTGTTTGGGATAATAAGCTATGCACAAATTGTCTCCATCGAGGGCACGTTTCTGCCGAATGTAAGCAGTCTACATGTAGAACTTGCCACAAAAAACATAACACACTTCTTCATTTTCTAGATGGCTGTATTATTGAAAAAAGTGAAAATAAACCTACTGATGCCAGCGGGGTGGCTGTTCCTCCTACTATGGTGCAATCCCTTGCCGGTATCGCTTGTAGTCCTAATCAAGTAATGCTTTGTAATGCTTTCAACAGCTAATGTATTAGTGGAAGCATCAGATGGGACTTACCACACCTGTAGGGCTCTTCTGGATTCGGGCTCTACACATAGCTTCATTTCACAAGTCAGCAACTGAGACTGAAGTGTTATGATTCCTCTGTAGCAGTTTCTAGCATAAATTCGCATTCTTCACAAGTGTTGTGCAATACTCATGTTAAGTTCAAAGAATCTTACCATAAAGGATTTAAAGGTGAGATGCAATGCTTAGTCCTGCCAACCGTTGCTATTGATGTGTCTTTATTGCCTATAAACATTAGTAGTCCAGTAGCGTAAAACCAAAAAATTAGACGAATCGGAAATAATTGCTACAAAAGGTTTTATTGTTTTAATGGCTTCATTTGTTGCCCAATATGACTATCTTAGGTTTTCCCCCTCGGCGGATTTGTGCTCAAGTGGTGGGGGGTAAAAATGTGACCCTCAAAGGGATATTTTACGATTATATCTCATAAAGAACTCACGATGTCGAAGACATGGTCCTATTAAAAGTTGTAGGGAATTAAATTCTGCATTGAATGAGACTAAACACATATTTTTTGGACAAGCCGTTCCCATACCACTGCTTATCAAAGTTGGACAAATGTTAGATATTTATGAAAAACTAGTGGACTCGTGCTGCTCTGCAACATTTCTGAAAGAAGAAGAAGAAGAAGAAATCTAGTCCCCATCACTTTTCTTTTGTTAACTAAAAATATCTCTAAAAAATTAAGAAAGAAGAAGAAAAATTTTTTTTTTTTCCTCTTCAGTTTTATAAAAATTGATTGTCCGTGCATAACTTTCCACTCACTCAGCTGATTTGAGTGATCACCATCTGCGTACGTTAATTAGAGCCTGAGGTTTCGCCTCTCAAAGTTACAGAATTTCTGTATCTCGAGGTTGGTGGTAGTTGGGTGATTTCCAATGCCCGATAACATATCTGTGCTTGATTACCATTCGTTAAAAAAATGAAGCAAATTGGCCAAGAATACAGTAATAGACATGTGTAAACATAGTACTATAGCACTCCATTGTACAAGCCTTGTACATAGTAAATATATAAAATATTGAAATTGTAGAAAAGAAACACAATTCTTCAAGTCAATTAGTGATGATTTTATTTCATACAAAAGTTGCAGTTAAAGGTAGGAAGATGAAAAGGGGAAAAAATAGGTAGGTATACAAATTTTACAGACATCGACGTTTCATTGTTGTTGGGCCCCTCGGCTCCTCAAAGTCTGTAATTTCCGATAAGGAGTCCGTCGCCCGTCACTCGGTTCCTAAAAGTCTGTAATTGTCGTCACCCCCTATATGCAGTCCAGGTCTTCGTCAACATCTGGTTGGAAGGAGTTAGTGCAGGAGTTCCCCCAGGCTAAGCAACATTTTGATGAAATTGTATTGCAACTGAACCCGTCCAAGTCCACAGCAATAAATGTAGTTAAAGGGAAGCTTGATCAATCAACTTTATTTATTGATAACAATTTCTCAGTTTGCTCAATATCAGCCGATGAAAAAATCCATTAATCCTGAATGAAGGAAAAATTGTGAGCGATTTAAAACGGAGTACAGATGTTCTGGTTGGTTCTCCACTCTTAAAAGCAGAACAGAAATTTATTATCATCAAAAAGTTTATTCAACCTCTGTTATCTATCTGCTTCAAACTACAAGTACACTCAGAATCCCTAATTCACTTTTCCTTTACGTTGACAACATTGTTAAACGCGCTGTGTATTGAGCACCAGGAAATGTGACATCACAGACTTGCACAAGAATTTAACTATTGCAATTGCAATTGTACTATTGCAGTCTTTAACAAAACTTATTTTTAACTGCAGTAATATATGTTTCCATGAAAATAGACAACATGTGATCCTACAAGGGGAATGGCGTAATAGAGAGAACATTTTTAAGTCTGCTTAGGCCTCAATTGACTATGTTGTAACAAAATACAATGAACAATGAGAATATTGAAGCAAATTAAAATATGTAAGCTGCTTGAAGAACTTACTGTGGGTGAAAAGAATACAGACTGATTTATATAATAATTATTGCAACGTGCGCACATTTACTTGACTGCACTTCCCAGTTTTTCTGTCTCTGAAATTATTGAAGTCCACCGCTGTGGCTCAGGGGTTGCGTCCAATCCTCTCACGCAGCGGGCCCGGGTTCGATTCCTGGTCGGGACAAGTTACCTAGGTGAGGTTTTCTCCGAGGTTTTCCCTCACCTGTGAGACAAATGTCAGGTAACTTTAGGCCCTTGTGGTCCCCGGATATCATCTGGCCGTCATTATCATCTTCATCCCCATCCTCGCCTTGTTCTGAGTGAGTGTGTGTGTGTGAATGGTGTGTATCGTCCTATGTGTTCGTGTTGTCTCGGAGGTGGCCCCGGCATTGGGCTGATCACTCATCCGGGGAGGCCCTCCATGTCCTTGTCTGGTAAAAAAAAGTATGTCTGTCTGTGTTGTGATCCATAGTTCATTCCTCTCCCGACAGGTCGCGGCCCGGTAAGGCCCGGGCGGCGCGGGCCGCATAAAGGTCCCTACAAGGGAGAGGTAAATCTACGAAAAAGAAAGAATGAAATTATTGAATTTGACCCCATATATGAAGTTTGCCAAATTACACAATAATAAAAAAGGACTTTACACAACAGTGACAATTAAAGAATAATTTTAAAAAAGGAAATGAATTTTACAGGAATTAAAACATTGCTAGGACCATATAAATGATTTCAAAATATCATGATGGAGTATTTGAAGCTTTTTAGGTAGGTTAGCCTTCAATCTCCAGTTGTGGAAGAACATATAATAATATAATAATCATTTAGTATCTATGATTGCATGCTCTGTATTAAATTTAAAAAAATACATGGCAATCAGAAGTATCTTGATTCATTTTATAGATTTTTTATTTAATTTTATGTTAAATAAGAATAGAAAATATACAACTGCACATCAGTCTAATTGCGTATTTATTTTTCTAAGTGTAGACATATATTGCAAAGTAGACTAAAGTATATTTTTTCAGGCCTACTTCTATCATTTAGAATAATTTATAAGAAATAAGTAAACATATGAAAAATGAAAACCTTTCAAACATTATCTAAGGTAATTTACTCTGAGTCAGACCAACTTGTTCCTAACATCATAAGCTGTTCTTGTTTGTACCTGTATTGAATATTGATTTTATTTTGTGTTAAATTATGTTACTAATTTTTATATCTATTAAGCTTAGCAAATGGTGTATTTCTTTATTATCCCATTATACCTTTTTTACATTCATCACATGGAACTCATTTCTCAAGACAATATTGTTTGCAGTGTTCATATAGGCCTTTGGAAATTGCAGTACAGTGGGCTTTGACAAATAACACTACCCATCATGATTTTTGCAGCAAAGCATATAATAAGTGATTTTAACTAAATAAGGTCTCCTGATTTCAATAGGCATCCTTTGTCAATAAACTTCCTAAGTATTTGAACTGGTTCACACTCTCTAATTCTTGCTTTTCAATGACTGTTCAAAGAGGCTCTTCTGTCTTGGATATGCTCATCACTTTTGATTTCTCTATGTTGATTTCCATTCCATCTTTCTTCCTATTTCCACCAGCCTGTCAACCATTCCTTGCAAAATTGTATCAAAGTCATTTTGTTGTGGCCGTACAAAACGATTTTGGCCAACACAAGACATGGATTTTACGATCACACTGGTATTTTTTTATTTCGTTGAATATCCCAGGTTGCCATTAATTGTCATAGATGACAGCTACTCATTCTCCTAGTATGGGTGGTCTTTCTTTCCCTTCATTTATATTTGTGTCTTCCTTACCTTGAGTATTATGGGAATAGACTTCCGTGATCTTCATATTGACAGAAGTCAAATCTTCTTTTAAGGATGCATGAAATTGATATGGAACCACATATCATGAAATGGCCCTCGTGATACCTTCCCACCTCTTATCACACTCCGATTTTAAGAACTTGGCATGCCTGAGAAAACATTTTAGTATTTCGCATTACAGTCTTTTCAGAACGCACCTTGTTCCAAAACATGTTGTTTCACCACACCGTGTACACTTCTTCAGTTAAATTTGCATTCAGAAATCCGTGCACTTGAATTGAGGGGTTATATACATGAGCCTTCACCAGTTGACGACTTGCTTCCAGGCCATTGCACAGACCGTGTTTTCTTGGCACACCGCAAAAATAATGTCTCTGTATTTCTCTTTCAAGAATGTGATGTGACAGTTACATATGATGGATGCAATTGTGCAAATTTACTACGACCAACGTTTACATCTAGAAATCTCTCTTTAAATAAATTAAAAGCCTCAGTAACAGTAAATAGTATGTGATGTCGAACCATGATGTGGTCACATCTATTGTTTGATCTTTTGATACAAGCAGCTTTTCTGCCAGGATCTACTCTGCTGATTTCATCAGTGTTGTAGAAACTTATAACTTCCTGCATACTATCTTCACTTATCCTCCACCTAACTATTTTTTTATGGACTTTTATTCAGTGGTAGGCTACTCTAAAATTTAAGCAAGTTTGTTTATATATATAATATATATCTGCCACTTTTTCTAGAACTTCCTGGCATTGCTCTTTCAGTTCTTTTATAGACTTTACCAACAGCAGATGGTGAAAGCTTTATCTGCTTGCTTTTTAATAGCACGGCTTAGTCTTTTTCTTTCTGCCTCTTTTCCTTTCCTTAATGTTGCTTTTAGTGCTGTTCTTTTTTTCTCCCTATATCATTCTTTATTATGTTCTTTCTCTTCAATTTAAATTTTTCATCAGTCTTGTGACTTTCCATGTAATAACTCTGCCTTTCACAATTTGTTTTGCCCATGTTGTTGAAAAAAGCATACGTATAGCTTATAATTTCAAGGAATTAAAATATTTTTGGCTTGTAAATATATTCAGAAGTATATATGTTTGTTGACAGATATGTGCCTACAGTTTTCTCTCTTTAAATTATATGAATATGTTGAAAATATGCACACAAAAGCAGTTCAACAGTGTGCACTTTAAGAGTTTCCCTCCAAAAGTTGTTAGTAACATATGAATATGTTGAAAATATGCACACAAAAGCAGTCCAACAGTGTGCACTTTAGAGTTTCCCTCCAAAAGTTGTTAGTAACAGTACATAATACAAAAGATTATAAAAAAAATTCTAGATGATTTTTTTTTTAAATGGGTCTACTGCTATCTATTTCCTGGGCCAAAACTAGCAGTTCCAAGCATCTTGTACATATGGACTCAGTGAAAACAGTTAGTACAGTTAGTACCTAAAATAACATATTTTAAAATTGAGTTATAAAAAATAGTGTATTATAGCTTTCTTTTGGTGTACCAATCAACAGTGTATTATTACTTTCAATTTTTGGAGAATGTGACAGGTGACAGCTGTTCCTCAACAATGACAGGATAAATTATTTATTAAATAATTATGGTATGCTATGATATGATCTGTTCATTACATTTTGCCGATGACCAAATAATAATGGCACAAGATTATGAAGAAATTGAATTCATGACAAGGAAATTGATTTCAGAGTATGAGAAGGGTGGTTTGACAATCAACCAGGAAAAAACTAAATATGTGTGCATAGGAGGTATTCAGCAAGATTTGTCATTAAATAACAAAGTGAGTATAAAAAACACAGATAACGACAAATATTTAGACAAAACTATTCATAAAGATGATGGAATGGAGAAAGAAATTCAGAGTAGGAACACTCTGGGCAGAAAAGCGATATCCCTATTAAATGGAGTATTGTGGGACAGACATTATACGAGAAGGAAAAAACAGTATATTTATGATTCATTAGTTAAGAAAATAGTACATTATGGTTCAGAAGTTTGGCCAATTAAAAAGAGAGAGGAAAGAAAATGATTAGCAACAGAAATGGATTTTTGGAGAAGAGCAAATAGAATTTCTAGGATGGAAAGAATTAGAAATGAAGCAATTCGGGAACAAATGGAAGTACAACACATGATACTAGATGACATTAAAGAAAATAAACTCATGTGGTATGGTCATGTGAGAAGGATGGGGAAGGAGAGATTACCAATGAAGATCTTCAGATGGAATCCTCCGAGCAGAAAGAAGAGAGGCATACCAAAGAAGACATAGTTTAATGGGATACATGAATACATTAAGGAGAAAAACATTCCCGAGAATCTATAGGAGGATAGAGAGGCTTGGAGTTTGAGAATACGTAAGATGTAGACATACGTAAAACAAACCATGGTGGTGATGATAAATAATTATGGTGGCACAATTTTTTTTTTTTTTTTTTTTTTTTTTTTTTTATTTAAAAATCATGAAATATGAATTAAATTTGAAACAAATCTGTTGAAATACCATAGTATGGGGTGACACTTCAGATGTTATATTTATTTTGACAACATTTATCTATGTATTTTTTAATAGTATATTGTGCACCTTTATGGTAGGCTAAAAGTAGATACATGTTCTTTACATTAACATTAGATTCACCATCTAATAATTTATTTCACAAATTAAAAATAACGCATGAAGTTAGTAGCATTTTTATAGAATTATTGTAGGCTCTAAACTTTCTCTATTATTGATAGACAGCTGCAGATAAGTTAAAAGTCAACTCAATAATGTGCTGCTTTGCTGGCATACTTTTGATAATTATAAAATTCCTTCGCATTTGGTTCCTGGTCATGTTAGTAAACAGTGGTGCTGGTGTTGTGGTGAGTTCGAACATGCTGAAAATTTATAAAAAATAGCTTGGAGTGCAGCCTGAATGCAACTATGACCCCAAGAAGCTGTCAAGGCAGGTAGAATTACTATCGTAAGGCTTCTGATTGGTACCAGGTAGGATTGTAGCACATTATAAAACAGGGTGAATAAAAAATGATTTGCTACATGGCCTTCTAATTGCTGCTCATTGGGGTTTTCCTTCACTTGTGAGGATGTAACAAAGTAGTAAGGGGTTTGTAGACATGTGTGGGCACAAGGAAAAAATATTTTCAAATAATCTCCCATGGGTCGAATGGGTAAGGTAATTTCTTAAAAGACATTATGATACTCTCTCAGTTCGACCGAGTGATTATAAGTAGAGGTGTTTGTTTTTGTTGATTAGCGATAAAACGAAATATGTATTCTGATGTCAAGATTATGTTGTCTTGATATTTTAAGATGTTAGGTACCATTTGCGGCAAATGTAAGCCGCGAAATAACGCGAATTTCGTAAATAAAACCACAAACGCCATAATCCGTGAAATAAAACCACAAACGCCATAATCCGCAAAATAAAACCTATTTTTGGTATTTTTTTCATTTTCCCCTATAAACCGGTACGGTTATCTCATGATTCACGCACAATGCGCGGGACAAAAATAACAGAATAGTTATTTTAAAACTGTTTTGCAAAATAACTGCTTCACGCCAACCAACTTCAGGAGGTAGTCACTGCTTCTGCCCCTGGAACTGTTATTTTGTACGTAAGACTTGAGGCTTTCTCGGCGTTGATGGTGTTACAGGCTACAAGCCGAGTAAAAGGAAATATTGCATCCAAGCTTTCGGTCGCTGACATCTCTGTGGCCTTCCTCAGGGAAATGAGTGTAGAAAAAGGGGAAGAGAGAGCTTATATATGTTTTGTAGTTACTTCCCGACCTGCATATTGTATGGGTCCTCATGGGAGTATTTCTTGTAACTTTGTAACTGCTTCATGTAGCAATAACTTTTTTGTAGCTTCTGGCCTTGTCTTCGCACAGAGACAGAAAAATAACACCATGGTGGCAAAACAGTTTCTTCCACCGCAACAGAATAACAGGTAGCAGGTTATTTTGAAACTGTTTCGTTTGAGAAGCAGTAACAGTCGAAACAGTTTCACAAAAAGAACAGTTTTTTCCACCACTAGGCCTACATGTGTGTATCGTCCTGCTCCATTGTGGTAGCCAACAGTATTTTTAATTAACTGTAGTTATTTTTCCCGTTTACCTTTTTGAATAAGTAGCACACATTTTCTTGTTCTGTTGAACACATGGCATTTTATTTATTATTATTATATTTATAATTACAATAATAATAACAATAATAGTCCTAGCAATAACAATAATATAATAATAACGATAATCATATATGCATGATGTGCTACGTCTTTAGTGTCTTTAAAAAATAAAAACACAAAACACCACCTTTTGGATTTTAAAACAACAAATCTTACAAAAAATAAAAACATTTTCAAACACCTCTAATTAAGTGATCTCATGCTGAAGTAAGAAGCCCCTGGAGAAAAAATTAAATTTTCTGAGATTGTATGGTGGACGGGAAAATGTCAGTCTGTCTGTGTGTCTGTACAAGCGACAACTCAAATACATATCAGATTTTCATGAAACTTGATATAAGCCCTTATAATGTCCATCGGACAAAGTCTGTTGATTTTGGACCAGTTGGTTGACTGGTACCAGAGTAATGCCCAATTAGGGGCCTAATTTCTGAAACCATTACATTGAATTCATCACATGGTGATGCCGCCGACATTTCAGTAATACTACTCATGTCCAGGTTTGGCTTTAGGCCTTTAGGATTTGGACAGGCACTGTGTTGGAATATAAAGGTTAGCATTCATGTGATTAGTTATTTTCATGCACAGATAAATAAAAACCTTTGTAACTTATTTAAATAAATTAGTATTTATTTTAGTAAGTGTAAATAAATTGATGTCACAGATATTTCTTTAACTAACTTATTTTATACCCTAAATTATTATCCTACATTAGAAAAGATTTTGCTTAAATTTTTACTTCCGTTTAAAGTTCTTTTACTTTAATTACTGACACTAATACCCGGAAAATCAACTCACGATATAACGGAGATTTAATTATTATGCATCTATACAGGCCATTATTGCAATGACACTTTCACTAAACATTCTGTAATTTAATTTATACTTTGGTAAATTAAATGTAAAACAGGAATATAAAATCATTGTTAATTTTTGTAAACATTCGATAATATTCCGAGAGTTTAACCAATAAAATACATTACCCAATTTTGCAAAGGTTTACTCTGAACAAAACACGGAGCAGAGGAATACCACTTCATCAAGGCAGACGAACTCGAGTTATTTGCTGACAAACACATTCCTTCCTATTCATGACATTTCCTGCTATAAGTCGTCTGATTCAAAATAGCTTTTTCTCGTTTGATAACTTTTTATAACAACGAAATATATTTTACCTCTCCTTACACCTAACGTTCTCGCCCATAACACATGCAATTCAGAAATGTAACTATTTGTTTTTATCACATCTAGTTTTCGTGTTTGCTATCTGAAAATGTGTCATGGTGGATGCATCTTTAAGGTTTGTGTGAACCTTCTTGGATGCTTATAGTAGAAAAATGGTAAGTTGTATCAAAAACCTGATTGCAACAGTAGTAACAGATTTTGAGAGATATGCAAGTTTGTCCCATTGGCTTTTTATCATTTCTCCATCAGTTATATCTCAGATTTAGTTAGATCTTTTTATTTTAAGTAAATGTTGTTTATTATCCTCACATTATGTAATATTTGACATGCAAAGGACAGATATACTCACAAAATTTGGCACGAATATTGGCACATACAACAGCCATAAGTGTGCAAAATTTGGTGGTACTAACTGCCCTGTAAGTATGGAAAAACTGGCTGGATATCCATGATGTCATTCGCATCTACAACAGTCTAATCATCCACTTGTTAACATTGATGTTTACTCGTTTCCAGAAGATCTAGGAACTTGAAATTAGGCAAACTTATAGCTTTTAGCCTATAACCAATGGGAAAATTCCAAAAAGTTCAAATTTTTAATTTTTTCCCCTCCAAAATAAACTCTTAATTTTTTTAATATTTTCACTGCATATTTATACGGCTTTAGATGATTTGACAAAAATAAAGGCATAGGCTTATTGTTGACATGAGGAATTTTCAGTAAATTTGTTCTGTTAATATTCTAGTTATTCCACATGTTCCTGCTTATCAAACTTTCTCAAGAAACCATGGTCAGAAACTCAATAGTTTCTGAAATCTAAACTAAACTCCGTGGCGCTACATCCCTGAAGGGACTTGGCCTACCACCCGGCCGCTGCGTCATCTACCACAGGCAGATGGCAGATTGGGGGGCACGTGGTCAGCATGCCGACACCCACGGCCGTTAATGGTGGTTTTCATAACCGGAGCCGCTACTTCTCTATCAGGTAGCTCCTCAATTTGAACCACGAGGCTGAGTGCACCCCTACCAGACCTCCCTATCTCAGAAAAAACGAGGTACCGAGGATCGAAACCGGGCCGATGGATCTGTAGTCAGCGATGCTAACCACAAGACCACAGTTTCTGAAATATGGCCTATTAATTCCATCTGGCACTTTGTATACCTGATTTTAATATGTTTTATCAATGATCTTATGTATTGTGTTAGATAACTTCCATTGCTTTGAGTTAAATT
The DNA here is from genome assembly GCA_964059195.1 of Ectobius pallidus. Lineage (NCBI taxonomy): Eukaryota > Metazoa > Arthropoda > Insecta > Blattodea > Ectobiidae > Ectobius > Ectobius pallidus. Next base: position 40,022,016 of record CAXKWD010000007.1, on the reverse strand, counting down.
ATTATGTTATTAAGTGCCAGTATGGTACTTTATGAGATTGTATGTGGGGGACGGAAAAATGTCTGACTGACTGTCTGTCTGTGTGTCTGTACGTGCCATAACTCAAATACACTTTATCGGATTTTCATGAAACTTGTTATAAACATTTATAATGTCCATGGAATGAACCCTACTGATATTGAACCAAATTGGTTCACCGGTACCGGCGTCAAACCCAATTTAGTGTTTTTATTTAAAAGCACCATAACTCAAATATGCTTTATCGGATTTTCATGAAACTTGGTATACGCATTTATACTGTTCATGGAAGGACGTCCTTTGATATTGGGTCAAATCGGTTGGCCGGTACCGGAATAATGCAAAATTAAGTGCATTTTTATGGTATTATATAACAAAAGGCCCCATAACTCAAATATGCTTTATCGGATTTTCATGAAACTTGGTATAAGCATTTATAATGTCATGGCAAGAAGCCTATTAATTTTGGACCTAATCGGTTGACTGGTACCAGAGTAACAACTAATTAAAGGTCACATGTTTTAAAATTTTTGTCTACCGGTATAATTTGACAGTTAACATATTCCTTCACATATGCTTATCAACAGGGCTAGGATTTATATGTAATTACCAGGGCTAGGATTTATATGTAATTACATATTTCTTAATTTCACATATAGACACATTTTTTTCACTTATCTCCATGTATTACGTTGTCCTCTATTCAAATTAAACAAATTTATTTTACATAATTTTCCATATTTCTGACATTAGTACATATTTATATGTAAAATAAATATTTGTCCATATTTAGTGATATTAATGCAATATTCGTACATATTTCATTCTTAAGAGTAAAACTATATAAAATTGTCGTTTTCAGTCACAGAAAATATGGCAGCACAGGATAAGTTTACAGTTATGTACAGAAATGAATATGTGAAAAATGATTTGTGTTACATTGAACCAAATTTTTGTAATATGACAAAAATAATTCAGAAACTAGAAAATAATAATCTGACATTATCTCGAAATATTGACATTGTGAAAAACATGATTCATGAACTCAAATGTATACGTGGACATTTAGCCGATCTTATCAAATGTAAATTGGACAATGTGTTTTCAAGAAATCCAGACTTTGAAGAAATGTGTAAAATCAGTGCAATCTTAAGTAGCTCGTCAAATGTAAAACTAGAATTGGTGAATTTTAAACACGTGCCAATCACTTCATGTGCAGTAGAACGAAGCTTCAGCCAATACAAATCACTTTTGAAAATTTAAAACAACATTTTGTGGCATACTGTTATGGTAGCAGAAATAATCAATGAATGAATACAAATAAAGTAAGTTATCTGAAAAAAAAATGAATAATTTAATTTATGAATCCAGTATTTGTAATGCATTTTTATAGGTTCTAAAGTAACAAAATGTACTGTCTAGTGGTTAAATTTGTTTTGATGTCCATATTTTACAATGTCCATATTGATTAATGACACATGTAGAACTGAATTGATCCATAGAACTCAGAATGGTTTGAATGAAATGAGTAACTGGTGTGACCAAAACAAACTTAAATTGAATCAAGAGAAAACTTCTTTGATTGATTTTCATACTGGAAAAAAGTCTGACTCTGTTCCTCTTTTAAGATTGAATGGAACGACAGTCCATACATGTGAAACTGTAAAATATCTTGGGCTTAATATTAATTGTAACCTAAATTGGTCAGCTCATATTGACACCGTATCTGGAAGACTTGCTTCAGTGTGCTATTTGATTTATAGATTAGCTAGGTTGGTTAATCGTGAAGTGCTTCTAAAAGTGTACTATGGATGTTTCCATAGTATTTTGAACTATGGTATAATTTTTTGGGGTGGTTGTACTGAAGCAGACAGACTCTTTTTACTTCAGAAGCGAGTTGTAAGGACTATATGTGGCGTCCATTGGCTCACTCATTGCAAGCCCTTATTTAGATCACTTAATATTTTAACGTTGACTTCTCTTTTTGTTATGGAATCGGCCCTTTATGTAAGACACAACCCCGAAGTTTTTTTAAGAAACAATATGATACATGCCTACAATACTAGAAATTCTGAGATGTTACATGTGCCGCAAATAAGAAAAGCTTTGACTAGCAAGAGCCCTTACTGCAATAGTGTTAAAGTATACAATGCACTTCCAGCATTTATTCTTAATGAACCTTGTATTAATAAGTTTAAGCATTTACTGAAGTGTTATTTATTGGATAAGGCATTTTATAGTTTACACGAATTCTATGATTGTACAGCCACTGTATGTAAAAATTGACAACTGTGTCACCTTGGTGATTCCAACAGGCATAAATAAAATAAAGAAAAGAAAGAAAATATATTTGCATATATATATGTACATATTTTGACATTTTTTTAGTACATATATATGTACATATTTTGACATTTTTAAGTACATATATATCGTCGCTTAAGAAACAATACCGCGTAACTAACAAAACACAAATTTTACAGGAGAAGCAAAAAATTGTTTAATTTTGCTTTTAGGCGTCGCACAATGTTAACATTTTCAGGATAATAAACACAACGTATTTCTAATTATATGTTGGCAACATCGAGACGAATTTTAGTTATTTGGCACCGTGGCGCTAGTTACGCGGTATTGAACTCTCAATTATTTTACGAAAATGTCAGTTATGCGGAATTAAATATTTTTATTTCAGAATAAAAGAAGCATTTTTTAAGAAAAAATACTTTATTTGAATGTAATATAGTACTATAATTGTTGATCAAATTATTTTTCTTTATATATTTTATATTGAAATAATCCTGCTCTAATATAAATAAATCATGTATAGGCTACATACGAATACAGCTTCCTGATACAGTTTTTGTATTGAAGTTACAATTTGGAGATAATAAAGAATTATTTTATCACACTATCTATCTATCTATCTGTACCCTATGATCCCCAGGTGGGGCGAAGGGGCCTCCAATGGAGGTTTCATTACCTATACTAATTTTGATATGCTTATTTTCCGAGAGAGGGTAGAGGGACAGGTGGTAAGCCCATCGCCTCGCAACCCTCCTCTGGAAACTAAGTATTTCTTGGACGTGAAAGGGCCGAGAAATTTTGTCCAGAGGCTCTAATTTAGGCTTGGAGTTCTTTTACGTGCCGTAAATCTACGACACGGGACCCCCAGCTTAAAGTCCCTCCCGGAGGACTCCGTGCCCAGGATTTTTACGTCCTGAAAAATCCATCGACCGCGGCCGGGTTTGATCCCGCGCCCTGCGGATCTAGAGGCGGGCACGCTACCTCTAGACCACCGCGGCCGACTTATCACACTACTGATGACAAAATAATAACATACTGGAAAGCCAGAAGGCTAATGACAATTGTTCAATAGCCTGAGCAATAGATTAAATAAATAAACAATAACAACCTTGATGCTATGATTTACAAATGAGGAATGTTGTCATAGAATAGATGGAAATCATGAGGAAATAATTTCTTTAGTTGCTGTAAGTGATCCCACTTAGACTTCTTGATCTTCAGCCTCTCCATGTAGAGTCTGGGAATTCTTCTTCCTTGAGAGTCTTAGGCCGCTTAGGCAACTCCTGAAAATCTTCAGTGTAGTCCAGATTATAATGTATGACACCCTTAGGTTCATATTTTACTACTCTTAAATAAAATACCGTAGGGTCATTTGGTTTCCGTTCAGGACGAATGGAAAATTAAATCCAGAGCTTATTGTCACTGTAGTTTATGAAGAATGTGTGATCACTGATCACGATAAGTAGCCTTGTATGGAAATTACTTTTTTTTGCTTCTCTTGTCACAGTTGGATATTGACTAGGGAAAAATATTTCTTTAGATTTTGGCCTGCATTCTGTGACACTGATCACTGAATCACACTTCATTTGGGTGTGACCATTTACCAAAAAACTTCTGGAAAACAGTAATGTTTGTTTTCATTGTGAATTTCAGCAAAGCTGTCGACAATACTGCGTTCCTATTTTGATATGTGCAGCCGTTGGAATATAAAATGATGGAAACATTACTTTCTTCAATGTGTCAATAACACAAGTGGAAAATGTTGATGCTACTTGCTCAGCTTCACTTTCATAGAACCAGTAGCAGATTACATCATGATTAGCCAATTCATACATTGTAATATAATGGACTGCCAATTTAGTTTTGAAAAAATTGCACTGGCTTGCAAAAAGGGAGCTACCTTTACAGCCTGCGAGTCCTTCGTAAAAACTCTACGTGTGCCTGATTCAGCCGCTGCCTTATCTTTTGTATTCCCCTCCCGATCCTTTCCTTTTTGATAATAATCATACTCATTTACACTGCCGGTTGGATATCCAACACATAAGTCGCAGTCGTCTTTTTTGGGCCTATATTCGTCCTACATTCATGTCTGATAAAATATCATAAAATCTGTGTCTACTTATTGTCCCCTTGTTCAATTCTTTAAATTTTTTCTTTGTATAGGTGACACAGTTGGCTTATAGAATTTATTCCTTGCTCCAGAGAGAGTTAGTAGACATTTTCCTAAAGTAATGCGATGACAATTTCGGGAAGTTTTCTAGAAATTCCCTAACAAATGTCTTATCTAGACCCCGAAAAATTCACCTTCATCTGTTCCTCACTTTCTGTATAATTTCCCGAAGAAATCCCTGAAGAATGATGCTCATAACTTAGGTCATCTGTCATCTACGTCATACTGGGAAGAATAGTGAATGTGTCTGCAAAAGAAAGTCGCAATAATAATAATAATAATAATAATAAATTTAATTCAAAATACGTTAACTTTTCTTTTGTCATTATTGCTGTAAAATTATTATTTTTCCTTTTATATCAGTCAAACCACTCACAGAAGGTCCTTCAAAAATATTTTCTTGAATCATAGGTAGGGTCTCTGCCTTGCTTCCCTCTGGTACACATAGAGATTAATCTGCGATGAATGTATAAAAAATGCTAATAGCATAATCGTGGATAATAATAGATCTAATTTTGAATTAAAACAGGCCTTGTAATACAAAAGTATGGACTATAGATACCGGTTTTGATATTTTTTCATATGAATCAGAAGTTATATCTCATATTACAATTTCCGGTAGCTGTCCTTGTTTTAAAGTCCTGGTATTGTCAGCATGTTATTAGGGTGTACTAAAATAAAATAAAATAAAAAAGATATCAATATGTTCGATTCCCCTTCCTCATCTTCATTTACACAAATTGTCTTCTTTATGCTTTCTTCTGGTGCACCAACCGGTGAAGATATCCCTGGCAGTTTCTTCTACTAATGAAATACTTTATTTTGAAATATAGCGTTTAAAAAATATACCAATGTTAATTAATTAATATTCATGATTTTTTGAGCCAGAAGATTCTCGAGAAAACTATTTTGAATAAAAATGTCTGACATCAGTTATTCGAAAACTAATATTGTACTCATATAGGCTACTTACTTCGTTTTATCCTGGTAGAATTTCTAAAATTACAGAATATAAATCGTAATTGTGCAATTATTTCTTCTTCAGTAAATAATCCATCTACAACTTCTTCAAGCAGATTCACGTCATCTACAGGACTGTACCTGTGTGTTCGGCACAATTTCATGCAATCTATTTCAATACAAGATAAAAATTTTAAAAATTAATTTTTTCGTGAGAGAGAATGTTAAGAGAATGTGTAAAATCGATTCATACAAAACATCTTAAATAGCACTTACCATGTAATGTACCTTCTAACGTCAGAATAGATCTTAACTCATACTATGAATATATCTTCTCTCATCTTGATGTAAAAGTAAACTGACAGCAGCCTAATCCACAGGTGCAGAAACGGAAATGGGTGAGCCCAAATAAAAATCCGAGGGTTATATGTCACTTTGTATTGCATTAGTAAACTAAGTTGAACCGTGCGCCGTATACGACAAATAGGCGGTATTACATAAAGTTTTAAATGAAATCAGATACGCGGTGTTGTACACTGGTTCAGATACGCGGTATTTCAGAATTTTCTGCGTTGCTTCAGACATGCGGTATTGTGTATGCCTCTTTAGCAAGGTCACGACACAAAATTTCATCTTGACCGATATTTCATCATAAGAGCGCTATTTCAGTGATGCCAAGAGTATAAAAATGTCATTTTCACCAAAAGTGTCAGTTACGTGGTATTGTTTCTTAAGCGACGATATGTACATATTTTGACATTTTTTAGTACATATAAATCCTAGCCCTGCTTATCAAACAACACCGTCAAACTGACTGAGTTGGCCAAATGGTAAAGTCTTTGACTCGTATTCTGAAGGTCCCCGGATCAAATCCCGGAGCCGGCCGATTTGACATGGATTTTTTTAAATTTTATTTTTTATTATTATGTGAGTGCGCGATTGTCAAGGTATCCCAAATCTGTAGTTCTGCTGACACTGGTTGATTTTAATCTAATTAGAAAAACTTATTTTCTGCATATCATAATTGCAATTATAATTGATTCAACAGAAACATACTGGCACTTTGTTATACCAGTTTACCTGATTTTATTTAAATTTAAATTACTTTTTTAAAAATAGTATTTTTTCCAAAGTCATCTCATAGCAATACAAAATTGGACTACGATGATAATTAACCAGTGTCCAAAACCACCTCACCCTAGCGAGGTGACTCCGGACATAGGTTTTCTTGTTTTTAAAAACTGTGCGTTGTGGTTTGAAAAAAATTGTTTATAGTATTTTAGATTTCTAAAGCATACCCCTTGATATCTTCCTTTGAATAGGTTGTAACATTTGTTCTTTATGAGCGTGGCTTTAAAGCAGGCAAAAACAGTTAGATCTCACCACATGTAAAATTAGGTATTTTTACTGAACTGATTCCAAAATTGTATATTGAAAATAGAAATAAGGAGAAATATGCACAAAAAATATGATTAAACCACTACAAACATTGTAATCTGTGAAGATACTTTCAAAAATTATCTTCCTAGTTGTGGGTATTATTAATGTACTAATGTAATTTTCGAACCCAGTTTTTTCTGTATAAAGCTCTAGAGTTGAAAGAAACTGTTTGCATTGGTGTTCTATGTTGTTACAGATATCACAAGTGAATGAAATGAAAGAACTACTTCCACTCCTACAACAACTCCAAGAAGGCAAGCTACGAGTAATGAGGCCGACATGTACAAATAAATTATATTCTATACAACTGTTGAGATTATACTGAAAAAAAAATTCAGAAATAAACATAACACTAAACTAACACAAGGTATTGTGAATTTTAAGATCTCGACAAATTTATTTTGTAAATTTCCTCCCCTGTATCTATAGAGTTAAGGATTTAGGGAACCTAATGTCCTGCACCACCTGACATTCAGATTGTAGCCTATTAGCCCAGTAGAATTAAAATCCAAATCGGAAATAATTGCTACAAAAGGTTTTATTGTTTTAATGACTTCATTTGTTGCTTAATATGACTAATATCCTATCGTAAAGGACTCATATCAAAAACATGTAGGACATTAAATTCTGCATTCTATGAGACTAAAGACTTATTTTTTGGACAACCCGTTTTCATACTACTGCTCATCAAAGTTGGACAAATTTTACATATTTATGAAAAATTTTCGTTTTAACTTCTGCTTTTTGGTAATATCATCTAACCCAGCATTGCTCAACCTTTTTGAAGCCGAGGACCTCTAAAATGTCTAAATAAATTTACGGACCCCTAATTTTACATCCCGTTTTTAAAAGAAGGCCTATATTCTTAATATTTGGGGTAATATTATAACGAAATATGTGAAAAATTTTGACTTCTTTACTTTACACTTTATGATATTTTTTAATTATATCTGCGGACCATCTGCACTATCTTCGCGGACCATCTGCACTATCTTCGCGGACCACCAGTGGTCCGCAGACCATAGGTTGAGAAACGCTGATCTAGCCTAACCCAAGTATCAATAAAGTGATCCATACAAAAGTAATAAAGGAATAAATTCTGCATTTGATAAGATTAAAAGTGAATTTGTTGGACCATCCGTTTCTGTAAAGTTCTACCTTATATCATGATTGCTCAGATTTCCCGGGCTTGTAGGCCGTGGTCCAGTTGGGTTGCGGAACACACTTTATTGGATGGCCACGATGTTCATTACGGGGACACAGAAGTACTCTCTACTACCACTAGTTACCATGCCCGTATGCAGCGGGAAGCAATTGAAATTTTCAAGCACGATAACAATTTCAATAAAAAAGAAGAAACTGAACGTGTACATCAAACTTGGATCCCCCTGCTGAAAGAGACTAAGTTTAAGAAGCCCCGTCCAATTAGGAGCGCAGATGATTTTCCATCAATCACAGGCCACGCCACGAATAAAGAGAGTACGGACGGCAGAGCAGTATATAAGGAGGCTCACGACAGCGAAAATTTCAGTACTGCCCAGACCTGCAAGAGAGAAGGACGTACCCTTGAAGATCCCGAACGAAGCCTTCGGTGAAATGTCGGGAAAAACAAAACAACCCAACTGGACCACGGCCTACAAGCCCGGGAAATCTGAGCAATCATGATGTAGCCGGCCGTGAAAGCCTACACTGTTATATTCTACCTTATAGTTTGGCCAACGATGCAGTTGGAATGAGGAAGACTCCAAAGTCATTGTTATATGACTTCTTCACACCACTGAACCTGGAAGAAGCAGCATTTGTCATCGATGGTGAATTGTTTCTCCACCGGGTTGTGTGGAAGAATGGTGAAACATTCCACTTATTCCTAACCAGATATGTTGGCTACCCCGAAGACCTGCCCACCAAGAGCATCAAATCTGCTGAGCGCCTCCGCCGAAGCAAAAGACATACTACTCCTGAGGTCATCTTTACCGAGTTAATGTTGGTGACCATAAATCAGGAGCAATTCCTTTCCGACAGAAATAAAGTACGTCTTATTACCACTTGCTTACTGAGAGTCTTGAAGGTGAAGGCTTCTCAGTAAAGCAAGCTAATGAAGACGCAGACCACCTGATTGTTGCCACGGCCCTTCAGGTATCACAGAAGCATGAGAAGGTTAGAGTTGTTGGTGAAGATAAGGACCTCCTCATCATGCTCATTGCCCTAGCCACACCATCAGCAAACATATATTTCTCAAAACCTGGAAGAGGAATGACCCCATCAAAAGTCCCAACAGCTTTGGCAGACAACATCAGAAGACCACTCATATTTCTCCACATCATAAGTGGATGTTACACAACTTCGGCAATCTTCAGGCAAGGCAAGAAGAAGGTGATCAAGCTGTTGGTCGAAAATAGATATCTTCTCGAAGAAATCAAACCTTTCTTCGACCATGACACTCAAACTGAATCTATTGCCGAAACTGGCCTACGATAATTAACAACCCTCTAGGTAGGGCAGAAGATACTTTAGATAAATTGTGATTCGACCTGTTTTCCAAAGCTTTCGTGAAATCCAAATTCATCCTGACATCCCTACCACCAACATCCGAAGCAGCCCGCCAACATTGCTTGGGAACTTACCTACAAGTACAAATGTGGTTAGGACACCAGATGGATCCGCTCCTCTGGGGATGGCAGGCTTCAAAGTTTGGTCTTGACCCCGTTCCTACCTCCAAGGAACCAGCTCCACAGTCTCTTCTCTCCACAATTTTCTACAAATGCAACAAGGTGTGTGCACATAGTTGTGGGTGTCGGAATGTTGGGATTAATTGCTCATTGATTTGTGCTAACTGCAAGGGGAACTCCTGCACTAACTCCTTCCAACCAGATGCAACTGAAGAACCAGATGTTGACGAAGACCTGGACTGCATATATGGGGCGATGACAATTACACTTTTAGGAAACGAGTGATGGGGCGACGGACTCCTTATCGGAAATTACAGTCTTTGAGGAGCCGAGTGGCCCAACGACAATGAAACATCGACGTCTGTAAAATTTGTATACCTCCCTATTTTTTCCCCTGTTCATCTTCCTACCTTTAACTGCAATTTTTTGTTATGAAATAAAATCATCACTAATGGATTTGAAGAATTGTGTTTCTTTTCTACAATTTTAATATTTTATATATTTACTAAGTACAAGACTAGTACAATGGAGTGCAATAGTACTGTGTTTACACATCTATATTACCGTATTCTTGGCCAATTTGCTTCATTTTTTAACGAATGGTATTCAAGCACAGATATGTTATTGGGCATTATAAATCACCCAACTACCACCATCCTCGAGATACAGAAATTCTGTAACTTTGAGAGGCGAAACCTCAGGCTCTAATTAACATACACAGCTGGTGATAGGCTAAGAACACTAACCAGAAACAGCTCTTTAACATGCCGAATTAATCACTCAAATCAGCTGAGTGAGAGGAAAGTTATGTGCGGACAATCAATTTTTATAAAACTGAAGAAAGAAAAAAAAAAGAGATTTTTAATAATAACAACAAACAAACAAAATAGTGTTGGGGTGCAAGAATTTCTTCTTCTTTTCTTAATTTTTTTAGACATATTTTTAGTTAACAAAAGAAAAGTGATGGGGGCTAGACATTTTCTTCTTCTTCTTTCAGAAATGCTGCAGAGCAGCACGGGTCTACTAGATTTTCATAAATATGTAAAATTTGTCCAACTTTGATGAGCAGTATTATGAAAATGGGTTCTCCAAAAAATGTGTGTTTAGTCTCATTCAATGCAGAATTTAAAGCCATACAACTTTTGATAGGACCATGTCTTCGATATCATGAGTTCTTTACAAGATATAATCATAAAACCGCAAAAATACCCCTTTGGGGTTCACATTTTTACCCCCACCACTTAAGCACAACTCCGCCAAGGGGGAAAACCTAGGATAGTCATATTAGGCAACCAATGAAGCCATTAAAACAATAAAACCTTTTGTAACAGTTATTTCCGATTCATCTAATTTTTTGGTTTTACACTACTGGACTATATATGAAGTTCCCTAAACCAAGATGGCCGAGTGCACCATTCTCCGGTTTTCTCAGCCGTTTCGTTACCGCGGTAAACGTAATACCGGGGTATTCTCAAAATCTCTGTGCACCATTGCGAAAATACCGCGGTTAGCTAATGCTTGGAAATATTGCTGTTACTCTGCTCCGAATCCATTTTTCATTGATGGTTTATTCCATGGCCGCTAGGTTCTCTCTCTCTCTGCACGTCTGCCAGTCACGGTGGCTCGCTAGTAGGCCAAATTTTTTCCAAATTCAATGTATTTGATGCCTTATTATTCAATAAAAAGATGGTCATAGGGATAAAAGGGAATATTATATTGCGTATATATGTCGTCTGAATTCATACTTCGAATCCAAGCACCATAGATACTGTACCAAACGTGAAATGAGTTGCTTTCGCTCTGGTTGAGGTGAGAAAGGAAGCTCATTTCAATCGATGTTACAGCACAGTATTTGCAAAGATATGTACCATCGTTCATTCTTCAAATAGATCCCACCTGTCTGTACATTTAAATAAAATAACATTGATGTTTTAAAGAATAATTCTCACACGTTTGCAATCCAAGGCAAAGCAACACCACGAAATCTCTCCTCTGAGTTCGACATAGCCTCGCTTTTATTCCCGTACGACTAGTAGAAATTTTAGGCGCAAAATCATGTGCATAGCCATGAAAGGGCTGTTATAATTATGTTCGTGTACGGGCAGGTATAATAAATTGATTTACATACCCTATATACCGATACACAGGCTATATCGTGATGCATGCAGCCATTCACTTAAATTTGGCCTAGGACCACTGGTTTTCCATATTTCATTTATTTGTTGCCTTTTTGTTCAGTAATAAAAGTTTATAAGGATAAAATGGAATATTATATTGCATATATATGTCGTCTGAATTCAAACTGATTTCAAACACCATAAATACTGTACTAATCGTAATAATCGTGGTTACGCCCACTAGCCTACTCGATGGACCTGGTTTGGTTGAGGTTAGAAAGAAAAGTCATTTCAATCGATGTTACAGCACAGTATTTGCAAAGATATGCACCACCGTTCATTCTTCAAATAGACCCCACCTGTCTCTCATTATTCTTTATGTTCAATTAGCTTTTGGCCTAGATATCGTAAATAAAGAATGGAGATTAAAACCACATGGTAGCATACCACTTAACAGATTATATAAATTGGACATCCTATTGTTCGCAGATGACATTGTGTTTATAGCGAACTCAGAAGATGACCTTCAACGTTCAGTTCACTCATTCCATCAAATTGCAAAAAATTACAATATGGAAATCTCAACAGAAAAATCTAAAGTCATGGCCTTTATTGGGAAAGATCCAGTTCGCAGTAAAATTGTCATTAACAATAAAACATTAGAACAAACCAATACATTTAATTACCTTGGATATCAACTCTCATATGAAGAAGAAAAAGATTTCAGTCAAAAAATTATCAAATTCAACAGAGTAACAGGAATAATTAATAACATTTTCAAACCTAACATAGTACAGAAACACACACGTACTAGAATCTACAAAACTTTAGCCAGACCGATATTGTGTTACGGCAGTGAGGCCTGGACAATACGTAGTATGGATGCACAGAGACTAACTACATCAGAAATGAAATTTATGAGGCGCACTGCAGGCTACTCAAGAACGGATCACAAAAGAAACTATGATATTATGAAAGAATTACAAGCAGAACCAATCATGGACTATATACAAAAATATAGAAACAACTGGATATCCCACGTAAGAAGAATGAGCCGAACAAGAATACCCCGTCAAATTCTAAATTACCAACCATCAGGCAAGAGATCATTGGGCAGACCCCTTAAACGATGGATTGAGACCGTAACGGGCCCCTAGGCCTAATACATGATATGATGATGATACATTACGCTGATCTCCATCTTGAAAAGAAAACAGCGGTTTTCTCACTTTACAGCTCCTTCACGGCCGGTTTGCATCTTACCGCGATAAAAGTCGAAACCGAGCACGGTGCAACGAAAGTATGACATTACCGGGGTAAACTAAGCAACTTTACCGCGGTATTCTGAATACCGAGGTTGGTGCACTCGGCCAAAGCATTTTGGAAGTTTGATTCCAAAGAGCTATCCTATCCAAACTGGATTTCATATATAATGGAAGAAGTGTGGGTCCTAATTTCAAGTTCTGGAGTGATTTCCCCAAGTAATTATTATATTAAGTAATCTAAATTTAGAAGACCATCAGATCATTCTTCATAAAAAAGGGCCTAAGGAAGACATAAATAATTACCGACCAATGTGTCTTATGGCAAATATATACAAACTCTTCTCAACAATACTCACCAAGAGAATAAGTGCAATAATAGAAGGCAATCAACCTAATGAACAAGCTGGCTTCTGACAAAGATTTTCAACAGTAGACCAGCTACAGGTGCTGACCCAACTAATAGAGGAAGCAAATGAATTTAACTTGAAACTATACATAATATTTGTGGATTTTGCTAAAGCATTTGATTCCGTAGAACAGCTTTCGATTCTTCAAGCACTTAATCGACAAGGAGTTCATGCAAAGTATATCAGACTACTGGGTAAGCTATATCTTGACAACAGAGCGAAAGTAAAAACAGACAGAACAGGAGAGGATATATCTGTGACTTGGTTCTAAAAGGGCCTGTTAAATCTAGTATTAATTTTGTATTGAATTAATAATTGTATTAATGTTCAGTGTTTAATAGGTTAGCTCTTGTAGCTCTTGCTCAAGATTGCACAATATTAAATCACCAGTTTGCACCAGTGACTCACATGACTTCGGCAGGAAGTCAAGCGTCTAGAAGGACCTGTAAGCGCGGGCTGCAGATTCAGTATAAGTTGAAAGCCTACCGAGGACAGGCTCGTAGCAGATTTACTCCGATTTACGCCTGTTTACCGAGATCAAACAGTATTCTTAAAGTGAACATATTCTTATCAAGTTATTTAGTATTTCTACATTATCAAGTGTCAACAGTGTTTCTACTAATTTATATTATATTCAGTGTTACATCTAGAATAGAATATCATATATAACCAGAGCATCAAGCCTCATCATTGCACGTGTGACCATAGCAATACCAGATTCCTTTGTTCTTCACTTGTGTATCCTTCCTGGGTATCATTCTTTTATACAGTCCACAATTTATATCCTTCTTGGAAATCTGGTCCATGCAGACTGGAAGTACCGTAACCCAACATTTCATGGTCCACCTAGGCCTGATCTAATTACATACTTGTTGGGACAATCTTAATCATATTGATGGTCCTCATAAGGGCCTGATATCCTATTCCTAACCATATTTGGTCCACCGTCCGGACATACAATATTCCCCAACAGGGCCAAAGTCAATTTCTTGCAAACATGAGATCTATGCATTATTGAGCTTGGCTAGTCTTTATCTTTCGTTTTCTAAAAGTGCCAATGTCTGATGCTATTAATAGACATAATACAGAAACCTTAGAGGCCAATGTTGGAAGTTCTCAGCAAAAAAATGTTATTTCTATAAAGGCTTCAAAGTCAGTTATCTCAAAAGCAAGTTTCATGACATTGGCCCTTTTAGAACCAAGCCATAGATAATACTGCAGCAGGGAGTCAGACAAGATATGAATGGGGAAAAAACTTTTTAATCTCAGATTCGCAGATGATATTGTACTCATAACGAGGAAGCCAAAGTCATGCTAACAAATCTATGCAAATCCAGCAAAGAACTTGGGCTTAGTATCATTGTCAAAAAAACCAAAATAATGACAAACTACACAGAATAACCAATCAAAATTAATGATGACACAATAGAATATGTAAAAGAATATGTATACCTAGGTCAAATATTATCATTCGACAAAATTCAAAAAGTAGTTTCAAGAAGAATCTCTTTAGCATGGAACAAATTTTGGAACTTAAAATTCAACCTATTAGACAAATCCTTAAGCATGAAGATAAAGAAGGATGTGATGGACAATTGCATTCTACCAGTTATGACTTATGGATCCCAAACATGGACATTAACTAAAAAAGAGAAAAACATGCTACAGATCTGCCAGAGGAAGATGGAGAGGAAGCTACTAAACATCACATGGAAAGATCAAACGAGTAATGAAGACATCATGAAGGGACATCTATAAAGGATGTGATGGTTACTGCTTCCAGATTAAAATGGATGTGGGCAGGACATGTCATGAACCCGGAGAGATGGACACATGAGATGACAATTTGGAAAAGAAGTGTTGGAAGGCAGAAATCACGGTGGGAGGACGAGTTTAATAGGGTTGTGGGGAACTTGTGGTCTAGGAGTGCCAAAGACAGAAAGAAGTGGAACACTCATGAAAATTAGTACTAAAGCTATGGTCAATTATATACTTAAATTTTAGCATTCTCAGGTGAGGCTAGCCTGAAACGTTCGAGTCAGCCACCATGGTATGCCAGGAGGCCCTTGCTCGCTATGGGATGCTTGAGGGCTAATTCTAATTTCAACCCAATAATGGTGTTATGCCCCAGAATAAGGGACTTAACTGGGCTGAGGGAATAGAGCCGAGACATTGAATAGATAATGTAAGCATTTTCTTTGGTGGAATGCAGGCCGGGTACTGGGAACTGCAATGTCAGCAAATATGAGGTAGTGCCAGTATGCCTGCACTCACGCTGTGCTGATCATGTGGCTACACTGTCAGAAAGGAGTACAGAAGAGCCTCAATGTGTCCCCTGCAACCAGAGGACCTTACTGAAAATCTGTGTAGAGATTGGTTAAAATTCAAGTCTCACACCACCAATTGAGTTCAATTTGTGCCGAGCGCAGCCAAAAGCCACAGCTTATTAGCTGGGTGGGATATATCCATCTGCAAGGTAGGAAGGTTGGCATCGGTATAGATTGAATGTAAGTTTAGCACTGTGTGGGTGCGTGGCAGTCTTTTCAGTGCTTCATCAAGGCGGAGCCCAGAACCTTCCGGTATTCATGTTTTGTAATGTGTAAGTATAAATATTTTATATTTAAAGTTTTGTTGCTTATTTTATAACACTAATCCATATTTTCTAAAACAGTGTTAAAATAAAGTAACTTGATTATATTTTTCAATAAGGGAAAGTTTGCTTTCCACGGTTTTTGAAAGTCTGAAATGTTTGCATAAGTGCCTGAAAAAACTTAATAGTCCAGTCAATGAATGCTCAAAAAGAGGTGTAGAGGGAAATGGAAGGAACACAATTTTTGACTTTAGGACTTTGTTTGGACTAGTAAGGAGGTAAACATACTAAAAGTCCCCACTCCTAGGGGGTGAGCGGGGGGCAGGGGGCCCTTAGAATGTACCTTTTTTCGGTTTTTCGCTTATATCTCGGAAACTATGGGTCCTAGCGATAAGATCCTTCTATATAAAATTAAAGATGGCAAAATGTTCCACAAGATTGATTCCATTCGTGTTTTCGCTATCTCACCTAGTTTTCGAGATATCTGCGCTCAAAATTAGCTAATTTTGAAAAAAATATAATTGCCTCGCGTTTTTTGCCTTATTTCGTTAGCTAACTCTTCGGCTCTTTGTCCTACGAAAAAGTCATAAGGAAGGAAGTTGTAGAGCATTAAATTTCCTTCAAGAATATATGATAGTTGACTTCTTATCTTCAACCGTTCAAAAGTTAGAGCAATTTTAACTTTATGTGTAAATTCCGGGATTTAGCAGAAAAACTTAACTTTCGTATTTTCCATGTTTTCACTGCTCTAACTCTGTATAATAGCCAATATTACGTATTAATATGTATAAATAGTATGTACTGTATATAAGTTGTACATAAATGAATCAATATATATATAGGCCTATTATATATATATATATATATTTTTTAATATATTTTCAAGTAATATATATGCTTATGTATAGTCCAGTCAATGATTGATGAATAGAGGGAAATGGAAGGAACACGGTTTTTGACTTTGGGACTTTGTTTTGACTAGTTAGAAGTTAAACATACTAAAAGTCCCCATTCCTAGGAGGTGAGCGGGGTGCAGAGGGGCCCGTAGAAGGTCCCTTTTTTCGGTTTTTCGCTTATATCTCGGAAACTATGGGTCCTAGCGTTAATACCACTCTATACAAAATTAAACCTGATAAAATGTTCCATCAAGACTGGTTCCTTTCACTTTTTCGATATCGGAAAATCGGAAATGTGATCGGAAATTAATTTTCAAGAATAACAACTATTTTTTTTCTAGTTTGTATATGGCGGTACCCTTTCAAATGTTAGCTCGTCAATCAAGATTTTTGACGAATGGGTGAGTGGGTTCCTTTTTTGCTATTCCAGCGCAAATCCATAAGTAAGAAAACCGACGAAGATTTGAAAACTTATTTGCAATTTGAATTAGCCCATTTCCCTTTGGCCTTCTTCAATGAGGGTGGGATGAGGAAATCGACGAAGTCAGTTTTCTCTAGAAATAGCTCAATCCAACCAGGGGCGTATACTCTATTGGTGCTATGCGTGCGCCGCACGCCCTAATTCTAGATGGAATATTTTCATTCATAATATTTTATTTTGTCAGTAAATAGGGATGTAGCTCGCCAAACTTCTCCGACAGATAGCGTGGGTGTACTAGCCGGTATGCGCTAGACGTTCGTCACTTGTTTTTCCAGTTTTCTTCTGCTGGCTCCATGCTTTTAAATGGCGCTCCAACTTCTCAGTCCGAAAAATATGTTCGTAATTTTATATTTTTATAGGGGACACGAGGCTACTATACGTACTTCCTTGTCTACTGGGCCCTTCTAGAATGTTGAAGTGTAAAAAATACGAAAGAAAAATCACAGCAGATAGGCTCTAAATAACACTAAAAGGGAAGGATTAACGAACAAATATTGTGAGATATTTCCGATACAGACGACATTATTTTGTACTCGACTTGCAGTAATATGTTATCAATGTATGAATATTTATATGCAGTGCGGGGATTAGATATTCTTTGATTTTTAAATTAATAATAAATCTGCCGTGAGCATCGAGAAGATGTTATGGGCCATTTAAAAATAGAGTAAATTACAATAAATAAATTAAAATTACCTAGTAACGCAATGATAATTACAGTACGTTGTGTTAGTTTTATACCTTTGTTAAACTGTATCTTTAATGCACCTTTAAATTTAAAGACCACTTCCCTGTTTAATTTATTTAGTTATTTTAAACCGATTTATTTTACTTTGCTGTATAAATATGTGTATATTAGGCTACTGTAGCCTTCTATTGCATCTGATATCAAAATATAAATTCTGTGATTTCTAAATAGCCAAGTTAGATTGATGGCCTCGATTAAAAATTGTGACAAAAGCGTTGCCAATTTAATAGGCTACATAACTTAATGTATGATACTTATTAAATTCTGCCTTTATAATCTGCTATGTCATGCAATGAAATATTCTTAACAATATTCTGTTTCATAACTAGAAATGAAAATAATGTAACGATGGTTTAGCATAACTTACCGATAATAAAAGGAATAAGAAAGAATGAGGAATGAGAAGAAGAAAAAAAGGCCTAATCGATTCCCAAGTTCCCATCTACGAGGGACAGGAAAGTTAAGTTTTCGTGATGTAAACATATTTTAATATCTTGATTTTCAATACGTTATAATATGACGGTATAGGCTAAATATGCATTTGATATAGAAAATACATAATATTAAAAATGTCTGCGAATACACACCACATAAATCAGTGTTTATCACGTATATCAATTAGTATTTTACTGTTTGAACCCTTAGAGGTATATTCATTTAGTTACTTTGAATCATACCCAATCGCCAAATTAGCAATACTGTGTATAAATATTCATATCTGCATAACATTTTGTACGTCGGGAACATAGTAATGTACTTAATAGCGGGCATTTCTCACAGTATTTGTCAGATTATTCTTCCTTCTTTTCGACTTATATAGCGTCTATCTTTTGCAATTTTTCTTTAAGTTTTTTCACGTAAATATATTCTGGAAGTGTCCAGTATACAAAGAAATGCGCCTAGTAGGGTTTTACCCGCTACAAAAAAAGAAAAGTTCGAACGTATTTTTCAGTCTGCTAAGATGAAACGCCATTTAAAAGCATGGAACCAGCAGACAACAACTCGAAAAACAAGTGACGAACGGCTAGCGCATACCGGCTAGAGCAGTGGAGACATCTGTTGGTTCTAGTTCGCTACATCCCTATTGTGGAAAAATCAGTGTCATTTTCATTGCTGAAATGAGAAAACAAGGGCCCCGCTGCGAGGCTGTCACCCGTGTGCTACGATTCCGTAATGAGAATGAGTTTCTGAGCGGTACGTTAGACGTGGACTTGCCTCGAGGCTAGAACTTGTGTGCTTTGAGTTTTGAAGAAGGGCGATATCCTGACCGCGGGGTGAAGAAGGGAATAGGTTTCGCACGGTGGGAAGATTTGGCAGTATCTTGAGTGCCTTGCGTGCTACTGAAGTTGCGCACTCAGCTGAGTTGTAGCGAAGTATATTGCGATTTCAAGAAGTTAAAAAGTAAATGATTGTAAATGTTATTTTATTTAATGTTATCAAAAGTGTTTGACTATTTTTTAGTATTTTATTTTAAGAATTTCAATAGCAAATAATTGTAAATACAGTATTACTTTATTTACTGCTATTCTGCGCGCGGCGGGAGATTTGCCGGTAGTTTGCGTGCTACTGAAGTTTCGCAAGCAATTGTGTTGTACCTAAGTATATTACAATTTTAATAATTTCAAGGCAAATATTGTAAATATTATTTTATTTAGTGGTTAAAAATATCTGTTACATTAATTTTTAGTTAATGTAGCCTATTTCATTCTGAAAACATTATGAAAGAGCACATCTGTATTTTGGAAGATCTTCTGATAAATACATTTTTATCCAAAACTTTTCAAGATAAATTGCAAATTGTGACAAATGTACGGCCTTTCCCCGAGTTAACAAGTCTTTCTACAATATATAAAGGCAAGAATGTAGAATATACAGAACATTGTTCAGTCTCACATTCTTGAGGAAGGCCACAGAGTGAAAATTGCCGTACGCTCGAGACTAATAATTTTGACACGGCTGATAACCCGAGAAGTCATCTTAACTAATCAGCGCCGTGAAGGCTTCAAATCTTATAAGTACAAATCCTTCATGTTTTAAAAGAAAGAATAAGCCTACTTTAATAAAGTAAGCTATTTTTAACTGTTCAGTTAAAGTTAATCTACATTCTCAATTAACTCAGGAATCAAGTACATTTTCTGTGTAGGACGATAGCATAGCACGCCCTTTATCAGAGATCAGGATACGCCACTGAATCCAACTATCAAATATGTACGTGTGACACACTTTGACATTGTTATGGACGGAGGACTTTTCCTGCACAAAGTTATTTGGCAAAGAGGTTCCACGATATCTGCCATTTGCTCATCCTCAAGTACAAAGGTCACCGAACAGCAAAGGCGGTACCGTCTCAGTAAGTCAGCGGACATACATTTCAATCAGGAGACAGTCATAACTGTGAAGCAGGAAGACTTCCTGTCAAATGTCTACCACAAAAGTCTGATGATTAACATGCTGAAAGTCACACTACAGGCACATGGAGTCAGAACCCTGCAAGCACGGAATGTTGCGGATGTGCTCATTGTAGACATGGCTATGGAGTTGTCACATACCACCGCTGTTGCAGTTATTTGTGAGGATGTTGACCTAATAGTCCTGTTGATGGCCAAAACACCTAGTGACCAGAACATAATTTTCGTGAAGCCTGGGCGTGGAAACGTAAAACCTACATTGTTTTCTACCCAGAGGCTGCGAGACATACTATTTCTGATTGCCTTCACTGGGTGCGATACCACCACAGCAGCCTTCCGAAAAAGTAAGCTGGGATTTATCAAACTGTATTTGAAGTCTCCAGATGTCCAGGGAACTGCTAGAGTTTTTTCAGACCCTTCCTCAACCAAGGAAGCTGGGGAAAAGTGTATTTTGAGGTTGTACGGGGCCCCACCTAAAGAGAAATCTCTAAACGCTTACCGTTACCAATCCTATGTAAAATCGATAGCCAATATCAAGCCGGACATCTCGTGCCTCCCACCAACTGAGGGAGCAGCGAAGCAACATTCTGAGG
This sequence comes from Ectobius pallidus, assembly GCA_964059195.1. NCBI lineage: Eukaryota > Metazoa > Arthropoda > Insecta > Blattodea > Ectobiidae > Ectobius > Ectobius pallidus. Next base: position 40,000,950 of record CAXKWD010000007.1, on the reverse strand, counting down.
ACATATGACAAAGTCGAGATGTGATTGGGACGTGAGTCGCCTCTTCAGATATATGGGTGGGAGTTAACTAACAAACCCCGGTGCACAGTGAGCAGCAGGCTGCACCGGATGAAATATTAATTTTTCTGTCGGTGCACAAAGGATTCTGCCACCACCCAATACGGATGCGGAAAGGCATCTCTCAAGTGTTCCCCTGCGTGCCAAAACTGCCAAGGGAACTGTCTTAATGGGGGCCCCCTCTTGGTCAATGAGGATGAAGAACTCGACATTGATCCTCTGCCAGTTATCCTAGAAGATGTATCCCCTTTCTCAATGGATGAAGAAGAAAACGAAGCAGAACAATACCCAGGACCAAGTTACCATGACGAGGAAGGACCCTCCGGCTCCAAGAGAGTCAGGGATTTATAATAATTATTGCTGTTTATTGTACTATAAGGTGTAAATATATTATTGAATTGAATGTAACACAGTTTCAAAAAACATTTACGAGTTAATGTATTAATAAAAAAAGTTATGTACAAATTGTTGTTGACTCTGGAATCATCCTACCCCAATGCCTTTCCGGAGCGAATGTGTAGTTAATATAGGCCTATATATTATATTAACTGTACGGTACATTATATATTATTTACATTGAATACAAGTATTATTGACTATGTAGAGGGCAATTAAGGCTCCTAAATAACAATAAAGATTCAGCGATCCTCGATACATTGTCATTTTTGAGTATTAACAAAAATTTTCATAATATATTATAGTAATTGGGGTAAATGATGGAGCTCTCAAAGTGGTTCCACTAGATTCGGGGTTCGAAATTAGTATTAAACGACACCAAACAATATTACGTTTGAAGAACTCCATATATACTTGAAAATATATTATAAATACATAGCCTATATATATATATACACACACAAAATTCCTTTATGTGCCATTTATATATATAGTACGTACTATTTATACATATAAATATATATAATACGTATATTTTGGATTTTATATAGTTTCAGCAGTGGAAGAACGGAAAATACGAAAGTTAAGTTTTTCTGCAAAATCCCGGAATTTACCCATAAAGTTAAAATTACTCTAACTTCTGAACGGTTGAAGATAAAAAGTAAACTAACATATATTCTTGAAGGAAATTTAATGCTCTACAACTTCCTTCCTTATGAATTTTATGTAGGACAAATGGTCGAAGAATTAGCTAACGGAATAAGGCAAAAAACGCGAGGCAATTTTTTTTTTTTTTTCAAAATCATCTAATTTTGAGCAGGGATATCTCGGAATTTAGGCGAGATAGCGAAAAAATGAATTGGATCAATCTTGTGGAGGATTTTGTCAGCTTTAATTTTGTATAGAAGGGTCTTAACGCTAGGACCCATATTTTCCGAGATATAAGCGAAAAATCGAAAAAAGGGACCTTCTAGGGGCCCCCCGCTCACCTCCTAGGAGTGGGGACTTTTAGTGTGTTTACCTCCTTACTAGTCCAAAGAAAGTCCCAAAGTCAGAAATTGTGTTCCTTCTATTTCCCTCTACAACTTTTCATTGACTGGACTATAAGTAGTTCGTAGTATTTTCAGTATCAGTAAAACTTTTATTTACATGATTGTGTTTGTAGGTGTAGCTGGCTGGTACATGGGGCCAAAAAATCTGAACTCAGCAAAAGTTAACCTCAGAATCAAAGGTTGGAAACTATAACTATGTCCAAAATTAAATAATAAATTATTGGTGAAGCCTGCTACATTGACAGAAAAAGGAGTGAAATGAAAATAAGGGTCAAACATAAAGGGGCAAGTAAACACTTTGCGACCCGAGCGGCTCCCCTTTCCATCGGCCCGGTCGCCTTCTCCGCCAGGCAGGCTTCCCCTCCGCCTGCCGCACATCTACCCCGCTGCCGACCGCTACTAAGCGCCGGTAATGCAGCTTCCTGTGTTAAGCCGCAGCTTACTCTAATGATTGCCTTGCACCATACATAATATTTCACAATGTTTAAAAACGATTATAAAAACAAAATAAAATTTCACGAATTATATTAAAACAATACCCTTGTACCAAACATCATATTTCACGATCTTTAAACACCGATTTGAAAGAAAAAAAAATTCACAATATATAAAAAATAGAAATTTACATAATATTTCCCAATTTTAAAAAACGCCGTGTTAATTGATGCAGAAAAATTCCCTTGCACCAACACTACTCTTTTCATAACAAACAAACCATCTGAAAATTAGAAAACCCGATTCTTGCGTTAACACTCGCTAGCGCCAACTAAATTAGATAACTAAAATATACCGGAACTTCCTTCACTGCTCAACTGCCTTCGTAGCGTAACGGATAAGTCTCTTGGTTATGATGCTAAGGGTCATGCGTTCGATCCAAAATTTACTGTTAGTGAAGGGAACTCAGTAGGATTAAAGTATAATATAGGTTTTCGGAGGACCAGGGTGATTAAGCCACTTAAATAATAATCGAAGGGAGACAATGGACTGTAGGTAGCTGGGACAGAGATTTCAACCTGGGTAATTTGCAATGGTATATATTCAAGAAGCCTGAATTCTGAACTAATGGATACAGCACTTATACACAATAATAATAAAAGAATGAATACAGTTAATGTTCTTGTAGAAAACTATTCTCCCGCCCTTTGGCGAAGGTAACGCTAGACACAGCCTGTACACAGCACGAGACTTCTAGGTTAGACCAATGTAAATTCTTGTAACTAACATTGAAATACAAGATTATTTACTGGATTTCACACGTAAAACTGCCTACACTCTAGGAGCCTGATATACGCGGAGTTACAGATGAGGAATTGATATATATAGCGAAAAGGTCCACACAATTAGGAACGCTTGTGACGCGTGTCTATATACCGTGACGACTCGATCCGAACTAAACTAACACTGGCGTGGTATAGCACGCTGCAAGTCCACACCTGCACAGGAAATAAGTAATTCGCGGCAAATAATTGGCGGAGGCGCCAAATAACACAGAGGCTAATTTAAAACACTAAAACTATAGACTCTTGATCTAACATAACTCCCGCCTAAAATCGACAGATTTTACATAACACTTTGCGGATAGATCAAGATTTACTTTACTAATAGATTTACACTTATTGAATAGGCAAGGGACACACTTTTACAATTGGTCGCTTGTATTCACCATGAGACGTACGCACTGTCACAACACGCACTAAACCGTCGTCACCAGGATGCACTGATGAGATGATTCCCAGCTTCCACTGGAGCGGTGGAGAATTATCTTCTTTCAGGAGCACAAGATTACCAATCTGAATGTTTTCGCTGGACGCAGACCACTTCTGTCTCTGCTGCAGTGAATGTAGGTAGTCAGCTGACCAACGCTGCCATATGTGATGTATGTAGGTTTGTAGCTGATGCCATTTAGCAACATGAGAGACATTCTCTGCCATAGGAGGAGAAGGTAGGGCTGTGAGTTTTTCTCCAATGAGAAAATGTCCAGGAGATAGATAGGATGAGTCGCTAGGATCATCACTTAGGCGTAGGAGAGGTCGAGAGTTTAGACAGGCCTCAATCTGGGTGAGAACTGTAGAAAGCTGCTCATATGTAAACACTTGGCTACCCATCACTCGTCGTAAATGAAATTTCATGGATTTAACAGCAGCCTCGTGCAGTCCTCCAAAATGTGGGGAGGAAGCAGGGATAAAATGCCATGTGAATTCATTAGAGGAGGCGTAGTCTTGGAGAATTTGTTGATGGGTGCTGGACTGAAGCAAGAGACGCAGCTCGCGAAGCTTGTTGTTAGCACCAACAAAGTTCGTCCCATTATCACTAAATATTTCCTTGCAAAGTCCTCTACGAGATGTGAATCTGCGCAGGGCGGCGATGAAGGCATCAGAAGTAAGGTCGGAAACCAGCTCGATGTGAACTGCTTTCGTAGCCAAGCATACGAAGATAGCAATGTATGCTTTGACCTGAGTTTTGCTGCGGGGGGAACCGTATCTTATGAAGAATGGTCCAGCGTAGTCAACCGCAGAACGTAGAAATGCTCTAGCAGGGGTCACCCTGTAGCTAGGTAGGCTGCCCATCAGCTGGTGAGCACCTTTGGCTTTCAATTTGAAACAAGTTAAACATTTGTGTAGCGTAGACTTCACAATTCTACGTACACTAGGAATCCAATATCGTTCTCGCAGAGAAGATATGAGCAGTTGATGTGATGCATGAAGCAGTCGCAGATGCTCGGATTCAATTATCAATCTAGTGAGGTGGTGACCTGGAGGGAGGATAAGCTGATGTTGTGCATCATTTGGTAACTCAGCTTTCTCCAGACGTCCACCCACTCGGAGTAGGCCATCCTTGTCCACAAAAGGCACCAAGGAGTGGAGCGAACTCTTGTTATTTACTTGCATCTTACTCTGAAGATTAGACAGTTCATGAGAATAGGCTGCTTGCTGAGCTATTCTTATACAAAGCAACAAAGCTTGTTGTAACTCTTCAACTGTGAGAGGGCCGTGACGTTTAACTTGGCTTCTACAGTTGTTTATAAAGCGTAGCATATATGCAGTAACTCTTTGTAAACGCGCTAGCTTGGAAATGCGTAGCATAAAATCTTCTTCAGCATGTGTGATGTGTGACTAGGCAAACTGTGTCACGCTGCTCACCCATGTCCTGCAGCTCAAGTTGCTGAGGTTGTTTGGGCCATGATTCAATAGGCTGTGAAATCCACACAGGCCCGTTCCACCATAAATCAATGTCGGATATTTGTTCTGTCACCACACCTCTAGAAATCATGTCAGCCGGGTTGTGTTGGGTGGCCACATGCCGCCAAGCTGCCGTCTCTGACATCTCTTGGATTTGAGATACGCGATTAGACACAAATGTTTTCCATTTATGGGGATTAGATTTGATCCATGAGAGCACAATCATGGAGTCAGACCACAGATAATTTTGTGATGTAGGCAATTTCAAGTCAGTGACAACTTTCTGATACAGTTTCGCAAGTAACAAGGCACCACACAACTCGAGCCTTGGAATTGTTTGCTTCTTCAATGGTGAAACCTTGGACTTGGAGCAAAGTAGTTTAGTTGTAACAAGACCACTGCTTTCAGTAGACCGTACATACACACAGGCACCATAGGCTTTCTCCGAGGCATCACAGAATCCATGTATCTGTATGTCGGTAACCGTAGCTGCTGTTAACACATGGCGTGGAATGCGAACATTATGAATTGTAGAGAGAATGTCACATATGTCCATCCACTTTTCCCTTAGGTGAGATGGCAACTCCTCATCCCAACTAAGCTTAGCTAGCCACAGAGATTGCAAGAATATCTTGGCATGGATTACAATAGGACTTATGAGGCCTAGAGGATCAAAAATAGAGGATGTAACAGCAAGGATATTTCTCTTGGTAAACTTGTAGGAAGGAGGTTCTTGGAGAGAGGAATGTGATTGTATCTGTAGCAAATCAGTACTGGGATGCCACAGAAGTCCAAGCGCATGAGCATTTTCACTGTTGTCGAGGGACAAAGGAAGTTGCGTTTCTCTGTGCTCCACGGGTACTGCTTCCAAGATAGCCTCGGTATTTGAACACCATTTGCGTAGTGGAAATCCTCCACTGTTTAACATGAGTATAAGTTCACTTTGCAGTTGTAGAGCTTCCTGTAGATCGTCATGACCTGACAGGCAATCGTCCACATAGAAAGAGGTTCGTACTGCGTCTGCAGCACGAGGATATTTAGACTCTTCTTCTTGAGCGAGTTGACTCAAAGACCGTATGGCTAAGAAAGAAGCTGACTTAGTGCCATAGGTTACAGTAGTCAAGGCATAATCTTGTAGTGGCTCACTTTTATCTGGACGCCATACAATACGCTGGAGATTCTGGTCTTCAGGATGCATATGTACCCTCCTATACATTTTAGATATATCAGCTGAAAATGCATAGCGATATGTTCTGAAGCGAAGAATAATTGATGACAGATCATCTTGAATTGTAGGACCACATTCTAGGATGTCATTCAAAGAGCACCCTGTGTCCGTCTTTGCAGAAGCATCAAACACTACTCGTGTACGAGTCGTAGATGAAGAAGGTTTTATTACTGCGTGATGTGGCAGGTAATAACATATTTCATTCTCTTGAGGAGGCGGAACTCTTTTCATGTGACCCATCTGCTCGTACTCTACAAGAAATTTAGTATAGTCTTCCTTTAGAGCAGAGTCATTCTGAAGTTTTCGCTCCAGGTAACTAAAACGCTTAACTGCTTGTTGCCTGGATTCACCCAATGAAGTTTTATCCTGTTTCATGGGCAGACGTACCATAAAACTACCATCATCATTGCGAGTGGTATTTTCTACATAGTGCTGTTCGCACCGTTTCTCTTCTGGAGTTAATATCTGTTGTGGAAAGTCTTCGAGGTCCCAAAACCGTCGTAGTTGCTTGTCCACATTGTCCGTAGATATGAAGAAGTTGTGCTGGGAACCAGTATCTAGATTGCCTTTCACAGAGGACTTAGGAATGGTTCCCGACAATATCCAATGCAGGAAAACCAGGATTGGTCAGGATCTTACCATGGAAAAGCTCGAAGAATAGTGCTCCGCCAATCAGTAAATCAATTTCAGAAGGAATATTAAATTTAGGATCGGCTAATGGAATTTCAGAGGGAATGTTCCAAGAGGATGGATCAATTCGGACTGCAGGTAATTTCCCTGTTATGCGAGGAAGGATTAGGCAATCTAGATTCCTTCGATAGTTGTAAACCATGGATCTCACATTTATGTTTACACTATGACTAGCATTAGATGAAGTACCGTTTATACCCTTGACAGGCGTATCAGCTGTCCTCGTGGGAAGTTGCAGACGTCTAGCTAGATCCGCAGACACGAAACTGGCCTGGCTGGCAGAGTCTAGAAGGGCCTTACACTGTATGTAATTACCATGCTTGTCTTGCACTTCGACTCTTGCAGTCGCAAGTAAGACGTGAAGCACTGGCTTTATTTTCACTGAACAATAACTTGCAGGAGCCTCAGTCCTGTTGTTATTCACTGTATCACTGCTTTCACTCGAGTGTGAAACCGTTCTCCTGTGATCACTGTTGTGTAACATCTTGCTATGAAGTTTACCACAGTTACAGAAGGAAGATGCGTTGCACTGATTTACTCGATGAGTATTAGCAAAACAGTTGAAACACAGATTTTTACTCTTCACAACTTTCCATCGCTGTTCAACACTCAGCTGACGGAATTGTTTACACTTAAAAAGGTTATGGCCGCCTTGACACTGAGGGCATAACTGTTCAGTTGTCGACACATATGACTGACGACTGTTATTATGTTGATTTCTAGGCTCACGACGTTCACTTCTAGGTTTTGATGGGCTGGCCCTGTTGCAGGAATTATTCGACAGCACCTCTAGAGAATGAGATTTCGCTTCTAGAAATAACACAAGTTCACCTAATGAAGTAAATGTTTGAGAATCGATTCTAGATTCCCATTCACGCTGCACACTGTCTGGTAAATTCTCCAATAACACTTGCATTAGAATGACTTCATGAAGTGGCACTTCTAATTCTAACGCTTCAATGGCATGCAAGTTGTTCTGGAATTGATTCAACAAATTTCTCAAGTCTGCAACTGTCTCTTGTCTCGCTACAGGTAGGGACAACAGATGCTTAATATGGGATATGGCAATTAAACGCTTATTGTTATATCTTGCACACAATAGGTCCCAGGCTACTTGGAAGTTCTCACTCGTGACTGGCAAACTTTGCAATAATGTTTTAGCTTCGCCCCTTAGCGAACCAATGAGATAGTGGAATTTTTGAATAGGTGACAAACTGCTATTATTCACAATCAAACTCGAAAAAGTGTCAAAATAATGTTTGAATTTAGTTACATCACTCTCAAATACTGGAATTTGAATAGTAGGTAGTTTTATCCCATTACTTGCCTGCGATGCACTAGAGTTCACTGATTGTCGTGTGCCACTGTTATTTGAATTGACACTGACTGATGTAGGTTCATGCGCATGTATTAATTCACTTAATCTTGCCTTTAGTTCTTCATAACAACTTCTTGTTATTTCCTTATGCTCTGCGTGTTCATCTAAATCTTCTTCGGCTTCTATAAGCGATTCGATTTGAGATTGAACTGCCTCGTACCTCTCCCAACTAACGTTTACACTGTCAAGTTTAACTTTTAATCGAAACACATTTGTTTCTTCATTTATAGTGGCAAGAGTCTTTTGCATGTGAGTTAGTTCACGCTTAATTATGCCTCTTCTTTTAATCAAAGCCCGTAGTTCACTTTCCATGTTGAAGTGAAATAATTAACACTGACGGAGGAGAAATGATTAAACAGTCAATTGCAACACTGGAGGCGGTCGGGGGCCGTTGCTTCTTCCCGCGCGGTGGTGACCATGAGCACGTGTTGCCTTGCAGCCCACGGAGCGCGCGCAGATAAGCAGTTCAGGAAAATCACTAGAGCCGAGCGAAGCTCGAAGCTGACACGAACTCCACACGAACGGCACCTTCGGGTGGTCGCGCGAAACTGGACCTTATTAACAACAAGCGGACTCCTTGTAATTTCGTCATACACGAAAATCAGCTACAAGTCGCACTCTTCTTCCTTAATTCAGAAATCATTGCAAATATTCTCAGATCCGCCCGTGAGGAACCAAAATGAAGGGGATAACGTTCTATATCTGGACCGAGGACCAAAATGAAGGGAACTCAGTAGGATTAAAGTATAATATAGGTTTTCGGAGGACCAGGGTGATTAAGCCACTTAAATAATAATCGAAGGGAGACAATGGACTGTAGGTAGCTGGGACAGAGATTTCAACCTGGGTAATTTGCAATGGTATATATTCAAGAAGCCTGAATTCTGAACTAATGGATACAGCACTTATACACAATAATAATAAAAGAATGAATACAGTTAATGTTCTTGTAGAAAACTATTCTCCCGCCCTTTGACGAAGGTAACGCTAGACACAGCCTGTACACAGCACGAGACTTCTAGGTTAGACCAATGTAAATTCTTGTAACTAACATTGAAATACAAGATTATTTACTGGATTTCACACGTAAAACTGCCTACACTCTAGGAGCCTGATATACGCGGAGTTACAGATGAGGAATTGATATATATAGCGAAAAGGTCCACACAATTAGGAACGCTTGTGACGCGTGTCTATATACCGTGACGACTCGATCCGAACTAAACTAACACTGGCGTGGTATAGCACGCTGCAAGTTCACACCTGCACAGGAAATAAGTAATTCGCGGCAAATAATTGGCGGAGGCGCCAAATAACACAGAGGCTAATTTAAAACACTAAAACTATAGACTCTTGATCTAACAGTTAGGAATAGGTCTCGAATAGGTAGGTAGGGTGAAGAGGAAGAGAGGAAAGAGACGGGAAAGGAAGAGAAGAAGAGAATAAAGGAATAATAAATTATTTTTCTCTTTCACCATTTCCTTACTAGATGTCGCCACCGTCGCTACTTTCCTAGTAGTTCTAATGCCGCCGCTAGGTTTCTCGTAGTGGTGGGGGGCTCGGTCGGGTCGTAAAGTGTTATTTTCCCCATAAAGGAAATAAGAGAATCCAATACGGTATGTGGAACTTTAATATATCAGGATAGCTGTTAACAGATGGCAGTGTATCAGGCCTTAATAATAATATATACAATGGTTTATTGAATAACTTGCACATCTTACAAAATGACAAATTTCAACTGTTGATGTTAGACTGTCTGGTGAAGGTTTAAATGTTACTGATCACATACAGGGTTGGTCAATAAGTAAGGTCTTCAACACTCTAGCCCAAGCTCACAACATCGGACGAGAGAGTTGGCACCACTGCCATGTCCCGTTATCTCCCCTCTTTCAAACGAGCCATTGCTGCAGCCGCTGAACCTTTTAGTGTCTGGGATAGAGCTGTTTGAAAAGGATCTCCCGATTTCCTTCCCCGCAAAGAGCAGTCATACGGTTTCTTATTGCAAAAAACGTTCCGATTGAAATTCACAGACAGTTTTGCGAAGTTTATGAAGAGGGATGTATGTACATAAAAAATGTGCATAAATGGGTTCGTGAGTTTAAACAGGGCCGGACAAATATTCATGATGAAGAGCAAAGTGGGAGACGAACAACAGCTGTCACAGATGAGATGGTGGCAAAAGTCGATGAATTGGTGCGACAAGATTGATGCGTCACTACTCATGAACTTTGTTTATTGCTTCCTGACATTTCTAAAGGTTCCATACAGACCATTTTGAGTGACAAATTGATGTTCCATAAGGTTTGTGTGAGGTGGGTTCGCGGAGGCTGCACTTGGCGGGGACGGAAATTGGGAGATCCATTTCAAACAGCTCTATCTCGGACACTAAAAGGTTCAGCGGCTGCAGCAATGGCTCGTTTGAAAGTGGGGAGATAACGGGACATGGCAGTGGCACCAACTCTCTCGTCCGACGTTGTGAGCTTGGGCTAGTGTGTTGGAGACTTTACTTATTGACCAGCCCTCGTACTTGGGTACTATATGGTGGTTGACCTACTGACCTTGTCCTGAGTAACAGGTGTAAAGTTAAGTTCATCAGTTTGTGAACAAAACGTGTTTGCCTGACAAGATATAGTCACTGTGGCCAAGTGAGCTGCCTAATACATGCTCAGGTTATAAGTATGTCCAGAAGCTTGACATATATATATGTATGTATGTAAGAGGATTTAGGTTCGGGTATCCTTTATATCAGATCAGTAAAACAACTCATGTATTACTCCAAAACTGGGACCCATATACCACAAAATATCTTCCATTTGTCAAAACAGCCTAACTCAAAACAGGGCGTTCAAACAACTATTCTCCTAAAGCATAAGAAAGCATAACCTAGGCATTGTTAAGTAGCCTATAATTATGCTATGTAAGCAGCAGTGATACACCAGCCATTAATAATATAAATATCATATTGAAAGTGATAGGGAATAAATTATGGAATCAAGAAAACTAAATCAGAAATATTAAGTAGTGAATATTATATAGGTAAGAGGGAGAAGAACATGAGAAGTAATATTATTAAAATATACAGAAAGTAGGTGCAGTAGAATGAGTAAGCCTGGGCCAGACTAATTCCAGGGGATTTAGTGCGCTCGGCTTTTCAAGCACGCTAGGTGATGGCGACGGGTATTATAACACGAAAGTCCAGCCATTGAAGGAAAAAGTGTTGAATAGAGATTAAAGTTACTGAAAAGCAGATTCTGAGTAAAAGAGATGGGAAAGTGTACTTGTATGCATATACTAGGAATGCTACACCATTTCCTGGAATTAAAAATACGTTGGCATAAAACGTGTCTTGTTGTAGGAGCAGCAAATGTTAAAAACTCAGAACCAATTAGAAAAGAGGTAACATGTAAAAAGACCAAAATTTGTATTAACAGTAGTTCTTATTTGTTTGTTAATAAAATAGGGGTTTTTGGACGAATGAGTGGGAGATGGAATGGTCACCACGTTGAAATATTCATTCTGTGGACTACCGGCACAGACGGTAGACGTGGATCATCATATCTCTTCAATACAGAGGTTGCCATAGGGCTGCCCTCTGTAATTTTCATATTATAAGTAACGGGATTGACCCCGGTACTAAGTCTGATTTAAATTAACGTCAGTGAATAGTAGGCATTTTAGGTACGGCTTTATTACAGCCGGTACCAAACTTAGAATCAGTGAAAATACTGTAAGTACTGTGAAACAACAAACTTTTACGTGACCAGATAAATATACCAGGTCGCAGCTTGATAAACTAGATACTATTTGATAATTTAGGAGGGAAGTAGGGAGACCATTCTGTCGAACAGCCCTTCATCTGCAGCCTTTTCATACCAGTTTAAAATACACTGTTATTATTTAAATTAGTAATAACGAGCCCCATAATTATACCCCACTAAAATATTCCCTGTAGACTAAAGAAGAGGAATTCGATGCAACCGACTGAGTGAACCGAGGCTAGCCCAAAAACATCGACGAATTGTAAGTACTTTTATAATAACGACCAGTGGGCTGTTACAAGCATGACATAAACTATTTCAATTTCAGTGACTTTATTTGTTTTCTTAGTTTGGGCAAATCGTATAAAATCCCATACAATAACAGCCTTAAAAGTATATTATACTTTATTATTATAACAAACATAAAATCTAAAAAAATCACCTAATAAATAAATATCCATCCAAACTCGTGAACCAGAACCGAAAGATGCTTTAGAATAGCAGGATTCTTATCAATTCAATAATTCATTTGCCTAACCTCAGCAAATATATCAAAATAATTACTCATCAACTGCAAAGAATCACCAATCACTATCATTAATTATAGCGTTTATTAGTTAGACCGCTATTTTTTTAATCATATATTTTACAGCAAAATATTTAAAACATAACAAATTTGTCATGTGAAAAGAGCTGTATCACTTTCAAATGTAACATATGAAGTGCTTTCCAATGTCCTGGTGATGAATTCTTTCTTATAGAGCTTCTTTATAAACTATATTAAGCCTGGTATTCACAGTCGGCGACTTAAGAACCGAATTCATAAAGCTGAACTTATTTGACAAGTCGACTTATATGTTTTTATTGATAATATGAAAAATCACGCATTCACTGCCAAAACTGAATCAGCGAATCGTACTTCAGATTTTTTTCAGTTTTCATGTAATGCAAAGCCATCTAGGTACGTATTTTTCTATCAAAATATAAAAATACAGACGGTGGTGTGCATTGTAAGCAAAGCATTCAATTCATCCAGTCATATTATGCAGCGTGTAATCAACCGTTCAATAGTTTCTTGAAAATATTTCTGTGTATACATTCGCTTGGACATCGTACAGAATTAATACCGGTATGCTTCTGTATTTATTCAATATTAATTGAGTTCTAGGAAGATTGAAAACAGCGTAGGAAGCTTTGGGCTGATATGAAATGCCAGCGGAGAGAGATTCCTATGAAAGAAAGCCGATCGGTATTTCCAAAATTGTGTTTTCTTCAAATCCGTATTTTAAAATTTATTGTCAATGTAGAATTTAAATGGATTCCTCATGTTTCACAAATAATGCTAACACCTTGCCAAGATCCTCAAAATAAGTCCATGGCTCTGACTTAAACTGAAATAAGTCAGGGGGACCCTTGACTTGATAAAGTACGATTTATTTCGACAAATAAGTAGTGACTATGAACAGCAATAAGCTCGACTTTGTCAAGTCTGATTTTATAAAGTAAATACATCATAAGTCAGACTTGTTTCTGTCAGTAACTCAACTTAAGACGAGATTAAAGTTCGACTTGGATATAAGTACGACTTATTGCGACTATGAATACTGGCCTAAAAGTCTTTCCTTGAAAAATATTAGAACCAAATATCACCTTTTTTGACAGTTTTTCACTCATAATTCGTGAACAAAAGCTAAATTAAAAAATCCGGTTTCGAGGTGCATTCGGCCACCTTACAGTCCATACATGCTTAAAATGTCATATCTCTGCATGCAGTAGATTTCGCTGGGCCTGTAGATGTAGATATCTCATTCTGTAGATCCTATGTTGAGCAAGGCTCAAGGATATAGAACACATCAGATCAGAATAAACATGCATGTTATAACAACAATATACAAAACTGCAAGCTGAAAAACTTATTCAAGCTGGAAATATTCCTTCAGTATTAAGAGACTGCAATGCATGCATGATACTGATAAAGCGGTCAAGATGTCATTGCAAAGAATCAGGGGAATTCCTCTCCAGATGTGAGGGGTTAGAATAAATTTTCAAGATGTGTGTTTGCTATAAGACGGTTATTGTCAAATCTTCAGACAATGTGCACCAAGCTACTTCAAAAGCAGCAGCAAAGACAGGCATATTTTGTACGACTGACATAACCTCAACTGTCAGAGATGATTTTAGGTATTGATACGTAGCCAGAGGTGTACAAATCTTGATTTTAGCTTGCCCATACCCGCTTGAACGCCAGGCAAGCAAGTTGCGAGCGTCACAGCTAGCAAACAGGCAGGTTTCTTTAGACTTGGATGGGTCAGGTTAAACCCAACCTATGCAAGTCAGAATAAGCTTGCGACATTCCTAACAGCTAAACAACTGTAGTTGCTAAGTGTAGGTAATACTTTCTTGCTTTTCTACATGCTATTAGAAGAAATTCATCATGCAGATATATAAAAGGTGGATAAAGTATTAAAAATCGTTTTAGCGTCTTAACACATTTATTATTTTTATTATTGTTATTGTTATTATTGATTTTTTGATGTTTTCTCGAGAATGTTTGAAAATGTTTCCCATGCCGGACTAGTACCTTTGTTCATTGATAATTCAAACTCTCCAAATTTTAGTTTCTCCTTGGCTTCCTCCATTCTCCTTTTGCTTGCACTCTAAACACATCTGAAGTTCAACTACGTAACTGCATGTCTTATCAGTGCACTGATATACCCAGTTTCATATTCTTTCCGCCAGGCTTTGCAGTTTCTTTAGGCCCCGTGAAACCCACCAGGTTATGAAGAGCTTGTGACTCATAGCAACAGTATTTCATTTCATCGATCCATTGAAGCTTGCTCTCTTGTCAAGCAAGTTGAACGCTGTGGCTGGTTGCAGAATTTCAAAGGGGCAAGCAAGCTAAAATCAGAATATGTACACCTCTGTACATAGCCTATCCATATCAGAAATATGTTGTCAATTATCAGAGAGTTAAAAGTATCATGGAATTCTATCCAGGTGGCTGGTTCGCCTGAGAATTACAGAAATCTAATCTCCAGAAATTTTGGTAATGATGGAGAGGGTCCCTCCCTAGGGGTTGCATGACCTTATCGTTGGTGGGAGGGTTTGTGTGGTCCGATGATACCTTGGGCTATACCGGCGGTAGCATAGCTACTGGTAGGGTCACCCTTGCCGGCCAGGCCAAGGCGAGGATCCAGACAAAGAAGCAACCCAGAAGAGGATATCCAACGGCTCTGAAGGCGGAAGAGGAGTGAGAGTCCCAACGGCGGAAGAGATTACCTCTGTTAGGGAGGGGTAGGCTGAACTCCATAGCTGTAGAGAAAGCAATCAGCCTAGGGGACGGAAACCCCGAAATCAAATGACCTGGCCCTCCAGGTTGGGGGTTAGGCGTGAGGCTAGTAACCTCACCCCAGAAAACATTTTAAACTACGAAACCTCAAGGAAATAGAAACGGCTCGTCTTTACTGGCACAACCTGGCAAACGTAAAACGGACAATGATTTTAAACTTGCGACATGGAATGTTCTGTCTCTCTATAGACCCGGAGCTATGAAGATGCTCTTGGAACAGCTAGAAAACTATAATATTGATGTGACAGCGATACAGGAAGTCAAATGGGTGGGGAATGGCATCATTGATAAAGGTAAACATGCTGTGTACTATAGCTGTCATGAGAAACAGCACATATCAGGAACAGGTTTCGTAGTTAGTAGAAAGGCTAAAGATCTAGTCATTGGTTTTAAAGCAGTAGATCACAGAATCTGCTACCTACGTATTAAAGGTAGGTTTTTTAATTTTAGTCTTTTTAGCATCTACGCCCCTACAGAAGTTTCATCCATGGAAGAGAAAGAGGATTTTTATCTGAATCTAGAAAGAGCAGTAGATAACTGCCCACGAAATGACATTAAAATAGTCCTCGGAGATGCAAATGCAAAAATTGGAAGAGAGAGAGCGCTATACCCTACAATTGGCCAGTTTAGTGCACACGAAGAGACAAATGATAATGGGCTCAGGCTGGTGAGTTTTGCTGCATCACGTGGTATGACTGTTGGCAGTACTTTGTTTCCAGGGAAGAACATCCATAAATATACTTGGAAATCCCCGGACGAGCACACAGAAAATCAGATAGATCATCTATTAATAAGCTCAAGACATAAATCTAATCTAATGAACATTAGAACGTTCAGAGGAGCAAACATAGATTCTGATCATTATCTAGTAATAGCCCGCATCAGACCTAGATTATCGAATATAAAAAAAGAAAAAGGAAGTAAATGCAAAAAGTTTAATGTAAATAAACTGAAAATACCAGAAAATGTAACTTCATATAAAGCCCAACTAGATGAATCACTCGTGAACAGTGGCATAAATAGTGATGATGATATCGACCATCAGTGGCAGTTGTACAAACAGACAATTGTGGGTATAGCAGAAAAGGAGCTGGGTTTTACTGAAAGGGTGTTAAGAAGTGAATGGTTTGACGAAGATTGTCAGAAAGTAACAGAATGGAAAAATGAAGCATATAAAAAAATTCTACAAAAGAAAAATACTAGAGGAGCAGTGGAAGAATATAGGAAGAGAAGAAGAGAAGAAAAGAAAATACATAGACAAAAGAAGAGAGAATGGGAGAGAAAGCAGCTTGAAAACATACAACTGGACAAGGATAGGAATGACTCAAGGAACTTTTATAGAAAGGTTAACAACATTAAGAACGGATATAAACCTAGAATAGCCATTTGTACAGCGGAGGATGGCACAATAATAGCTGAAGGAAAGAAAGTCTTACAGAGATGGGCGGGATACTTCCAAGAAATTCTAAATACAGATGTAGATCATCAAGGAATACAAGAACTAGGGATAGATTCAAATGAAATAGGCATAGAACCCCCAGAACTACTTGATGTTAAAAAGGCTATACAAAGATTGAGGAATAATAAATCGCCGGGAGAAGATTGTTTACAAGCAGAACTGTTTAAACATGGAGGAAATGAGTTTTGCAAGAGATTACATGAACTGATTAGCTTGATTTGGAAAGAGGAAAGAATGCCACAAGAATGGAAGATTGGAATAATTTGCCCTCTCTACAAGAAGGGTGACCCACTGGTATGTTCGAACTATCGAGGAATAACTCTACTGAATGTCGCCTATAAAATTCTGACTATTATAATATATAATAAACTATTGCCCTTTGTGGAGAAAGAAATTGGGCAGTACCAATGTGGCTTTAGAACAGGTAAATCCACAATTGACCAGATTTTCAACCTAAAGCAGATACTAGAGAAAACTAATGAATTTAATATCAATACTCACCACCTGTTTGTTGACTTCAAGGCTGCATACGACACTATAAACAGGAAACAACTAATACTGGCGATGATAGAGCTTAAACTACCATCAAAACTGGTACGTCTGGTAAGAATGACATTGGAAGAGGTAAAATGTAAAGTAAAGATCCAGACGGAATTGAGCAGTGAGTTTGTATGCAACACAGGATTGCGTCAAGGGGATGCGTTGTCCTGTCTGTTATTTAATATAGCTTTGGAAAAGGTGGTTAGAGACTCTGGGATCCAGAGAGAGAGAGAACAATCTTTACCAAATCCATACAGCTATTAGGTTACGCGGATGATGTGGACATAATAGGTAGGTCCTTTCGGGCACTGACAGAAGCCTTTCTCGCCCTTGAATCTAATGCAAAAAAGATGGGACTAGTAATAAATGGAGAAAAGACAAAGTACATGACTTCAGACAGAAATTATGCTACAAAAAAGGAAGTCCAGATAGGAGGACATACTTTCGAAACTGTTGACCAATTCACATATTTAGGGGCAATAGTCCAAATGGATAATGACACAACACAGGAAATAAAACACCGAATAAACAAGGCCAATAAATGCTACTATGGGCTCTTGAAGAGCATGAAAAGTCAAGTCCTGTCAAGGTCGGTGAAAGTCTTGTTGTATAAGACCCTCATAAGACCTGTCCTGACATATGCATGCGAAACATGGACTATTGGAAAACACAATGTACACATTCTACAATGTTTTGAAAGAAAAATATTGAGGAGAGTGTATGGCCCCATATTTGATAATGGAGTTTGGCGAAAACGTTACAATCAAGAGCTGTATACATTATTCAAAGATGTGGAAATCAGTAGATTCATTAAGCTAACTAGACTTCGATGGGCAGGTCATGTAAGGAGAAAGGAAGATTCTGAAATTTGCAAAAGGGTATGGTCCACTCAACCAGAAGGGAGAAGGAAAAGAGGAAGACCAAGACTCCGCTGGAAGGATGAGGTGAATGACGATGCTAGAGAATTGGGACTGAGAAACTGGTGGAAAGAGGCACAGGATCGTGGAAACTGGAGGAAGCGCCTTGAGGAGGCCAAGACTCAGAGATGAGTTGTTGAGCCAATGATGATGATGATGATGATGATGATGGAGAGGGTGCATTCAGCAACAAACGTTGAATACTAGGGGCTTGCATAGGCTGATAAATTTCTTGAATGTTTAACGATCAGAAGAATTAAGATAAGCGAGAGCCTTGCAACAATTTGCTTCAATATCTTTATGACTAACATCTTGATGCACTTCGGCATCCTTGAGAATATTTGGCTTTGTACCTTTCAACAAATTTTTCAAATTTGTATCCTTCTGAATAGAGGACTAAAATTATGTACATGTGTTGTACAAACTGTCTTATGTGTTTGTGAAATGTGCAAGAAACCCTGTGAGTGTATCGTGGACTTAATTGCAGCTTACAGGCAGAATTGATGTGTAGGCCTATGAACTGACTCCACTTTATAGGATTTAAAAGTCATAAAACTTTAAGCATATTGTCTACGATTCCACTTTCTTTCAAAATATGTGGGTATGTTCTGTCAAGTCATAATCAAAAGTACCCCTTAAATTTCCTTTAGAAAAAAAGCACTGTATCTTACCATAAAATAAAGAAAAAATGTGGAAAGTAAAAATATATCAATCTAGCATTAAAAACAATAAAACTGAATTTAGTAAAAAAATAATGTTCAGTGTCACTTCCATAATTTAAAAAAAAAACTGTAATTATACATGCTCCATATTATGGAAAACAATTTTTGTTCACAGATAATTCAATGCTCCCTGAAATCGAGACTGAATAAGAAATTAATGCAATAAAATGTTAAATGCAAGAAATAACATGTTTTCTGTAAAATCATGATTTTCTGCTTTATGGAGTTTTGAAAAAACGCTCCTAAATTCTGAGAGGGTCAATCCATTAGAAATGAACCAGGCCAAGTTGCTCGACATTTTTGATTTTCCTAATATTTTTACCAGTTATTTCCCAACTAAAGGTGAGTTCAAAGCTATGGTAAAAAAATTTTTGGGCTCATACTTTTGTTTTGGCGGCCATTTTAAGTTTGCTTTTTAACCATATTTCAGTCGAAAACATGTTTTGCACAAAAGTATGTAACTCTGTTAATTTTATAGATAACAAGACAAAATAAACACCAAAATTTTCAAAATGAATCGCTCTACATTTTTGTTTTAACACAATATTACCT
Organism: Ectobius pallidus; assembly: GCA_964059195.1. NCBI lineage: Eukaryota > Metazoa > Arthropoda > Insecta > Blattodea > Ectobiidae > Ectobius > Ectobius pallidus. The sequence goes on along the minus strand of CAXKWD010000007.1, from coordinate 39,981,673 downwards.
AAGTAGTGAGGAAAGTGATGAAAAAATTCAAAACTACAAATTAAAAATTGACTTAAAACGGGTGTTTTGGGGCCGCAAAATTATTAGAAGGAAGAAAGACTCGCCCTTAATTTTTTTTCTGGTGTAGATCTACTATAGGACTACTCGCTGTAGAAGTTTAAAGCTTGAGAACTTTACGGTTTTTTTTATACAATTTTTCAAAAATGCCCAAAACCGTATTTTGGCAATATTTGAAGTAGAATATCTCAAAAGGGACTGAGTGAAAAATTATGAAATTTATACAGATAACACCTCTTTATGATATAAAGATGTGTTAAAAATTTGGTGACTGAGACTCGACTGGTTCCCGAGTTATAGTGCATCGAAGTTGGCCATAACTGCAAACTATGCACCGGAATTTAAACACTCTTCAAAGCTTTGAGGAAACCAAAAATTTGTCATGCTAACTGATGAAATGTAGCCTACATATACAACTCGTTTGTGTAACAAACTTAGGCTCACAAAAATTTTATATTTAAAATTACAAAGTGAATTTTTACTATTAAATTACAGTTAAATTTCGTGTGCCTATAACGCAATTTTTAGCCAAATTCGATGCACTGTAACTCGGGAACCAGTTGAGTCTCAGTCACCAAATTTGTATCACATCTTTATATCATAAAGAGGTGTTATCTGTATAAATTTCATAATTTTTCACTCAGTCCCTTTTGAGATATTCTACTTCAAATATTGCCAAAATACGGTTTTGGGCATTTTTTAAAAATTGTATTAAAAAAACCGCAAAGTTCTCAAGCTTTAAACTTATACAGCGAGTAGTCCTGTAGTAGATCTACACCAGAAAAAAAAAATAAGGGCGAGTCTTTGTTCCTTCTAATAATTTTGCGGCACCAAAACTCCCGTTTTAAATCAATTTTCAATTTGTAGTTTTGATTTTTTTTCTTCACTTTCCTCACTACTTATTTAATATTGTGTTAAAACAAAAATGTAGAGCATTTCATTCTGATAATTTTTGTGTTTATTTTGTCTTGTTATCTATAAAATTAACAGAGTTACATACATTTGTGCAAAACAAGTTTCCGGCCGAAAAACTGTTACAAAGAGAACTTAAAATGGCCGCCAAGAAAAAAGTATGAGCCTAAAAAATGATTTACTCTAGTTTTGAACTCACCTAATATTGGGGAGTAACTGGTGAAAAATTAAGAAAATAAAAAATGTTGAGCAAAAAATTTTATTCAATTTGGTTCATTTCTAATGACATTATTTGAAGTAGAATATCTCAGAAGGGCCTGAGTGAAAATTATGAAATTTATACACATAACACCTCCTTACGATATAAAGATGTGATAATAATTTGGTGACTGAGACTGAACTGGTTCCAGGGTTACAGTGCATCGAAGTTGGCCAAAAATTGCAAACTATGCACTGAAATTTCAACACTTTGAGGAAATTATAAATCTGTCATGTTAACTGATGAAATGTACCCTACATGTACAACTCTTTTGCGTAACATACTTAGGTTCACTAAAATTTTGCATTTAAAATTACAATGTGGATTTTTACTATTAAATTACCGTTAAAATTCATGTGCGTATAATGCAAGTTTTGGCCAAATTCGATGCACTGTAACTCGGGAACCAGTTGAGTCTCAGTCACCAAATTTTTATCACATCTTTATATCATAAAGAGGTGTTATCTGTATAAATTTCATAATTTTTCACTCAGTCCCTTTTGAGATATTCTACTTCAAATATTGCCAAAATACGGTTTTGGGCATTTTTGAAAAATTGTATAAAAAATACCGTAAAGTTCTCAAGCTTTAAACTTCTACTGCGAGTAGTCCTATAGTAGGTCTACACCAGAAAAAAAAAATTAAGGGCGAGTCTTTCTTCCTTCTAATAATTTTGCGGCACTAAAACTCCCGTTTTAAGTCAATTTTCAATTTGTAGTTTTGAATTTTTTTCTTCACTTTCTTCACTACTTAGGTAATATTGTGTTAAAACAAAAATGTAGAGCATTTCATTCGGATAATTTTTGTGTTTATTTTGTCTTGTTATCTATAAAATTAACAGAGTTACATACATTTGTGCAAAACATGTTTTCGACTGAAACATGGTTAAAAAGCAAACTTAAAATGGCCGCCAAAACAAAAGTATGAGCCCCAAAATTTTTTTACCATAGTTTTGAACTCACCTTTAGTTGGGAAATAACTGGTAAAAAAATTAGGAAAATAAAAAATGTCGAGCAACAATTTTTATTAAATTTGGTTCATTTCTAATGGATTGACCCGAGATTGAACATCACAACTTAAATAGATATTATTCAGCATTCTATATCTTTCTGTTTCTATTTCCTTCATATATAACATCATAAAAAAATCCTTATTGAACACATACCTATTGTAAATAAAGAGATGAGTCCTAATAATCAGGAAGTTTACACAGTGAAGTATTTATTAATTAGAATTAATAATGAGATGGATAGTACACTGACTTCACTAAAATTGCCACTAACCTGGACTGCAGTTTCGTTTAGGCATCCCTAAACATCCTCAGCTACATTCCATCTGTATGCTCCTCTGTTTGTTGATCAACATGAGCATCCTCTTGCGGGCCACCAATGAACTTACTAATGAGGTCCTCTTCCCCGGGAATTTCAAAATTCATGAGTTTGTTCCTGTTCTTATGTATATGTATTCTTTCCCAAACTGTCAGTTGTCTTTGTCCTTGTGTCCATTTCTTTAGTTCCGGTTCCATATTGATTACGTGTCCTGTTTCCCAAACGTGGGCTGCTATTGCGGATTTATCAATTTGTCCATATTTTATGTTCCTGTAATGTTCCTTTGTTCTAATTTCCAGAATCCTTTTTGTTTGACCTATGTATTTTAAATCACAGTCCTTACAGTTGAATTGATATATTCCAGATTTTTGTTTGTCAGGAGACTTATCAATGTGAGTGGATTTCAACATATTTTTTATACTGAACCGATTTACAGATGATAAAGTGATGTTATGTTCTTTGAATACTTTTTTCAGTTTCCTGTCTAGGCATAATGGAATTTTGCGCCCCATGCTGCTCCCCTTTCCACTCGCCATTCACCTGGCCACTTCCCCGCCAGGCTGCTTCCCGCATGCTGCCCCGCAGTGCATGCCACCATGCCTGTAGCCGCTGTTCAACCTCAACGCCGGTAATGAATAATAGCAATTGACATGTCCCCTAATATTTCACAATAAAAAACCCCTTGCACCTCCACATAATATTTCACAATTATAAAAACGACCCTTGCAACAAAATAGGCTATTTCACAATACAAAAAATATCCTTGTACCATGCATAATATTTCGTAATTATAAAAAACGCCGTATTTTAACATAAAATGTGGCTTAATTGATGCAGGAAAATTCCCTTGTACCAACACTACTTATAAAAAACAGATTCTTGCGTTAAAACTCATGAAATCCCCCTAACATAACTCTAATATACTAAAGCTTCCTTCAGTGCTCAACATTCACTCATAGCGTTGTGGTCAAGACTCCTAGGTATAATGCTGAGGGTCCTGGGTTCGAATCCCGGTCGATCCAAAATTTACTATTAGGAATAGGTCTCAAATAGGTAGGTAGGGTGAAGAGGAGGTGAGAGGAAGAGAGGAAGGAGACGGGAAAGGAAGACAAGAGGAGAATAAAGAAGAAATAAATTATTTTTTCTGTTTCGTCAGTTCATTAAGAGATGGCACCACCGTCGCTACTAGTAGTTCAAATGCCGCCACTAGGGGAGGGAGTTAGAGAGTTGGAGTGAGGGACTCGCATGGGGCACAAAGTTCGGTTTTCCCCCTGTCTACACATGGGTGATTGTAATTTTCTTATATGTGGATCTTTCTTTATCTGAGCTGAGTGTGGTTGTGTCCCTAATTAATTTTTGTTTTTTGAATCTTGATACTTTTTTGTCTACTATGTCTTTAGTGAAACCGTTGGTTTTTGCTGTATGTAAGATGTTCTGGTATTCCCTTTCAAATTCCATTTTGTTCAGTGGGATGTTTATTAACCTGTGTGTTAGGCTGTTCAACACAGCAAGTTTGTGTCCTATGGGGTTGTGGCTATTGGCTTTAATATAGCATTCTGAACGAGTTGGTTTCCTGTAGATGCCAAATTCCATTCTGTTGTTACATTTTATAATCTTTAGATCAAAAAATGGGAGATAGTTGTCTGTTTGTTCCTCCAGTGTGAAGTTTAGAGATGGATCCTGTATGTTCAGAAGTTTAAGGGAGTCCTGGATATGTCTGTGTTTGACTATTGTGAAGATATCATCTACATATGTGTGCCATGTTTTAAACATGATGGGGAAAGCTGTTGTAACATGAGTTTCCAGAAAACTCATGTAGATGTCTGCCAAGAATGGTGAGAGGGGGTTTCCCATGGCCAGTCCTGCTCTCTGTTGATAGAATTTTCCGTTAAATTTAAAGTATGTTTGGTCTATACACAAACTTGTCAAATTGCAGTATTCTTCTGTGTGTTTATCTCCAATACCTATTGATCCCAGCCATTTTTTCAAATATATTATTACCTTGTCTTTCGGGATGCTGGGGAACAAAGCGACTACGTCAAATGAGACCAATTTGTCATCAGGGGCCAGTTCAATGTTTTTTATTTTTTCTACCAGTTCAGTTGAGTTTTTTATGCTCCTGTTGAATTTCGGAAAGGAATAGAATTTGTTATTTAACCATTTTGCCAGTATGTAGGTAGGGGCATTTATGTTATTAATGATTGGTCTCATTTTGTTACCATTTTTGTGTATTTTCGGTAGGCCATGGATTTTTGGTAATGTAGGGTTGCCTGAATCACCTCGGACGAGTCGTGGTCATCACCATCATCATCAGGATTGGCAACTTTGATAAATTTTTTCTCTTTCTCTGTGATTATTGTTGACTTCTTGATGGCCAAATCTACTGAACTGATACACTTCTTCAAGGGATCCCCCTTAACTTTATTGAATTCTTCGCCTGTCATTAAGGATTCCATTCTACTACTGTAATCATCTTTGTCTAAAATGACTATCCTGTTTCCTTTGTCAGCCTTGGTTGAATACTGTATCTTTGTTGTTGATTGACTTTATTATCCGTTTATATGGGTTTCTATTGTTTTTTCCTGATATTATGTGATTTAGTATTGGTTCCACTTTGGTTTTTAGAATTGATTTTTGATAATCTTTCATGTCTGCTATTGCAACTTCTATGTCAACTCAATGTTAGTAGAGAAATCTATACAAGTTTTTAACCCTTTATTAAGGAATTGCATCTCCTCCCTTGTGAATTCTTTGGTGGAGAGGTTAACTACATTGTCCTGAACAGAAGATTATTCTGGTCTAGGTTTATCTATTACTTTTTGTTCTCCACTCAAATTTTCTACTTTTTCTTTGTGACCCGTTACTACTTCATTTTTCAAATTGTTACCTTGGATTTTCTTCTGACACAGATTGTGTATTTTCTTTTTCAAAGTCATGGTTTTCTGTTGCATTGTGTAATTTAGGTGATCAAAGAATTTTGTTTCCAGGTTTTCCCAAGCTGTGTTGTCTAATGTCTTTTAAATAAAAAGGTGTAGGTCATATAATTTTATATCTAAGTTCGAAATTGTGGAGTAGTGTTTACTTCTTTCAATTTCTAGTACATGTTTGTCCGCGGCTTTTTGTTGAGGCGTGTTGTTGTTAAACTTAACTATTTTGCGGACAAATATTGGTGTGAATTTCTTTTGTAAACATTGGTTAATGAATCTGATATCTGCGGTTAATTTCAGAAATGGTTTGATGTCTTTCTTTATCCCACAGTAATTTTGGTTGTACTCATTGAATATTTGTCCGCAAAATAGTTAAGTTTAACAACAACACGCCTCAACAAAAAGCCGCGGAAAAACGTGTGCTAGAAATTGAAAGAAGTAAACACTACTCCACAATCTTGAACTTAGATATAAAATTATATGACCTACACCTTTTTATTTCAAAGACATTAGACAACACAACTTGGGAAAACCTGGAAACAAAATTCTTTGATCACCTAAATTACACAATGCAACAGAAACCATGACTTTGAAAAAGAAAATACACAATCTGTGTCAGAAGAAAATCCAAGGTAACAATTTGAAAATGAAATAGTAATGGGTCACAAAGAAAAAGTAGAAAATTTGAGTGAACAAAAAGTAATAGATAAACCTAGACCAGAAGAATCTTCTGTTCAGGACAATGTAGTTAACCTCTCCACCAAAGAATTCACAAGGGAGGATTTCTCTACTAACATTGAGGACTATGTTGCGGACATAGAAGTTGCAATAGCAGACATGAAAGATAATCAAAAATCAATTCTAAGAACCAAAGTGGAACCAATACTAAATCACATAATATCAGGAAAAAACAATAGAAACCCATATAAACGGATAATAAAGTCAATCAACAACAAAGATACAGTATTCACCAAGGCTGACAAAGGAAACAGGATAGTCATTTTAGACAAAGATGATTACAGTAGTAGAATGGAATCCTTAATGACAGGCGAAGAATTCAATAAAGTTAAAGGGGATCCCTTGAAGAAGTGTATCAGTTCAGTAGATTTGGCCATCAAGAAGTCAACAATAATCACAGAGAAAGAGAAAAAATTTATCAAAGTTGCCAATCCTACATTACCAAAAATCCATGGCCTACCGAAAATACACAAAAATGGTAACAAAATGAGACCAATCATTAATAACATAAATGCCCCTACCTACATACTGGCAAAATGGTTAAATAAAAAATTCAATTCCTTTCCGAAATTCAACAGTAGGAGCATAAAAAAAACAACTGAACTGGTAGAAAAAATAAAAAAAACATTGAACTGGCCCCTGATGACAAATTGGTCTCATTTGACGTAGTCGCTTTGTTCCCCAGCATCCCGAAAGCCAAGGTATTAACATATTTGAAAAAATGGCTGGGATCAATAGGTATTGGAGATAAACACACAGAAGAATACTGCAATCTGACAAGTTTGTGTATAGACCAAACATACTTTAAATTTAACGGAAAATTCTATCAACAGAGAGTAGGACTGGCCATGGGAAACCCCCTCTCACCATTCTTGGCAGACATCTACATGAGTTTTCTGGAAACTCATGTTACAACAGTTTTCCCCTACATGTTTAAAACATGGCACAGATATGTAGATGATATCTTCGCAATAGTCAAACACAGACATATCCAGGACTCCCTTAAACTTCTGAACATACAGGATCCATCTATAAACTTCACACTGGAGGAACAAACAGAAAACTATCTCCCATTTTTGGATCTAAAGATTATAAAATGTAACAACAGAATTGAATTTGGCATATACAGGAAATCAACTCGTTCAGAATGCTATATTAAAGCCAATAGCCTCAACCCCATGGGACACAAACTTGCTGTGTTGAACAGCCTAACACACAGGTTAATAAACATCCCACTGAACAAAATGGAATTTGAAAGGTAATACTAGAACATCTTACATACAGCAAAAACCAACAGTTTCACCAAAGACACAGTATACAAAAAAGTATCAAAATTCAAAAAACAAAAATTAATTAGGGACACAACCACACTCAGCTCAGATAAAGAAAGATCCAGATATAAGAAAATTACATATCACCCATGTGTAGACAGGAAACTCAAAAAAAGTATTCAAAGAACATAACATCACTTTAGCATCTGTAAATCGGTTCAGTATAAAAAATATGTTGAAATCCACTCACATTGATAAGTCTCCTGACAAACAAAAATCTGGAATATATCAATTCAACTGTAAGGACTGTGATTTAAAATACATGGGTAAAACAAAAAGGAATCTGGAAATTTGAACAAAGGAGCATTACAGGAACATAAAATATGAACAAATTGATAAATCAGCAATAGCAGCCCACGTTTGGGAAACAAGACACGAAATCAATATGGAACTGGAACTAAAGAAATGAACACAAGGACAAAGACAACTGACAGTTTGGGAAAGAATACATATACATAAGAACAGGAACAAACTTATGAATTTTGAAATTCCCGGGGAAGAGGACCTCATTAGTAAGTTCATTGGTGGCCCGCGAGAGGATGGTCATGTTGATCAACAAACAGAGGAGCATACAGATGGAATCTAGCTGAGGATGTTTAGGGATGCCGAAACGAAACTGCAGTCCAGGTTAGTGACAATTTTAGTGAAGTCAGTGTACTATCCATCTCATTATTAATTCTAAAGAGATGAGTGCTTTTAGTCATTTTTTCTCATCTCTACCATTGCACATAGCTCTTCATTCCCATGCAGGCTGGTCCGTGATGTCACACAGCAGCACACCCCACTGCTTTTACAGGAACAAGGCAACCTTGTAGTATATTAGACTTGACTAAAGGAGAAACAATGAAGAGTCAAGAACCTGCTAATGAATTCTTACTGCAAAATCACAATAAATGGTAATTCAATGATCCTTTTACCACACCTTTGTACCTGGTATGTCTACTCCAGCTGCTTGCCAATAGACACACAAAGCATGCGAGTCCTATCGGGGTACCAGCTTGAAGAGTTAACTTTAATATTATTCAAACATTAACCTGGAAACCATGGCTATTCTGTAGTTTTGCTGTTCAAATTATGTGTCAAGTTCACCAATTTCTAAGCTTGAATTGGTTGTCCTGTTATGTTACTGTAATGAACTTACTTGGGCATCACCAAATGTAATGAGCCAGGGATCTAAAGCTGCGTCTCCATTGATATACATATAACACCAACATGTTGCAGTTAACATATGTTAAATGTTTATCATCAACTTGTTGATGTATACAAGTCAAGTGGTTTGCAAATTAACAACTGTCTCCACTACAATGTTATAGGTTAACAGGTGTTGGTGCGGTTACGAACAGAAATGAATAACATTCAAAAAGAAAATGCCTCTGAAGAGGGCAGCCAACATTACAAAATGAGAGTAGTTTTATATTATAATAATTACAATTTGAGTTGAACTTAGACACTTATGCTTCACTTACCAACTTTTTGGTAGAACATGTTTCAAGGACCCTTGTCCCCATCCTCGGCTACGTGTCCAACTGACATGTTCTACCAAAAAGTTGGTAAGTGAAGCATAAGTGTCTAAGTTCTACCAAAAAGTTGGTAAGTGAAGCATAAGTGTCTAAGTTCAACTCAAATTGTAATTATTATATTATAGTTGCTTCACTGTATATGTTCCATCATTTTTTTAAATAGTAGTTTTATATACTCGTTATTATCTTCTTGTTAACTGTCTATGACTTTCTTAAATACTAATTTTGTACAGATGTCTTGATCTTTTCAAAATAACTATCACATTTTTCAACAATGGAGTATGCCATAAAAAATAATTTTAAAAGTAGATGCAATACTATTGAGAACACTGACATACCAAATACTCACATAATACAAAATGGATGCCGGGAATATTGAAGAAGCTGTCGACTGGTTTTTATTTACCCGGAAATTCTCGAACCAAAGCCGATTAAGCTGGTGATCGCTTTTCGTTTCCCGGAAATTCCCGAAACAAAGCCGATATTGACTGACTAGTCAATTGACTTGACATGTTGTCCATTTTCTCCGGAAAACAAATTAACATCTCAAAATGTTAAGTGCAACATGCTGGGTTTGCATGTCAAGTCAATTGGAACGTGAAATTGCAATATATATGTCAATATCAACTTGTTAATAGGGGAGGGGGAAGATGTTTATAGACAATATTAAACCTAAGGTTTACAAGGTTTTTTTCAAGAAGTTTGAACTCTACTTTTCTTGAGTAAACAAATGGGTGGCATCCTTAGGTGGACATGTGGTAGGGTGGTGTTTCATGAATCACAACCATTACCAAGGAATACTACCAGGATGTTCTTTGTATTGATGCTGTGCGATGCAAACACAGGACCTGTGGGCACCTGCCCATATTTCACATCTGATCCAGACTTTCTTAGCAAAACACAGCATTACCAAATTTAGGATTTTATTTACAACCTGCAGTTTACTTCAATTGTATTTGGACTAGGCCTATAATTACACAATATCTACATGGTATAATGTAATACACGATGAATGAGTTAGTGTTCCAGGGACACAAAATAAACATTTTGAGTTTAAGGTAGTGTGGGGTATGCCGCAGCGTAGTGGTTGAAGTGCTGGGTTACAAACCGAAAGTTCACGGGTTCGATTCCCGATGAGGTCGTTAAGATTTTTCAATTGGCCTAATTCTTCTGGTGGCACTGTGGCCCTGGGGTCGACTCAGTCTCTAACAGAAATGAGCACCAGGAGCAATCCTGGGGGCGAAGGTAGCCTGTGCGTAAGGCTGACAACCTTACCACCTTCATGTGCCGAATGTCCAAAATCTGGGAGCCTCAACCTCCTGGAACCCTCTGGGCCTCCATTGCCTGTATAGGGATCACTTTACCTTTAAGGTAGTGTTTTGTAGGTTTCACATATAAACTTGATTGGAAAGGTGAAGTCAAACTGAAAAATTCAATCCCATAGCCGGGATTTGAACCAGGATCTTAGGCTCTCCGTGTTGACTCACATGGTAGCTCAGTTGGTAAGAGCAGCGGCATGGAGAGCCGAAGATCCTGATTCAAATCCCGGCTATGGCAATGAATTTTTCAGTCTGTCTTCACCTTTCCATCTTAGCCCACACATGGCCAGTGTGAAAGAATTATCATTCCACTATTAACTTGATTGATTCCTATGTTGGAGCCTATTTTAGGTAGATTTTCGAAGAAAAATCTACCTATTGCAATGGATACCACTTTATGATTTTCGAAAAATTCTTTCATATCTTTACGTTTCATGCTCCCCTAAGTACGAAACCACCGCCCGTTCAAAAAAAAATTTTGTGATATTTATATATATATATATTTATATATATATATATATATATATATTTATATATATATATCTTTACACGATAGCGGCCGTAATTTTGAAGATATTTGAACCAAATTTTATTATGTTATTTCTAGGCCCAATAGTACGGACAAGTTCGTTAATGGGCAAAATTGGCCCAAGGGGGTGGTCGGGGGAGGGGGTTGAAATTTTGAAAACTTTATATCTCGGCCCCTATGAAGTATAGAGGGAAACTTTGTTTGAATAAATTAGAGTACTCCCTATGGAGTTCACAGTGACACCAACGATTCGGGGGTTCGAGTGAGGGTGGGGGTGGAGGTGGGGGTGGGGGATGAAAATTCGAAACTTTTGAAACCACGTCTTGTGGGGTATCGTTGAAAAGCTCTTGATGAGTACTCTACAAATCAATAAATAGTTTCTTGATAGCTCTCATATGACGCGAGATTTTAATGTTTGAAAATAATAACACTTAAAAGAATTATTATAATATCATAATTTTGTCTTGTTTAGCGGCTTTGCTAATTTTATTCATTGCTGATCTTGCGCACGGCCTCCCAGAATATTATATCCTATTCTTGTTGTCAAAACAAATGATTGTAGGCTCTTCCTCTTTACCGAATTCAGTTCTTATTACTGTAGGTTTACCATGCCAAGGCTAAAGAAGAAGAGTGCTATGCAGCGACAATAAATTAAACCAAAAGCACTTCGAAATCTACCTCCGCCTGTAGGCCTGCCTAAAGGGATTTTTTTACCTTGAAATTTGCAGTGGAGTAGGAGAGGTATGGCTGTTTTGGTTGTCTTCTGAGCATGGACACCTCGGTGATTTTCCAATTTGATTTGTCAGGCTTCCTACTTCCTCATATAGCTGTGCTTCCTCAAGATGAAAAGGGTACTAAAATAGTCCCAATTTTAACCATGGGAAAGACACTATGCAGAATGCTGAACATGCTAGTTTAGAGATTAGAGTACTGTAAATGTATGTTGTATGAATAAATGTATTTTTGTTGACCAAAGGTTCAATATTTTTGGGACAAACCTTGCTTAATCATTAATCTTTACTTTTAATCTAAATAATTCTTCTCTACAATAGAAGCTAGGGAACAGTAAGTACACATTAATAATCATAATATTTCAACAATGTGAGATGATACCTTTGAAGAAGACATTTTTCAGAAGAATATTGAAAATACACCACCAAATACATTTTATTACAGAATGAAAATAAATTTATTACTATCCCCTCTCACCCTCTAGGAGTTATAAATCTAATTAGACAAGCAGATTGTAAAAACTTACATTTATTAAACACTGAAGTATAACAAGTATAACATCAGGATACTTTTGACATTTGTTTCCTATTTACAGTTTTATTTAATTACCTACATATTAATGAATTGCAGCAGATGAATCTTCTTTGAACTATCAGCTTTTTTACTTCAGTTGATCTGAGTATGGAACAGATGACAGCTTACCTACTGCTGCAACACTCAGTTTTGCTGACTTCACTTTGCTGGCAGCCTATAATCAGAAATTAATAACCATGTTATAATCTTAATAAACCTTTCTAGTAGATGCTACAGATACCCAAACTTTCTTCTAGAACCTCTTGTAAAGACCAAAATTGGGCACCACACATGTGTTGTGCAATGTGTTACATGAAGTTTACAGAGTGGTTGCGGGGAAAAAATAACGTCTTTCCTGTTCCAATGATTTGGTGACACCTACAAGTCATCTGGAAGACTATTACTTCTGCATTAGCAAAACAGAGGGCTATTCAAGGAAAACTAAAAGATAAAATTGTGTATCATAATCTCCCCTCAGCCATAAGACCCGTGTTATATTCTCCTGATGGATGAATTAGATACTGAATATAACCCAGAATAATGGAGACTGGTCATTGATTAATCAAAACTGAGTTTAAAAACAGTTTCATTGCACTGCAGTAATACAAAACCTTCCATTCCAGTGGCACATTCAGTCGCTATGGAAGAAACTTATGAAAACATGTTACTAATATTGAATGCAGTCAAGTATAAAGAACATCTCTGGGCAATTTGTAGGGATTTGAAAGCAATAGCCTTGTTGCTTAGATTACAAGGAGGGTTTACTAAGTTCTGTTGTTTTCTTTTTAATGTTTGTGGGACAATCAAGCAATAGCACAACATTATGTGGTGAAGAACTGGCCTATTAGACGAGATTATATTCCTGGTGAGCATAATATTAAATATCCTCCGCCAGTGTAGCATGAAAAAGTGCTTCTTCCACCACTGCATATAAAACTAGGGCTAATAGAACACTCTGTGAAAGCTCTGGATAAGAGTGAAGAAGCATTTCAGTATTTAAAGACCCTATTGACTGATTTTTCAATGTATCAAAAACGTGATGTGTTACAAACTTTTCACTAGCATTTTCGTGTTCACCGCATGCAAATTAGTAAAGATCAGCCTATTTTGTTCATGTAATGGGGAAAAAAGTTCAAATTTGTTGAGTAGTGTTATTACTGTTGAAAGTAATTGAATGATAAATCTGGTGATTATATACATATTCTACTTTGATTCTACACACATATATAACAAATTAGTCGGAATGTCGAGTAATTTTGATAAAATTACTACTTTAGGGTGGCATGCACCAATCAGGAGTAAACTAAATTAACGTAGTAATTCTGTAGATGAGAAGGAATTCGGTTACTTCCAACCTAGAGTAATCAATTATAGAAGTAAACAAATAAAGAAGTAAAATAGTATATTGCGATACTAGTTCCGTAAGCGGTGCATATGGATCGAGGAAAGAGTTTTTTCAATTTTCGAGATCCGTTATGCACTTACGGAATGAGCATTGCATACTATTTTTTGCACGATAATTATTTATATCAATTTAATTATTTTAATTGAGATATTAGCTGAAAATATTATGTATATACATTATTTAAGATAGATGTTATATTTCAGAAAGTGATTCGCATGTGTTGGTTGTTATGGGGACTGAATATTTGTCCTGTTAAAGCCGCCACAAACTGGGGGCTTTGGTTCCGGCCTTCGATAAAGGCTTGTATTATGATGGTTTTACTTATGGCATGTGTGCTTTTTGTAATTTTTACAGCACTGAGATTTCTTTTGTTTTCATAGCAACTAGATTGCATGAGGGAATGTCAAGTTACGATCCACGGCAACAATATTCGTAAGTACCACTAATTCCAACCTAGAGTAATCAACTATAGAAGTAAACAAATAAAGAAGTAAAATAGTATATTGGTGACTGGAATAGTGTGGTCGGACAAGGTAGTGAAGTAAACATCGTGGGACAATATGGATTAGGAAGAAGAAACCACAGAGGAGGGATGCTAGTGGATTTCTGTCAGCGTAACAATTTGGTGGTGATGAATACTTGGTTTAAGAAAAGGAAGAACAAACTATACACATGGAAGAGCCCAGGAGACATCAATAGATATCAGATAGATTTCATACTCGTCAAACAGAGGTTTAGAGGCAGTGTGAAAGACACCAAGACTATGCCGGCTGCCAATATAGACTCAGATCACAACCTTTTGGTTGCAGACATCAGTACAAGATTGAAGAGGATACAAAGGAGTGGGAGGAGAAAGCAGAGGTGGGACCTGGAAAAGCTAAGGGAGAATAAGGAGGCAGTAACAGAATCCTTAGAGAAATGCTTTAGTGAAGGGAGAGATGAAAATGTAAGTGCAAGTACGGAAGAGCAATGGCAAAATATTAAAATGACTCTGTTGAATACTTTAAAGAGTCAAGTCGGAAGGGAAGCGAAGAGAACGAGGAAACCCTGGATCACTCATGAGATGCTGGAGAAGATGGAGGAAAGGAGGAGATGTAAAAATGTGAACAAAGAAGAATACAAAAGACTTAACAATGCACTAAGGAAAGAAACAGACAAAGCGAAGGAAAAGTACATGGAAGAAATGTGTGAAGAAATAGAGGAACTACAAAGGAGAGGAAGGTACGACCTCATGTATCAGAAAACGAAGGAACTGGGAGGGAGTGAGAACAAAGGAGTAAGAAATTTTGGAATAGAAGACTCTAGAGGACAAATGGATATGGAACAAGAAGAGGTGTTGAAAATATGGGAAGAATATATAAAGGAACTTTACGATAAGCAACATTGTCCGCAAGACATTGAAATCGAGACAGAAAAGGTAATTGAAGAAGACGAAAAAGGGCCCAGCATATTGTCAACAGAAGTAGAGAATGCGATTAAGAACATGAAGAGGAGGAAAGCTACAGGAGACGATGACATACCGGTGGATTTGCTGAAAGAAATCGGAAACGAAGGTTTGAAAGCGTTGACGCAACTCATCAACAAAATCTATGAAACTGGAGAATGGCCTAAAGATTTTTTAGACGTCACAATGGTTGCTCTTGAAAAGAAACAGAAAGCCAGGAAATGTAGTGATTACAGAACAATTAGTCTGATCTCACACGTGGCGAAGATCATTGCAAGAATACTCAACGGATGGCTAGAACACAAAATTGAAGAAGCACTGGGAGAGGACCAGTTTGGATTTAGAAAAGGAAAAGGTACCAGAGATGCCATAGGCATGGTGAGGATATTGTCGGAGAGAGTTTTGTCTGTTAACGAAGAAGTTTGTGCGTTTTTATAGATTGGCAGAAGGCATTCGACAGAGTTAACTGGATAAAATTGATGAACATCCTTAAGGAGATAGGAATCAATTGGAGAGACAGGAGACTAATTCGCAACCTGTACTTGGGACAAAGAATAAAAGTACGACTAAAACACGGAGAAACAAGCAGAGTGGAAATAGGAAGAGGAGTCAGACAAGGGTGTTGTATATCACCGAGTCTCTTCAACCTGTATGGAGACTGGCTGGCAAGAGAAGCTTTGAAAGGATGCGGAAACTTTAGGATAGGAGGACGCCTCATCAACACCATCAAGTATGCAGATGACTTGGTAGTGTTCGCCAAGAATCAAAGACAACTGCAATACATGATGAACAGATTAGTGGAAACAGGAAGGAAATATGGCATGGAAATTAACATTGAAAAATCAAAAGTAATGAGAATATCAAAACGAGAGAAACCCTTGAGGATAACTGTCGACAATCAAGAACTGGAGAATGTGAAGCAGTTCAAGTACTTGGGAAGCTTGCTGACAAAGGATGCCCACTGCACGAATGAAATTCGAACAAGAATCGCCATGGCCAAAGCCGCATTCAACAAAAAGAGGACTCTACTGACCAGCAAGTTGAGCTTGGAACTAAGGAAGAAACTGGTGAAGTGCTACATCTGAAGCATTGCACTGTACGGAGCAGAGGCATGGACCATGAGAAAGAGGGAGAAGAAATACCTAGAAAGCTTCGAAATGTGGTGCTGGAGGAGAATAGAGAAGGTCAAGTGGACAGAACGGGTGACAAATGACGAAGTACTGAGAAGGGTAGGAGAGAGGAAAATTATTCTGAATACAATTATTCAGAGGAAAGCCAATTGGATCGGACACATACTTAGACATGAGGGACTCATACATGATGACATCGAAGGGAAGATCAAAGGAACTGCTGGAAGAGGAAGGAGAAGAATACAACATCTGGATGACATGAAAGATGGGAGGAGATACAGCAGATTGAAGGACGAAGCTGGAGATAGGGAACACTGGCGTCAGAAATTCTCCGTACGAAGACATGGACCTGCCACTAGGCAGAATACTAAATAATAAACCACTAATTAGTTACATTGTGCAAAAATTTTATTTATTCCTAGAGTAAATGAATTGACTCCACATGTGTTGGAGAGCACCAACATGGAGTACATTACTAACTTAGTAAGTTATGAAGTAAATAGGGCCAAAATTTACTACTTCTCAGAAGTTGTTTAGTAATTTAGTTGTTTAGTAATTGTGTTTAGCAGTCGCATTTTGCTGGTTATGAGTTACATATCATATTAAATGGTTTACATGGATTATATTGAGGATATTGAGATGGAAGAAGATGATGGTATACCAAGAATGAGAATAGTTAAGGAGAGAAGAGACACATTTACATTGTAGAATGCTCATGAATTTGGAGAAAGGTTTGGGTTCCATAAGGAATATGTAGAAATTTTACCTAATATGGTGGAACCATTTCAACACAATTCTGATAGGAACTCTGCTCTATTCCCAAAACTACAATATCTTTGTGTACCGAAAATCTTCTGTACAGGAGTTTTTCAAATTGTGGCAGTATTAATAAGTATTAATCAAACCATAGCTGGTAGGACATTTAATAATGTGAAAAATTGAGCTCAAGAATCCTTAGATGAAGTACCATACTGTAGAATTCACATTCACGTTTGGGAGAAACGTTTTCAGATTCTCACAATATTCATGAGATTTGAGCCAGCCAAATGTGGAAATATCATTGTGGAGAGCAGTCCAACTAGAAAGATGTCTGCCAATGGTGAGGGAAGTCTACCATTGCATTGCACGGTACCAAGAGTGCATGCGTGCGCAAGTGTCTTTTTAGTTAGACAGCACTTTAGATGCTGCAGTTCTCCATGACTTTGGGTTAGAAGTCGGCAATGTGTTTCGAGCTAATCCTATGGAGGCAGAAATAGGCGAGTATGACGTTCAACAGGTATAGTTTATTCCAATACATGAAAGCCTCCATTCTTGGAGCTATCCATATAACACTTCCCTCCTGCTACTTAACCATAGATTTCTGAACAATGCGTGACGTAGAAGCAATAATCTCAAGTTGCTGACTTTTCTGGAAATTGTGCAATCCAATCATAAACCCCAATTTAAGGTATTTAAAAAATGATGGAACATAAACAGTGAAGCAACTATAATAGAATAATTACAATTTGATTTGAACTTAGACTAGATTTAAAGAACACATGAGAAACCTTAAAAATTGTCAGTTGGAAAAATCAGCCGTTGCAACGCATTCATGGGAAAATGACCACAGAATTTGTAGAGAACCAAAATTGTTAAAATCAGTAAGCAAACCAAAAGAACTGGACATCTGGGAGAGGATCTATATAAAGAAATATGATAGTAATCTCATGAATTTCGAAATACCAGAGGATGAGAACCTCATCAAGAAGTTCGTAAAACCACCACCAGGGACACTTCATGACCTTCAAACGCAAGATTTGTCAGTTGGACACGTAGACGAGGATAGGGACAAGGGTCCTTGAAACATGTTCTACCAAAAAGTTGGTAAGTGAAGCATAAGTGTCTAAGTTCAACTCAAATTGTAATTATTCCCAATTTAAGGACTTTTATATTTTTTTTGTTACATGATTTATTGTAATTTTTATAATTTTATTAGCCTATATTAGACTTGAATAGATCCAATTAAACCACAACATTGTGATTACCAGAGTTATAATAATAATTGAAGGGATCAGAAAAAAAGGTGATACAAGTGACTTCAGTCTAAAATTTTATTTCATGTGATAAAAGTATTCTCAGATGTGTGAACAGTTCTGGAAAAAATGGGACTTATTTTGAATTTGAAAAATATTAAATTTTTTTAACAGATAAAAATAAAAAGCGCTTTTTTCCTTAGCTATCCACCTCACTGTTAGTACTTTTAGCACATTAATTAACATTCTCTGTTCTTATAACTTGTACCACCTTTTTACTAAGCCTTTTAATTATTAGAGCATGATTATGAAAGTAGATTAATTGTTCTGTAATTGGGGATGCTCTATCTATCGTGTATTGTGTTTAATAGTTGTACTGGCTGTGTTAGTGTACAGTATGTATTTTTTCTGTCTCAGGTGTAAAAATGGCTATTTGCACCACATCAGAAGAAAATTTCACTGACTCTGGGATTAGCAAACAATGAGCGACCCTCATCAGAAGAAGACCATTACCATTCCTCAAAGACTCCCCAGGCCTCGAATGGTGGAGAGAGACCAGGCGTTCATGTTTGGGAATAAACTATAGCACATGCTGCAGGCAACCTTGTTAGGAGGTCTATAGTCTACAGCTAACTATTTTAATTAACCCTGTGTACAGGAAAGTGGGAAGCATTATAAACTATATAAAAGAAAAATGAGCAACCTGGGTGCTGAAAGTCAATTTTAAGGAGGGGCACTGGAAGTTGAAGCTGCACAGGATCTAGAGAAGTAGTCACTGAAATTTAAATACATAACCACCTACATAACTATTATTGAAGTTCCTAGCTTGCGAAATACTGTACCACCTTTTTCTATTTAGGTGTTACGTTTCTCAGTTGTAATATTATTATTGTTATAAGTATGGCTCAGACTTTTAGGTGCTTATAAAAACAAAAATATTTATTTTTCTTGTGGTTTAAAAGTAGAAAATATGTTTAATAAATATGAAAATATTTTAATTAACTTATTTAACCAATATTTACAGAAGTACTATCTAGTTATTCCAGTCAGCAAGTGTAGAACTGTTGCAGTGAATGACAAAAGTAGATCTTAAGTTGTGCATCTTAAAGCAGTGACGATTTTCATGGAACAGAGACTTGTATTTTGAAAATGTTAATATTGCATATTTGTAACATGCAATGTCACTGACGCTCAGATGTTCCATCTGCTCCAAGTTCTCTACACTGTTACCCATTAAAATATCTGAAATCTTGCGCAACACTTGTGACCCTTCATTCTTATTTAGGCATGACAGGAATTTTTCTTTAATTTTGTTTGCTTTTGAACCACTGATTTTGTTAAGTTTGTTTTCAATGTGTTTGATTTCTTTTATTGATTCTGTCAACAATTGAGCCGCTTGGGGGAACAAAATGGTAAGTACCAAATGGGGTGTGTTTTAAAAGAGAACAAATAAATTTCTCATTAACCTAGATATCTGAATAATTTTATTTTCAGCTCAATTTTGTACTAAATACGTTTGAACATATAGAGATCAATACCTATCACCTACCATTCTGTTACACCAAACAAGCTGGAAAGTAAAAAATTACTTGTTTCATGGCAGTGGCAGATACCATTTTGTTCCCCCGAGCAGCTCAATTGTTTTGTTGTTCCCTACTTAGTAATGCAGTGTGAGAGGAAACAGAAAATTTCACTAATAAAGGCCAAATCAGCCCATATTTATTGTCTGACTCAACATAACAATGCATGCAACACATTGAAAATATGGTGCAATTTTACAAAATCAGTCAAAATATTCATTTCTAAATGTGATATGTAGTAAAATATGTAAAAAAAAAATAAATTACCAAAAATATTTATTCAAATAAGAAATGTCGAAAATATATTTTTTTATGTGATATGCAACTCAGTATTTTGAATCCAAAGGTCCCAAACAAAGTCCAGAAATCATAAGTAATAGCATATGTATTTACCTAAAAGTTTGAGCCCTGGTTATAAGATAGTATTTTGTTTAAGAAAATGTTCTGTGTATTTGAAAAAGGTCAGATAGATATATTCTTTTTATTAGTTTTGTTAAACTTTTTATCTTCCTTGTTACCATGAATTTAAATAATAAAATTGTAATACTCCTTACTAATATTGTTAAACAGTCAATAAGTATTCATTCATTCATTCATTCATTCTACTGACATTTATTATAAACAACTGTAGAATAATTGATTTAACGCTTTGGGGGAAGAATATGGTAACTTTAGGCAATATAAATGTTAGAAGATATTTCAGAACTTTATTATTCTTATGAAAGAAATAATTGTAATAATGACAGTGAATCAATGATTAAAATAAACTGGAAATTCCAAATGGTGGCATAATAATACAAAAATAGTTTGCACACAAAATTGTAATCACAATAATAGTGTACTAAACTGAAAATATTCAACTGAAGGAATTGAATTAATTAATAAACATAAAAACACTTCTAATAGGCCTATTTAAAAATATGATGGTTGTCATTAATAACAACTCATACAACCCAAATTCACCTTTACTGTTTCAGTGAACATTTCCTTGTCACTCTCTGGCACATTTTTAGAGCATTTTTGACTATTAACGCCTTTGAAGTCTCCATTTTAATACTGGCAATAGAAATGCATGTGTTCTGCTGTGCGGCACTAACATTTCCACTCCATTCTGCGCAGAATTAGTCTACTTCTTTAGTAAAACTTGTTTACTACTTTAGTTACAACTAAAGAAATAACTATAAATTCAGTTCTCCAACATTTACCAAATAGAGTACAGTCGGTCAAATAAAAAACGTCGGGACTCATATGCAGTTAAAATTAAAGTTTTAACGCATTAGTTCACAAGTTTCCTATAAAAAACATAAAATACAGGACATTCTCGGAACATATGAGGCCATGCGACAGGAGGGGAAAAAAATGAACTACGCGGAAAGCGCAACACACGATATTCAACTTAATGTATTGTCATAATTCATTTTGCTGTGTGTCATCGTGCCACATAGGCCTACAAATGTTAGCTTGAAAGAAAGTGTAGTTAGGGCTGTAACTGACCTGCATTTTTCGGCCTCTGAAGCATCGAGAAGGTTCCATATTTCTTATAGACCATATTATTTCTTAATGCGACCGGAAGTTTTCATAGGAATCGTGGATCTGGCCGGCCGCGTATTTCAATGCTAGATTGGTTGCAGAAGTTGAACGTAAATTATTGGTTTTGCACTACAAGTACTGGTATTATAAAATAAAATCTTTAAAAAATGCTCCTTGAATAATCATATTCCTTGCGAATTTATTAATTATTAATATTATAAGAATTTGCAACCAAGAATATGGCGGATGTGAGACATATAGCCACAGCCTTCTATACATGTTTGTTTTGGAACAAAACTGACTAAATAATCAAGAAAATACATGGAGAGACAAGAGGCAGGTGTGAACCTAACCTTAAGTCTTCCTGTACATGCGCATATGCTCGTTCGTGATACTTAATCAAATACCGCCCAACGTTTTTTATTTGACCGACTGTACATTACTAAAAGAGTGACTTACTAAAGTAGTTAGAACTAAAGAAGTAAGGTTTACTAAGGTGTTGTAAATTTGATGATGATGATGATGATGATGATGATGATGATGATGCCGGTGAGATGATGATGATGATGATGATGACGGTGAGATGATGATGATGATGACGGTGAGATGATGATGATGATGATGATGACGGTGAGATGGCGATGATGATGATGATGATGATGATTTATTATTATTATTATTATTCCAATAGTGAAACCTCAAAATGATCACCAAAATAACCCAGAAGTATAATGCATTATACAATATTTTAATTCATTCAGACCCACAAAAGTCTGATCCTAAGGGTGGTGATGGGAACCATTCGAATGAATTCATTCGAAATATTCGATTGTTAAAATCATTCAAATAATTTTGCGCTGTTCAAGGCTAAAGGCTAGTATTATGTGCTTACTGAACTACTGAGCTTAAGTGAATGAATTCATTTGAATGCTTCAACCTCTCGGAGTCTGTCCTCTCGGCTCGGGCTCTCGTTCATTCAATTGTTTTTGTGTTCCATTGTGTCCTAGTAGCAAAGCGTTCGGTAACTTCTATCTCCCCCAATTACCAACGGGGGACAACGGCACGACGTACAGCTAGAAGATTTCATGAGTTTCCTACCCGTTATTTAGGCTACAACATAATATATTTTGACAATAAATAGCCGTTCGCTCCAAAATTGAAAAGATCAATTTTTCACTGATTGCATTATTGTTCCTATTTTACATCCGTTTATCAGCTTCTACATGAAACGTATGGATTTTTCCAATGGAGTATTTATGTGATTAATTAGCGTACATTATGATATTAAATACAGCCTGTCAATCAAAGTTAAATAGTAACCATATTGATGTACTTTTCGATAGCAATATTTTAAAGTTTTAACTCTATATACTTTCATGTCCTAGGCTTAATGTGGAACTGGAAGGAATATTTTGTTTGATATATAGTTCATAGAAAGTTTCTTGTATAACTTACATGTTTTGCAGGATTCACTGGTTCATTAATTATTAATTTGAGATCCCGTTACTTAAGAGGGAGACAACATTGCAACATGTTTAGAACCCATTTAGATAATATCGATCATAATTAATAATTACAGACTACACTGAATTGTTGAATTTGGTAGCTGAGACATGTTCCAATTACAAGATAAAAGCATTGACTGATATTTTATTTAAAATTGTAAGAACAAAGAGAAAACCAGTACCAACAGATTTCTTGTTAGTTATTGATTAAAAAGTCTTGAAATTACATAACTTTTACGTTTCGTAAACTGAATTTTTTTTATTATTTTATATATTATTGTATTATGCTTGTTATTATTAATTACACTTTTAAACACACATTTTGTGACATGGAAATTTGTAGGTGTTTCTGATGTATTGAGGCACCCTAATAACAAATTTAAAAACAGAAATTGCCTATCACCCACGGATTTTTAGTAACAAGTGTTTATATTCTGCAAGTATGCAACATATGACTCACAAAACCGTTGCAATAACAATGAAAACAAATTTAAAATAAACTCTGAATAATACATTTGTTGCTTCCATAGAATAAAAGAAGACATTCTTCTCCACCCTACCCCACCATTCATTGTTTTTTAAATAATATTTTACTGAATTTTTAAAAAATATAACAAACAAAAACAGCGATAATTGGAACAGTTTTGTGAGTCACTGTATGTATATTGTACCACTTTGTGTAATGCATGTATCAGCAGTGTAGCAGTGTGTTAAGACAAGTTCCTTCCAGTATAGCCTATTACATGCAAGAAGTAGGCCTATGCACCCAAATGAGATTGTGCATTAGTTGGCATTTACCCGCGTATGAAGTTACTGCATTTACTATGTTGTCTTTACTAACGTGCTTGTGTTCTACATACTTGGTTTATTTTTATTATTGTACTGTGATTGACTGTGAATTAACAAGTCAATACAATGCCTAGGCAGTGTGTAAATAATGTCAACAGTTTTTGTTATGTGTGAGAAGAAATAACTTTTAAATCGCAAAAACGTAATTTCACCCAACTTGTGCGAAGAGCTTACGAATTTTATTTCGGAGTTAAATTAGGAGATCAAGATAAGTCATGGGCCCCTCACATATGTTGTAAGACTTGTGTAACATTGTTAACAGGTTGATTGAAAGGTGAAAAACGTAATATGCGATTTGCAGTACTAATGGTGTGGAAAGAAACAAAAGACCACCCAACAGATTGTTACTTTTGCCTCACTAAAATACAGGGCATCGGACTGAAGTCCAAGGATGCTGTGCAATATCCCAATTTACCATCAGCCCGGCCCGTCAAACATAGTGAAGAACTTCCTATCCCAAACCCACCAGAATCGTGGAGTTCGGACGAAGAAGAATGTGCTAGTGATCCACCTGATGTTGTGCAATTCGCACAGGAAATCGACAATGATCCAGACTTTCAAGCACCAAAATGCTCAAAAAAACCACATCTGATTTCAAAAGCTGAACTGAATGATTTAGTTCAAGATTTAAAACTAGCAAAATCACAGAGCTCCTAGTATCCAGATTAAAAGGATGGAATCTCCTCGAAGGTGACGTACATATAACTGACTTTCAAAAACATCAAAAAGACTTACACATTATTTCGCTCAAGAAGAGATTTTGGTGTAGGCTACTGCATGGATGTTGATAACTTATTTGATTAATTGGGACAGAAACATGAATCAAGCAATTTGCGCCTATTTATTGATTCTTCTAAACTTAGCTTAAAAGTTAGTGAGGCAAAAATTAAAGAGGGCATATTTGTGGGACTGCAAGTACGAGAAATTATGAAAGATGGCAAATATGACAACATGCTGAATGAAGCTGAACTAAGAGCATGGAAAGATTTTAAAACAGTTGTGACCAATTTTCTTGGATATGTCAAAGCTGAAAATTACAAAGACCTTGTGACTGAATTACTTCGTGCCTACAGCGAAATGGGATGTAACATGTCATTAAAAATTCACTTTCTGGATGCCCACCTCGATTTCATTCCTGAAAATTTGGGTGCCGTAAGCGACAAACATGGGGAACAATTAATTCAACCAGGACGTTGTTGCAACTTTGGAAAAGCGATACCAAGGCAAATGGAGTCCTAGTTTGCTTGCTGATGACTGCTGGACATTAATCCGAGATGCTGCAGTGACAAAATATCGCTAAAAAATTTTTGTAGTAAAATTTTGAATTAAATATAATATTAAGAACATACCGAAATTAACATATTTCAGTATAACACAAAACACTTCGTAGCAAAAAAATAGTGGGTGATAGAGGAAATCCAAGGTCATTTTCTGTTTTCTGGTGAAATTTTATCCATGTCACAAAAAAAAAAGTTGAATTTTGTTTACCAGTGTTATTATTACAGATATGCAAATACAAATAATAATTATACAAGGTTCTCAAGTTATTCCTGCTTAAGGAATTTATATTTCCAGGACATCACACATTTCATGTTAAGCTTATGTAATATACTGTATTTACTACAGTACTTTCTTTGTTCAAGACTGCAGCGTCTTATTGCCGCGTTTGTTGCAAGCTGGTCGCTTTCTTTTAATGCGTCCGAAATGTGCGCATTAAATTTAAATCTACCCGCTTTCAATTCCCAGTGAAGTGAAGTGAGTGAGAACGGAAGATTTCATTCGAAAATATTGAAGCTATCAATCAATCAATCAATCAGTTTATTTTCCAATAGACAATATACATTGCATAGGAATAGTCAATAAGCCTAGTCTATAATTAATTAATGGAGGTTTAAGTAATCATCAACACAATAGAAACATTTTTCAATCAGAAATTCTTTTAGATTCCTCTTAAAGACTGAAACATTATTTGCATTCCTAATAACCACTGGAAGGTTGTTAAATAGTTTAGGACCAAGTACATTCGGAGATTTACAGCCTGATTTAAGCCTTCTAAAAGGTACATGAAAATCATTGCAGTGTCTTGTATTAAAATTATGTAAACTCATATTCAATGTAAATTCATTTCGTTTATGAAATGTATACATACACAATTCATATATGAACAGACTAGGCATGGTTATTATATTAAGACTTTTAAAATACTCTTTACATGATTGTGTAGGGTGTAAACGAGCCATACATCTAACGATTCTTTTTTGTGCCTGAAAAACATTAGGAGCTAAAGTGGACCAGCCCCAAAAACCAATGCCATACCTCGTACGACTCTCAACATGAGCATAATATAATGATAGAAGCTGTATTTGATTTAGTACATTTCTCACATTTCTGAAAATATACACTATAGAATGGAGTTTCGATATTATTGACTTACAATGATTTTTAAAATTCAAATTTTCATCTATAATCAGCCCTAAAAATGTAACAGACTTCGAGTTTGGAAGGGAGTTACCGTTTAAATATAAATTGATGTCTTCTAACTTTTTTTGTGAATTATGAAAATGCATAAATAACGTCTTACTTGGATTCAAATGCAGTGAGTTTGTACAAAACCACTTGTAAACATCATTTAATAAGTTATTGCATATATCAGTTAGAGAATTTTGACATTTGTGTGACAGAATTAAAGAAAAGTCGTCAGCATACATAGTACATGAAATATGTTGAGGAATAGCTTTAAAAATATCATTTACGTATAAAATAAATAATAAAGGGCCCAAAACGGAGCCTTGAGGAACTCCAAGGTCAACATTCACAGTTTTTGATATTACAGACGACATCAAACCATTCTTGTAATGAAACAGTTTTACATATTGACTTCTATTAGAAAGGTAGGATTGAATCCATTTAAGTGGGACACCATTTATATTATATTCTGACAATTTAGACAACAATAAATTATGTTTTACACAATCAAAAGCTCTACTAAGATCGCAGAATATACCAATAGGGCATTCACCATTCTCAATATAAGATATCAATTTGTCATAAAAATAATTTATTGCAGATAATGTAGATCTATTAGTACGAAAACCATGTTGATAGTCAGATAAAATACCTTTGGAATTAAGGTAACTAACCAGTCTGTTAAGAAAACAGTATTCAAACATAATGGAAAAGCAATAAGGTACAGTTACAGGCCGATAATTTGTTTTCTCTAGAGGACTTCCCTTCTTATAAATTGGAACAACCTTTCCTAACTTCAGAATCTGTGGAAACTTTCCAGAGCAAAAGGAAAGATTAACTAAATATGTGACAGGTTTCACAATAACATTTAAAATTCGTCTCAACAAAAAACACTGTATCTCATCGGGTCCCGAAGAATACTTATTTTTCAGTTTCAATTTCATTAATTCATAAAATTCCTCTTCTGTGAATGGATAGAGGAAAAAGTCGTTTGGGTTAATATTGGCATCAATATTAACTACAGATTCATCATGCGAATGAACATCTCGTAGGTTGCATGTAACCAATCCCTACATGAATGCTATATTTTGAATGATTTCATTCGAAATGTTTAGTTCAGTATTTGAATGATCATTCGATTGTTAAAATCATTCGATTTTTCCCATCACTACCTAAGGGTCTGGCCACATAGGCAGTGTTCTGCGGTGTGCTGCTTTGAGCGGCGATGCGAGGGTACCTCAAACCTGTCTTAACAAGTGCTGCTGGCCATATTGTCAGCGGCGCAGCAGTTTTGAGGTGTAGGGGTTAAGGCCTCTGGTAAGACAGACCGTATAAGAAGGAAGGGGGAAAAGGATAAAAAATGAATTTGGACCCTACATCGTAAACCAAAAAATAAGAAGAGTTCACAAACTTGGGGTTAGTAATTTATTTATTAAATACTGGAGGTTGCTATTTGTTAGTGAAGTGAGTGGCGAAAGCACTGATCACTGATTACACATATAAAAATAAAAACAAATAAAATTGAAGAAATTTAACACTGTTTGAAACACTGTCTTGAGTTGAATGATTGATAGATTTAGATCTTCTTGAGTATTGTTCTCTTGAGGTTGACTTGAGGTTGATGTGATGACTGCGACACAATCTTGATGTTAGTCACATTGGCATGCGCAGTGAATAATAATTCCCATCACCAAGATTTGGTGAAATAAATTTCCAGTGTTGTACAACCTTGCCAAGGAGAATAATGAAATAGTTACATGTTGTACAGCGTTGTATTGTGAAGCACTTGGAGGTTATGAGCGACGTACTACATAGTGTTGTGTTGTGAAGCACTTGGAGGTTATGAGCGATGTACTACATCATGACAAATTGTATGAAGGCGAAGCGTAGTATAATGCACTACATTGTAGCAATAATACATATATGCAAAGCGTAGTATATGAACTATATTAATAGAAACTAATTAGAAGATCCATGTTGTGAGTGGCGACACAGCCACGTGCTGTTATTGACGATTCATGGCAGCTGAAACTAACTGGTACCCATGATGTCTTTGTTTGGTCAAAAAATCGGCGACAAACTTGCGTGCAGTTCTTGAGAAGATTACTGCCGAAAAGGCGGGCGTGAATTGCCCCGAGCGATTTTTATACGCATTGATTGCACAATTGGTATAACATAAACAAATTATGTCATATTAATTCTGATTCGACGAGATTTGCCGCCCTGAGTTAGGTTTCGCCAATAAGGTTAATTCATTACGTCATTATAAGAATTACCATTAAATTCATTAATTGAAGTCCCTAATTAAAGACAAAGACTTTTCCTTTAATTGTTTAGTGAAACCGTCGATGTATTGAAATAACATATGAATCAGTGAGGTTAAGTGCATATATCATTCTAACATACGAGTCGCTGTTTTCCGATTAGTGGTTTTAGAGATATTTAACATGCTTTATGCTGACACGTCATTACGGAAAACTATTAACCTCACGTATGGAAAATGTTGCATTCATTTACTGCACGATTTTTCACCGTCTACTTTATGAATTCGTATGAAGTTTCTAAATTCCAATCACACAATGTGTCGAAATTTATAATTCGCTAGATTTCACGCGCTGAGCTGGTTTCAGCGTAATCTGTGGTTAGTTGGTAATGCTGAATCGATCACAGCGGCTCTGGTGAGCATTTGACGAACGACGATTGTAAACAATATGGCAGCTCTCTCAAGCATGAAAGTATTCAATAGTACACGAAATAATTCCTTATACTCACTAAGGCAAACAAAATTACATGAAGATTAATTATAGTAGCAAATGTAAATTATATCTAGTAGAAAATATCTGCATTACCTTGAAACATTAACTTTAAATTCTTAGGTTATATGCTTATGTTTCAACAGAGGGGAGGTGAGCTCAAGAACACTGCTCTGCAATGAAAAACACTCAGTTCTGCTTCAGATTTCATGGTGATGCTCAGGATGGGAAGTCAAGAACTTACTATAGAGTAAAAGGAAATTCTAAAATCGGAGGTGAAAACTCGAATGTTCCCAACAGAGAATGACGTTGTACAGCACTCTTAAATTCATTTAGAATGGGAAGACACAATGAAGTGAAATAATATTAAACACATTATCTTCAAGAGCACTCTCTACTTCATTAAATTGACTACTTACTAGTTAGCCGGCTTTCAAGTGGACATTCCACCCATCGTCAGACTATGTCCCACTGCTGAACTTTCATCCTGTACGACTTGATGGCGCTGCGGTGGTTTCACAAATTTTCCGATCAGCCCCAATTCGTTCTCCTCCGGGATGTCGAAATTTTGGAGGTTATTCCTATGTTTTTGAATGAAGATCTTTTCCCATATGGTCAATTCAACTGGGTAATGGAGGTTTTTCAATAAGGTTGCTTCTTTTATCACGCTATGGTCCGAATTCCAGACATGTGAAGCTACTGCGGACTTATCAGTTTCCCCTTGTCTGATATTCCTGTGGTGCTCTTTCCATCTCGTATTGAGGTTCCTTTTTGTTTTGCCTATGTATACATTGTCGCAATCATTACACTTTATCTTATAGATGCCTGATTTTTGTCCTGACGGAATTTTGTCTTTCAATTCTGATGTTCTTTGAAGATCTTGTTGAATTTGTGATTTGCCCAAGGGTGAAATGTCATCTTTCCAAAACGAGTTTTTTCTTTTATAGGATTTAGTGTAGTAGTGATTGCTCTCATGTTTTTATGTTTCTTGTATCTATTTTCTTATCCACCAACTGTTTTCCAAAACCATTCTTACCTGCCGTGTTAATTATTTGTTGGTACTCTTTTTCATATTCTTTGTTACTGAGCGGGATGTAAACCAGTCTATGGGTCAATATTGCATGTTTGTGTGATCTTGGGTTAAATCCATCTTGTTTTATGTAATTGTCAACGTTAGTTTCTTTTTGGTGGATACCAAATTCAAGATGTTGCTGGTTCCTGATAACTTTTAAGTCCAAAAATGGCAAACTGTTTTCGGTTTCAATTTCAACTGTAAATTTTATTGTCGCATCCTGTAAATTAAGCAGTTTTTTAGCATCCTCTATTTGATTCTTGTTGACTATTGCAAATATGTCATTCACATATCTAAACCAGGTTTTGAAAATGTAGGGGAAGCCTGTTGTGACCTGTATTTCCAGAAAGCTCATGTACAAGTTCACTAAAAATGGGGAAAGCGGATTGCCCATTGGTAACCCTTTGTTTTGTCTGTAGAATTTTCCTCTAAACATGAACCATGTCTCATTCACACACATTTTTGTCAGAGTCATGTACTCCTCTATTTCTTCTTGGGTGATATTCACTGTTGTAAGCCAAGTTTTTAGATGTTGTAGCACCTTCTCTCTAGGAACACTTGGAAACAGGGACTCTACATAAAAAAATACCAACATTTCATTTGTTGACATGGTTCTTGTTTTTAACCTTTCTACTAACTCGAATGAGTTTTTAATTGCTAGGCTTTCAAATTGGGGGAATTCATGGTATCTTTTAACTAGCCATTTAGCTACTGAGTATGATGGAGCATCTATGCAATTGACAATCGGTCTCATTTTATTGCCGGGTTTATTCCTGTTGTACGGAAAACATACCTCTAACCTCCATAGCGCCCTTACAATACACGTGGTTTAATGAAGATCTAGGGGGATTGAAAAAGGAAATAAAGATGTTTCTAAAAATGTGGGAGAAAAAGCGGATGATTGGCTTGGACATAAAGTTCCTGAATTCATGTTTAAGGAACAACATAACCCCAAATTTCGTCAGAAAGATAGTCAAGTTCGTTCATAATAGCAAAGCTCAAATAGCCGCGGAGAGAAAAGTTATACAATTGGAAAGAGCTAAACATTACCACAGCTTAAGTGAATTAGATTTGAAAGTCTATAACTTGCATCTTATGTTAGTTAAGAAGTTAGGGGAAATTTGCTTCACTAACCTAGAAAGTAACTTCTTCCATTTTCTGAATGTTCATATGAACCAAAAGAGAGAGAGATTAAGCAAGAAACTAGAGAACCTACAACAGAAAGTAAATTGGCCTAAGGTGAATCGAAATAATGTAGAATCCACTGAGCAAAAGGCAGCTCTAGATAGGCCGAAGGTAAACCTACAAAATGTAGTCTCCAGTGAGGATGAAGTAGTGGTAAATAGATCTAGCCACACATTCTCGAAAAATGAACTTGATCTCCTAGGGAAAGGACTGAATACTTGCATAGATTATTCAGAGAATATTGAAGATTATGTAGCAGATATTGAGGTAGCAATTTTTGACCTACAGGCAGAAGAAAAAATCCTAATTAGGAAGAAGTGTGAGAAAGTTCTAGAAGACATTAAGGAGAATTCTTGGGCGGGTAAAAAGAAGAAAGAGTATTTTGAACAACAAAAAACTCTGAAATCTCTAAATGATAAAGGGGTAATATATACGAAAGCGAATAAAGGAAACCCCACCTAGGGAGTGCGAGACCTTATCGTTGGTGGTGGGGTTTTTGTACCTTGTTGACCCTTTGAGCTATGCCGGCGGTAGCATTGCTACTGGTAGGGCCTCCCTTGCCGGACAGGTCAAAGGCGAGAGGTCAGACGAAGGAGCACTCCAGAAGAGGACGTCCAATGCCTTCCCAGGCGGATGAAGAGTTTATCTCTCAACGGCAAAGAAGACAGAGGAGTCGACCTCAAGTTAGGGAGCTGCTGCCTTGCAGATAGGGAGTTGGGTCTCCAAAGGCTAGGGGAAGAAAACCCCGATCACAAATTACCCGGTCCTCCAGGTTGGGGGTTGGGCGTAGGGTTGACTATCCTACCCGCGTAAAAAAAGTTATGTTGAGATTCTCCAAAATATGCAAGCCGGACGGACCTCTTTAAAACGACCTAGCAAGAATATGGTATTACGAGTTGGATCCTGGAATGTTTTTTCTCTGTACAGAGCTAGTTATTTAAGACAGCTAATCAATGTAACGAAAGATTATAATCTGGATATTTTGGCACTCCAAGAGATGCGATGGACTGGGAATGGTCTAATAGAGAAACGAGATTGCACAGTTTACTACAGTTGTCACAAATCCCTGCATCATTTTGGCACAGGCTTTATCATACATAAAAGAATCAGACACCTAGTAATAGATTTCCAGCCAATAGATATGAGATTATGCAAATTGAGAATACGAGGGAGATTTCACAACAATAGCATTATAAATGTCCATGCACCTACGGAAGGAAAAAGTGAACATGAAAAAGATTCTTTCTATGACCTCCTTGAAAAGACATATGAAGAATGCCCTGCTAATGACATTAAAATGGTATTAGGTGATTTTAATGCAAAACTTGGATGGGAAAATAGTAAGCAGGATATAATGGGGAAACATACAATACATAGTGAAAGCAATGATAACGGGGATAAACTAACAAGCTTTGCAACAATAACAAATATGGTCATAGGTACTACACTATTCCCACACAAAAGAATTCATCAAGTCACTTGGAAATCACCAGACGGGGAGACGTTAAACCAGATAGATCATGTTCTCATAGATAAGAAACACCGTAGTGACATACTAGATGCAAGAAGTTACAGAGGAGCCAATATCGACTCGGATCACTATTTGATATGTGCTAAACTACAAAGTAGAATTAGTACACTGCATAAGAAGAGGGGAAATACATCAAGTAAGAAATATGATGTTTCCAAACTAAAGAATCCGGAAACACGAATAAATTACAGAAACACACTTCAAACTAGACTCCTCCAGCCAACAGACAAGCAAGATATAGGATGCTGGACATCACTAAGACAGACTACAGCTGAGGAGATACTAGGGATAGAGGGTACGAGAATCAGAAGTCATTGGTATGACAAGGAGTGTGAAGAAGCAACTGGGGGAAAAAATAAGGCTTACAAAGAAATGATTCAGAAACATCATACACGATCCTCAGAAGAAAACTATAAAGAAAAACGACGTGAAGAGAAGAAAGTTCATAGAAGAAAGAAAAAACTCTACTTTGAAGAACAGCTAAGCTCCAGTGAAGAATCCGGGTCTCAAAACAAATCCAGGGAGTTTTACAACTTGGTTAATAATATGAGGAAAGATTATAATCCC
The DNA here is from genome assembly GCA_964059195.1 of Ectobius pallidus. Lineage (NCBI taxonomy): Eukaryota > Metazoa > Arthropoda > Insecta > Blattodea > Ectobiidae > Ectobius > Ectobius pallidus. The sequence goes on along the minus strand of CAXKWD010000007.1, from coordinate 39,948,419 downwards.
AATAATTTGGCTTGCAGGGATAAAAATGGAGAAATGATTACTGATTTTAACAAAATTTTAGACAGATGGAAGGAATATTTTATTGAATTGTTAGATGCAGATAACATTGCACCAGACGCGGATGTGATAAATCAAGAAGATGTCGCTGTGGAAACTATGGTAGGAAGGGATAATGGTAGTAGTGAATTCACGTAGGGAGATGAAACAGAAGGAATTCGTAATTTAGAAGAGGTGAGAGCGGCTATTAAGAAGCTAAGTAAGAACAGGGCTCCAGGACCTGATGGTATAAATGGTGAACTTTTAGTGGACGAACCGGAAGTCCTTAAAAACATACATGGTATCATGGCTGAGGTCTGGAAAACAGAACAACTGCCAGAGGGCCTGATCTGTCCAATACGAAAGAAAGGAGACCCCCTAAACTGTCAGAATTACCGTGGAGTTACTCTATTAAACTCTGGGTATAAAGTTTTCTCAAGTATATTGCATGAAAGACTAAGACCCTATGCTGAGAAAGTGCGCGGACAATACCAATGTGGCTTCAGACCAGGAAAATCTACAGTAAATCAGATCCATACCATAAGACAGATATTGGAAAAAACGAAAGAATTCAGTGTAAATACCTTTCATCTGTTCGTTGATTTTGAAGCTGCATATGATAGCATCAACAGAGAGGAACTGATAAAAGCTTTGGAAGAGTTTGAGATACCACCTAAATTAATTGGACTTATAAAAGCTACCTTTAGTAGAGTAAAATGCCAGGTTAAACTACGCAATGGGAGGTCAACAACATTCAACACAAAGAAAGGCCTAAGACAGGGAGATGGATTAGCATGCACCCTATTCAATCTGGCTCTGGAAAAGGTGATAAGAGATTCTGAAATAGATTATAGGGGAACACTTTTCCACAAGTCTGTCCAAATCCTAGCCTATGCGGACGACATAGATATTATAGGCAGAACACCAAATGCAATAAAGGGAACCTTTGTTAGACTAGAAAATGCAGCACATAAAATGGGTCTCAAAGTCAATGAAAAGAAAACAAAATATTTGGAAATAACAGATACACCACGAAATGATGGTCATTTTATTATAAATAACTATAAGTTTGAAAAGGTTAAAGAATTTAAATATTTAGGAACAGTCATTACGGAGGAAAACAATCTGGGGAAAGAAATTCACCATAGATTGATGCTAGCAAACAGAGGCTTCTTTGGGTTAAAAAAGCAGCTGAGCTCCAGACTCCTTAGTCTTAAAACGAAAATAAAATTATATAAAACCCTATTAAGACCCGTTGCCATATATGGATGTGAATCTTGGGCTCTGACAAAAACTCAAGAAAGTAAACTGGCCGTATTTGAGAGAAGAGTCCTGAGGAAAATCTTTGGCCCGGTATGTGAGAATGGCAACTGGCGTAGCAGGTATAATGAAGAACTCTATAAGGTGTATGGTGATTCTGATATAATAAAGGTGATTAAAGCTTCAAGAATTAGATGGTTGGGACACCTCTACAGGGAACAAGAGTCGGACATAGGACGCAGAGTTACATTTAATACATTGGATGGTAAAAGAAGAGTAGGAAGACTTAATACAAGATGGATGAAATGTGTGGAGCGGGATTTGCAAGTAATGGGAGTTCGGGGATGGAGGACGAAGGCATTGGAGAGGAATGAGTGGCGGCGTATTGTTGGAGCGGTCAAGGCCTGCACCAGGCTGTAGCACCATTGATGATGATGATGGATAAAGGAAACAAATTAGTAATTCTAGACAAAACCAATTATGACAACAGCATGTTGCAATTGATTCAAGGGGAGGATTTTACGGAATTAAAGAGCGACCCTACCATGAAAACGACGAGATTGGTCACAAACACAGTCAAGAGCTTGGGTAAGATAATAACTAAAAAAGAACAGAAGAAATTATTAACAGATAACCCTACTGCCCCTAGAATTTACGGACTTCCGAAAATTTATAAACCCGGGAGTAAAATGAGACCGATTGTCAATTGCATAGACGCTCCATCATACTCAGTAGCTAAATGGCTAGTTAAAAGATACCATGAATTCCCCCAATTTGAAAGCCTAGCAATTAAAACTCATTCGAGTTAGTAGAAAGGTTAAAAACAAGAACCATGTCAACAAATGAAATGTTGGTATTTTTTTATGTAGAGTCCCTGTTTCCAAGTGTTCCTAGAGATAAGGTGCTACAACATCTAAAAACTTGGCTTACAACAGTGAATATCACCCAAGAAGAAATAGAGGAGTACATGACTCTGACAAAAATGTGTGTGAATGAGACATGGTTCATGTTTAGAGGAAAATTCTACAGACAAAACAAAGGGTTACCAATGGGCAATCCGCTTTCCCCATTTTTAGTGAACTTGTACATGAGCTTTCTGGAAATACAGGTCACAACAGGCTTCCCCTACATTTTCAAAACCTGGTTTAGATATGTGAATGACATATTTGCAATAGTCAACAAGAATCAAATAGAGGATGCTAAAAAACTGCTTAATTTACAGGATGCGACAATAAAATTTACAGTTGAAATTGAAACCGAAAACAGTTTGCCATTTTTGGACTTAAAAGTTATCAGGAACCAGCAACATCTTGAATTTGGTATCCACCAAAAAGAAACTAACGTTGACAATTACATAAAACAAGATGGATTTAACCCAAGATCACACAAACATGCAATATTGACCCATAGACTGGTTTACGTCCCGCTCAGTAACAAAGAATATGAAAAAGAGTACCAACAAATAATTAACACGGCAGGTAAGAATGGTTTTGGAAAACTGTTGGTGGATAAGAAAATAGATAGATACAAGAAACAGAAAAACATGAGAGCAATCACTACTACACTAAATCCTATAAAAGAAAAAACTCGTTTTGGAAAGATGACATTTCACACTTGGGCAAATCACAAATTCAAAAAGATCTTCAAAGAACATAATATACAACTAGCTCATCAGAATTGAAAGACAAAATTCCGTCAGGACAAAAATCAGGCATCTATAAGATAAAGTGTAATGATTGCGACAATGTATACATAGGCAAAACAAAAAGGAACCTCAATACGAGATGGAAAGAGCACCACAGGAATATCAGACAAGGGGAAACTGATAAGTCCGCAGTAGCTTCACATGTCTGGAATTCGGACCATTGCGTGATAAAAGAAGCAGCCTTATTGAAAAACCTCCATTACCCAGTTGAATTGACCATATGGGAAAAGATCTTTATTCAAATACATAGGAATAACCTCCAAAATTTCGACATCCCGGAGGAGAACGAATTGGGGCTGATCGGAAAATTCGTGAAACCACCGCAGCGCCATCAAGTGGTACAGGATGGAAGTTCAGCAGTGGGACATAGTCTAACGATGGGTGGAATGTCCACTTGAAAGCCGGCTAACCAGTAAGTAGTCCATTTAATGAAGTACAGAGTGCTCTTGAAGATAATGTGTTTAATACAGCACTCTTGTTTGTCATTACTTTATTTTTGCCATGTAAACTCCCACTTACATGTCTAGATTTACTATGTACACTTCTTATGTTAAACTTATGCAATGATTTAATTAGCACACAAAATATTTACAGGAACTCACTTCCTTTTCAGCAAATGACATTTTTAAAAACTATCAAACATTAGAGAATAATAATAATAATAATAATAATAATAATAATAATAATAATAATAACAAAAACAATAATAATTATAACAAATACTATTATAATTATAATTATAATTAGGGACCGGATTTTTAGGTTTTTAAAAACACTGTTTTAGGTTTTCCATTAGGTGAAATAGTTTTTTTTAGGTTTTTTGTCAAAAATATCGTTTTTGGGTAGAATAATTGGTTTATGCCCGGTTTCTACAAACTTGTGAATTACCTATGGGTAAATTACCCATGGACAAATTAGTTCCATTTAACCTACAATGGTATAATGAGCAAGGCCTTGGAGTTGTACAGTTAATTTAATTCAGAAGGCTTTGATTCTCATTGTTATTGATCCTATGAAAGGTTAAATTTTATCCAGCCATCCATGAAAGGACAAATTAACCCAAAGATTTACCCTTGGACAGATCTAGCCCGAGTTTGTAGGAACATTTTTTCTGTCATTTTCATATTATCTAGAGACTCGCCACAAGTGTAAGTGATTGCTATCTTTAAATTATTTGTGTTTGTGTGGTGTTATTCTTGTGTAAATTGTGTAAATTCTGTGCATTAGATAATTTACCCATAGGTAATTCGCGAGTTTATAGAAACCGGCCATTAATGAATTTGAATGTGCTACACAGAATTCAATACATAATACTTGTAAAGTTTAACTTAACAAAATTGACTTAAATTTGTGTAAACTTGCTTTAGGGCAATTGAAGAAAAAAAGCATAAACAATCAAAAGAAGCAGTAATAAACTCGACTTCATTTGTTTCGGCATAATAATACATCTTCTTAAACCTCACACTGTGACCACTCAGTATGAATAAGAGGGTAGTAAATAAAGGCCAACAAGCGCTTTAAAACACGGAAATCTATATCCTTGTTCATACACGGCAACAATGGTTGTTCGTACGAATATTTGAAAAGGATTACGCCGGTAACTCTTACACTTTCTCTCTTGATACTGTCCATCCTAGACGACAATGGGTTGAACGAAACGCTGGTGGTATGAATTTCAACCTGACAAAAATTGTCTCTCCGCAAAATATCGATTTCACAACTGAGAAATTTAACAAAAAAGATGAAAAGTAGCCTAAATTAGATATTTTAGGTTATATATCCCGTTTAGGTATATTTAGGTTTTTATACACCATTTAGGTATTTTTAGGTGCCACAGAATTAATGTGGGTGAATCCTATGGTCATGATCGAAAAAGTGTATGAGCGCTTTTTGTTTTGGAAGTAAGGAAAAAAATAGGTAAAAACCTAAGAATCCGGTCCCTAATTATAATAATTATATTATATTATAGATGTTTTATTTAAACTATTGTTTATATGTTACCCATTTTTTACCATCATTTGAACTATTGTCAAAAGTGATTGATTGGTATGCTGTGTCTATGGCAACTTGCTTGAAGCAAGCAGCTGATTTTGTTCAATAAAATGTAGTCTCTTCTCTTTATATACCATATAATTAATTATTATTATAATCAACTTTATTGGTTAACTAGCTTAAATGGCCCGGCGTCGCCCGGGTTTGGTATTTTGTAGTACTTTGGACTTTGGATGGAGGACTTTGGAGGACTTTCGATGTTGAAACTCTATGTCCTTATATAATATGTATGTAGAATTCGAAATGAGGAAGAACGACATATGGCACTCAGACTATTCCCTCAGAAAACGCTAGATATAGCTTTTTATGGCTCATGGAGGATGTCGAATGTTGCATTCCATTGCTTCTACATACCATCCCTGGGAGGAGTGCAAATAAGAAGAAAAAGAAATTCCTGTTACATAAGAGTCTTGACAGAAAATTTTATTTCTCACGCTCATATTACCATACAACCGTTTCGGGTCTGGAAAAAAAAAATCAATATGACTTTCATATTTTCCTTCCCAAAAACCTGGGACATAATATACTGCGTGCGTAGGACTGAAAATGTTCCATCCCATTTTGTCTTCTTTTAGATGCTTAGGGCCTCTGATAAACATCCCTAAGGTGCTTTGCAGATGACAAGTCCTATGTCCTTCAACTGCATAGATACGCGGTCCAATCAGAGACGGCGAGACGGAGGGAAGACTCTCATTGCTAGCGGCAGTCTTTTAGCCCGTACACGTGATTGGCGGTGAAGGAAAAGACTTCTCATTTGAAAAGTACTGTAGGCCTATTTCTCAACTAATACAAAGCCTACAGCTATGAGTGACGTATCAGTGGATAGGATTTGTTACCGACTTCCGATATAGCATACTCACTGGCACACACTTAAATTGTCCCTGCAATACGCTCGCTTATTCTACATCAAAATGTGAAGTGAGAAAATGATATTTTCCATGTCGAGGGTAGAGAAAGTTATGTGACTGCTTTATTTTCGTGGATTTTATTCGTCAAGAATTATTTTCACAGTTATGTATTAAATACTTCGATAGTATCAGCATTTGTTAAAGCCCAGTATTATAATATAGTATCCAAAGCCCCATGTAAACATCGTAAACAATACTTTCGTAATCAGCCAAATCGGTCAAGCCGTTCTCAAGTGATGCGGCAACAACCCTTTTGTAAATTCATTTTTATTAATATAGATGATATAATAATAATAATAATATAAATTAATTATTATTAAAAACAATTACTATTATAAAACATTAAATACAATAGTTGCATTATTAATACAATATTACTGTTATTATTAATCAATAATAATAATCACTTAACATAAATCATTCCATAATAATAATAAATTATATAATATAATATTATCATATAATACAATTATTATTATTATTATTATTATTATTATTATTATTATTATTATTATTATATAATACTAGTTTAAAAGGTCTGGCGTCACCCGGGTCTGGGAACAACACTTTGAAAATATCTTAAATCAACAGAGAACGAGTGTAGCACATGAAGCAACCACCGGACAGTACAACATCAATGTCAATAACTTCACAGTGAAGGAAATTCGAGACACGCTAGCTTTACTGAAAAACAAGAAGGCATCAGGACCGGATGACATTTTCAACGAACACCTTAAAGCAGCACCTGACATACTAATCCCAGCCATTACAGATATTATGAATCTATGCCTCCACACAGGAAACATTCCCGCGGCTTGGAGGCGGTCTACAATAAAGATGCTATACAAAGGGAAAGGCAATCCACATGATCCCAACTCCTATCGAGGGATTGCACTCGAAAACAACCTGTTCAAACTTTTGACGAGGTTGATGACTAGGAGGTTAACTCAAGAACTTGACAACAAGATCCCAGAGGAGCAGTTCGGCTTCAGAAGAGGCAGGAACACAATGCAGGCGATCAAAAATCTCATAGAAGACATAGAAGAAAGGCTAAGATTCCCACGCGGCAAATTCCATGCAGTGTTCATAGACTTTTCCAAAGCTTTCGACCGACTGAAAAGGAATATCATCTGTCACAAGTTACAGCAGATGGTAGAGGAAAACAAGGAACTCAGTGCTCTGACTTACAATATTCTGACCAACAACTATGTCACAATCTCGGACAGTGTAACAACATCCAAAGAAATAACACAGACAAACGGTGTGCTGCAGGGAGATCCCCTTAGCCCTCTGTTGTACAATGTAGCCACACATGACGTCGTTCATGCAATAAGAGAGGAAGCAGAAGATCTTAGGGTTTACGTCTACGCAGACGATATCGTGGTAGGATCACACAGCATTGAGGAGCTACAGAAGGGGATAAATGCATTGGTTAAATGGGCAGGAAACAACGAGCTTCAGATAAACGCAGAAAAGACTGAACACATGGTCTTCAGGAAGGGAGGTCACCCTTCCTCTAAGGACAAAATTTACCTTCACCAAGAACCATTACGGACTGTAAATAACTTTAGATACCTGGGCCTAACATTGCAGACTACAACATGCTCATTTAGAATCCACACCATGCAAAGAGCAGCAGCCGCAACGAAAGCTATATATGACATCAAAACAATCTCCAGACTCTCCCTGAGAACCGCCATGGCCCTCTTCGAGACCAAGATAATCCCTATCCTCACATATGGACTGGAGGTAACATGGGAGAAACTAAGTTACACAGATCTCCTCCGCATGGAAAAAGTCAAAGCCCGCTTCCTGAAGGCCGCCCTCGGAGTCTCCAAGTATACAAAGTCAAGGCTAGTATACGAACTTGCACGTGAACCTTTCCTAATCGAAGACCTGAGATGGAAAAGTGACCTGCCTTCAACAAGAAATTGGAGGAAGCTGTTAGAGGACAGAGAGAGGAAAAGAAGGGAGATATGGAACGACTTTTACTCTACAGAGGCAATGACAAATAGGTCATGGACGGATACAAACCAGGAACTACGTCACTTCGTAAATTCTATGGCAGTGCATGGCTACCATCACAAGGTGTGCAAGGCTAAATATTACCATGACCCAGGCCCGGACTGTCTATGTAAACTCTGTGACAAATTATGTGACCGTTATCATGTGTTACGTTGTGAAATGCGAGTGAATTCGATAATCGACTATTGCACAAACTGTCACCAATAACTTTTGCACGATTTGTGCGCTTTCCTTTCTTATTATTTAAGGTCTTTATATAGGTATTTAGAATTTGAAAAGGGGGAAGAACAACTTATCACACACAACTATTCCCTCAGAAAATGCTAGATACGCTATAGCTATAGCTATAGCCAGAACCCTGAACTAAGCAACTTCCCCGGAATTTTCTGTAAACTATCTTTCATAAGAAGCATATTCCATGTTAAATAAATGTTAACATTACCTTATCAACTTCTCTAGCGTTTACAATAACATGAGATATCCATTGCCTTCCATAACGATCGTGATGATATTATTTCCAAGGTATGACAAAAATAGACAAAGCCTTCTGCAATTAATTTGACAACTGAAATGTATTACTGAAAACTGATGCTTCGAAAGCGCAAGAAATGCATGTCTCATTCCCGTTTTCACTCATAACTCGCGAACGAAAGCTAAAATTAAAAATGTAGTATGCCAGAAACCTTCCCGGGAATGTACTCAACAACTTCCTAAAGTTTCATGGCGATTGGATGAATGGTGTAGTAATGAATAAAGGACAGACACACATACATTCATTTTTATATATATAGATTATGTAATATGTGTCCATGTGTCAGCCTGGAGCTGAGTCTACTAGGGATGCCATTTTGATGAGGAAAGATGAGGTAGTTCAGAAACTAGCAATCTAGATCAGAGGTATTTTTATGCCCTAGATACAACAGTTGGTAAGTTAAGATTTTTTTTTATTGTGTTACCAGTGTGTATGCATATGGACTGAAACAAGAAATGACTGATAAAGATATTTTGAGAAGAAAGACTCATTAGTAAATTTGTAAAGGGGGAAGAACAACTTATCACACACAACTATTCCCTCAGAAAATGCTAGATACGCTATAGCTATAGCCAGAACCCTGAACTAAGCAACTTCCCCGGAATTTTCTGTAAACTATCTTTCATAAGAAGCATATTCCATGTTAAATAAATGTTAACATTACCTTATCAACTTCTCTAGCGTTTACAATAACATGAGATATCCATTGCCTTCCATAACGATCGTGATGATATTATTTCCAAGGTATGACAAAAATAGACAAAGCCTTCTGCAATTAATTTGACAACTGAAATGTATTACTGAAAACTGATGCTTCGAAAGCGCAAGAAATGCATGTCTCATTCCCGTTTTCACTCATAACTCGCGAACGAAAGCTAAAATTAAAAATGTAGTATGCCAGAAACCTTCCCGGGAATGTACTCAACAACTTCCTAAAGTTTCATGGCGATCGGATGAATGGTGTAGTAATGAATAAAGGACAGACACACATACATTCATTTTTATATATATAGATTATGTAATATGTGTCCATGTGTCAGCCTGGAGCTGAGTCTACTAGGGATGCCATTTTGATGAGGAAAGATGAGGTAGTTCAGAAACTAGCAATCTAGATCAGAGGTATTTTTATGCCCTAGATACAACAGTTGGTAAGTTAAGATTTTTTTTTTATTGTGTTACCAGTGTGTATGCATATGGACTGAAACAAGAAATGACTGATAAAGATATTTTGAGAAGAAAGACTCATTAGTAAAAAGAAAGTCAGGGATATTTATGTTTTAATTTCACAAGCATGATTATAAAACAAATTTATGTCAATTAATCTACACCGTTTTTTCCCCACTTTTAATTTTTTTATGTGTGGTTTCAGGTTGGTGGTGTGTATAATTTTTTTAAATTATATTTCCTTGCATTCTTTTGTGAGAGTGGTATTCACTTTTTTATCACCCAGACTAGAGATGATTTTCTTTACAGGGTGTGTGTTTTCTTTTGTGTGTTACTATGCAGCAGGGAAGACAGAGGAACATGTGGGAGCAATATATCTTCTTCCTCGACTATTGCCATGCATACATCTCACAAATTAGAAATAAATTGTAAAGGGCTTATTTGGCTGAAATGAATAGTGCAGTGGGCCATCTGCTAAACTCATAACACGTATCAAATAGAAGTCGCGACAGCACAGGTCACACAGTCAGAAATTTCTCTGAATGACTCCTTATTGAAAGTGTAAATGTTAAGTAGCGAAATTGAGTTCCTGATGTAAGGGAAATTAATATGGAGATAATCATTTGTAAAGCCAGAGAGAGGAATTGGATGACAAGGGAAATAGGAGATTCATATATATATATTTATATTTATAGAGTGAGGATATACAGTGAGTCCCACGCAAGAGTTGGCCAATGACGCAGGTTTCTGCGTTATGGCAGACACAGCTCCAACTCCCGAGCGATCGGGTGAATTATCTACACAAATGAATCCGCGATCGGTGTAATGATTCAGGTTCTCACATTTACAGTTAAAATTACAATAAAAATAACCATGTACCTCATCACAAGAGATGTTGGAAATGCTCTCCTCTTGCATCCACACAATACTGCCACCTTTTTAGGAAATTTTCTTTCACACGCCTAAGTTCACCTTCCGAGACAGAGTTAATTTCTCTTGTGAAATTGACTTTAAGTTCTTCTAACAGTATGTGACTATTATTTATGGGGAAACTTGAAAAATAAAGTGTATTGGTCAATTTCCCAAACATTAGAAGAACTTAAAGACATTATCACAAGAGAAATTAACTCTTGTCTCGGAAGCTGAACTTATGCGCGTGAAAGAAAATTTCCTAAAAAGGTGACCAGTATTGTGTGGATGGAAGAGAAAAATATCACATCACTTGTGATGTATGTGGTTATTTTCATTGTAATCACGGCTTTTTTTGCATAGATATTTCACTCAATCGCTTGGGAGTTAGAGCTGTGCCCGCCGCAACACAGAAACCTGTGTCATTGGCCAACTCTTGTATTACATGTATTATTACATGTCTGAAGTCTGCTCAAGCAACTGAGACTGAGTATTGACCAGAGAGGAGTAAAAATTTGAATTGTGCAGAGTAGCATTTCATATAATGGTTTATCAGTTGTTTTGCAAGTTAAAAACAGAAGCAGTTGGTTTTTTAAAGTTTATACAATAAGGAAGTTATGATACAAGCCTCTACGGAAAGTAGTATGTAATTTTGTCTGCCACCTGTATTGCAGCGAGAGAAGAGCACTGAATTGCACATGGCTCTCTTTTGGAACACATAGATACAGAAGAGCAAAGTCTAGATTTGTATGTATGCACAATAAGATGTGTCAGCTCACATCGCAAGGTTAAGTAATCAAGTGTTTAAATCATCCATTCATTGTAAGTGTTGTAAGTGCTACTCTGTTGTGAAGAATTATTAGTATGAGACACTCCCAGAAGTGGCAGAAACAATAAACATTAAAAAATGACGCTCACAAATCTGTAGATTAAAAATGCTGCCACACCTGATAATATATTACAGAAAAACAACAAATTTTAAGGGGAAATGGTGGCAGACACGCTTTTCTCAAATTTTTATATATACCATGGTGAATTATTATGTAACTGACAAAATTTGTCTAAAACAGAATTAAATTACATATCTTGAAATTAACTTATTTAAATACCATACTTACAGCATTAACATCAGCATCTGAGACAGAGTCAACGGCAGAAGCAGTATAAGAGCCTGAAAGCACATTTCCAAGCAACAAGGCCTGGATGCCAATATCTGAAGCATGGGTCTCGCTGCTTTCCTCAGAGAGTAAGATATCAGCTTTAAGCTGAGCCTTGCCTCGTGCTATGTCAGCAGATGGCACACTTCCGGCTTTCAAAACTTTAACAGCATTTTCTACCACCTGCAAATGAATTCAAAGGAACAAGATTGAAACTGATAATTGTGACAAAATAAGAGAATATTTTGACAGAAAATTTCACAGAAACTAATGGACAGCAGATCAACTGCATAACAAAACCAGACCTCACTCCTATTGACACTATTGGGTCTTAGAATATTTTTAAATATGAAGGGAACCCCCTCCATAAAAAAATAAAAAAATAAATAAAAAATGATGAAAGATGTCATAATATACCTATCAAAACAAAAACAAGTCTATTTTACCATTACTTTAAAATATACATTTTACTTTCTTGCATATATGTAGTATAGAGTAAGTATTGTAATCGTGACAAAATATCAAAAATGAGATAACACCAGAAATACATGTTTCACGATGCCTAGAAACCGAAAAAAGTGTTTTTGGAATAACATGTCTGTCTGTCTGTCTGTCTGTCTGTGGACAAGTACAGCAGGTAAATGATTCATTGTATTTACTTCATTCTTTGAATTAATGACTTTTTCGGAATTTTATCGAACAGCCCAGAATTTGAGTGAAATATTAAGGGGACTTCTCATGAAATTTTTTTTGAAAAATTGGTTCTAATGATTTTAATAAAAATTTAAAATTGAAAACTCTTATCTATGACTAACAGAATGGCTATATCCATTTTTCTGCAAAAATGACTTAGAGGGTAACTTACTTTACTCGTATCCATTTTCAATTTTTCTAGGCTATCACCATTACATTGGGCGATACATGGAAACTTAGCACAGTCAAGTTGTAGAGAAAATTAAAAAGAGCAATTTTGTTAAATACATTTCTTTATAAAATTAAGAGGTATCAAAATAAAAATGAAATAACATGACTTAAATGCGAATTTCAGATTACATTTTGATTAAAATATGAATATTCTTCTGTTGCCCATAGTAACAAGAATATTATAATCTAATTATTGTTGTGAAATGTAGTCAGTTTACCACAGTCTAATGAACACACCAAAATCAATGAGAATGAGGTGGTATAGGGTCATAGGGTAGCGGTCCTGGGTACAAATCAAATTTTGTGTCCACCCAAATTGAGCAGTAGGCTCTTGTAATAAACTCATTTGTGCAGCATTTGCTTCTTTTGTTTGGCTATATCTCAATGTATCCTGCATTTTTGCCTTTGAGATTGAGGGCTAGGCTTTAACACGTACATGCGAGAAAGTTTGTGCCACATATTTTTGCATCATTTATTAGAATTATGCGATAGTAAAGTTGTAATAGTAAAGGAAAATAAACAGTTTGTTTAATTTATCATTTAATATTGGAATAACAATGATTTATAAAATTGATGAGCCTTTAATAGCTATAACCACTATGTACTACCTGCGTGCGATTTCTTGGGTGCTGGTTTTATGGGGGAGTGAGGGTCGGGGGGGAAGAAAATATAGATAGCTAGTCCGCCAGTCTTTCTGCAGTGTTGTCAACCAAAGAAACCACATTTCAGCAGAATCGCGCGTATGGTAAGCGTGTGAGGTATGTGGACAAACAATAAATTGGATGAAGAATTGGATCATTACTTCTGATGAATCATCCTTGCTATTTTATGTAGTGACATTTAACATACAACGATTTTAAAGCAGTCCAATAATATAATGTGTTGACGGTATTGCGTAACAATGAGGGTTTGGTTATCAAATAAGTAATTTTCCTCCGGAAATAGAATATTATATAATATAGGCTCAACATTTTTACACTAGATGACTAGTTTTAAGCATAAAGAAGAGTCTTAGCAGAACATGCTTCATCATTTCGTGTTGTAAAATGTAAGAGAGGTAAGGGATCTAAAACTATAGGCCTAATTTTAAAAGTATTTAATACGTTTTGTGAAAAGTTTGCTCAACCTTCAGTCCAAGAAACTGACATCAGAGTTCACGGTAGTGTGAAAAATTAGCACATACGGAATTCTTAAAAAGATGAGGAAAGTGTTGGATGTACAATGACATGTTTGTGAAATCAGTAATTCGCAAAATTGTATTTTTTCCCCATTACTCCATGTGTCAGAAAAGATAATGTAAATAAATAAATAAGGATCCTGAGGCAGAATGAAAGATTCGTATTGAAGCCACTAGATGTCAGGGTGTATAGCGTACTTCGTGTTTCATTGTTGTCAGCTCTACCTACGAAGTTGAACAAAACCTACCGAATGAGGACTAGGGAGCCGAGCGCCCAATAAATCGCACACGGGTAGTAGTCAATTCTTGTTTTAAAGAAAACTTTTCCAGAAAGTTTGCCAACATCTTGGAACTGTTCCATGTGCTCCACCAGCAGTCCTATAACACCTATACTTTTAAGATTGTATTTGTCGAAGGAATATGGTACAGTAGAGGCAGTGGCGTAGGAAGGGGGTGAAAAGGATGCAGGCCTCCTTGGGTGTCATTACTGAGGGGGTGAACAAATAGCTAAATATGTGTTTTATATAAATAAAATAGCTAAATATGTGTTTTATACGAGGGTCATGCAAAAAGTAAGTTTCCCTATTTTCTTAAACAGGGGAAAATTTTTGTGGGACTCTCATATTTTGAGGGATTTTTATTACATATGTAGTGGCAACACTGAACCTGTTACCATTTCTTTACAACAATTAGTTTGGCATCAGTAGCTTCTTAACCATGGAGACACCCTTACTCTCTCACCCCACCATCGAATTGTGTTCTGTGATCTGTTTTCACCATGCTAAAGGAAAAAATCCAACTGAAACCCACCCAGAAATTGTTTCTGTGTATGGCGCGGGTGCGATGAGTATCCAAATGATGCGAAAATGGTGTTCTGCTTTCGCAGGGGGCTGTCAGAATGTTTGTAATGAACCGCGCTCCGATCGTCCTTCGACCGCCACTGAGGGGGACGGTGTGCAGTGCGGTTCAGAGACTGTTGAACATGATAGGTGCCTCACCCTCGATGGTATTGTTGCTGCCTTACCTCCCCACATTGAAATCAGTCGCAGGTCAGTGGCTAACATCTTAAAAAAGAATTTGGGAATGACAAAAGTGTGTGCACGTTGGGTCCCCAGCGAGAAAGACAGTTGAGCTGCTTGAAAAGTTAAATTGGGACATTCTTCCACATCCACGCTACTCCCTAGACCTTGCCCCAAGTGACTACTACCTGTTTCCGAAGTTGAAAGTTCACCTGGGTGGACAGCACTTTCACAAAGATGACAAACTCAAGATGGAAGTCAACCAATTTCTGAAGGAGGTGGCGCAAGCAGAGTATGAGGCTGGAATGAAAATGCTTGTACCACGGTTACAAAAATGCATTGAGAAAAACTGTGACTATGTAGAAAAATAGTTCTTGAGTCGAAGAATCGAAAAATAAAAGAATTTTTTCGATATATCCTGTAGTTTTTTTCTAAAAATAAGGGAAACTTACTTTTTGCACAACCCTCGTATAAATAAAAATCATGCGAATGGTGCAAAATCAAGAGCTCCAGAGCATTTGAACACTACTGCTGTAAATAAAAATGGCTCACATTTTAAAAAGAATGATAATATTTAAAACAAGTTTAAAAACTTTCAACACAACCAAATAAGTTACAAATTGCAACATTTTAATTCCGTCAACAATCGCAGCAAAATATGGCAGATCTCGATTCTGTGTAAAGACGAGCTTATGGACAAGAGGGAAGGAGTGTTTCTTTCTGTCGGTGTCTGTCTCCAGTTTTTACTCTCGAGAAGACATTAACAATCAGTAACTTACCAAATATCATTCACCCTATCCTACCCACTACCAAGTCGAATAACCACCCCACTTCATTCTGTCAACTTTCATTGTGCACCATTGAAGCTTAGAAGTACCACGAGGAATTAATTTTTGTTACATTTTCACTTCATTGATTCACTGTGATCACCCTCTTCTCTATGATAGTGAGTTTGGTAAGCAACATAAGCTTTATAATGTTATGATGCTATGAGAATTGCCAGTTACATAATAAACAAAAAGGTTATCCAACCTTATGCCAATGCAAATGCGCAATTTTCTAAAATTGCTCTACTGCTCTCCTAAGCCAAAAGGGCATATTTCAACATTTCATTGTGCCAAATTTTCTTAGCATTTTACATCGATACATTTTACATATATACATTATATATTATACCTAGGTATAGGCCTACATTGAATACAAATATTATTGCCTATGTAGAGGGTTATTATGGCTCCTAAATAACAATAAAGATTTTCAGCGACTCTCAATAAATTGTCAATTTTCATCATAATAGTCATTGTAGTTCTGTAGTGGTGAGAGATGGAGCTCTCAAAATGGTTCCATTTGATCAGGAGTGTTAAAAATAGTATTCAATGACACCAAACAATATTACTTTTGAAGAACTATATAATATAGCCTACTTCAAAATACATCATATAATTTTCTAATGTGCAACTTATATATAATACATACGGTACTATTTATATGTACAAA
Organism: Ectobius pallidus; assembly: GCA_964059195.1. NCBI lineage: Eukaryota > Metazoa > Arthropoda > Insecta > Blattodea > Ectobiidae > Ectobius > Ectobius pallidus. The sequence continues at coordinate 39,932,054 of CAXKWD010000007.1, read as the reverse complement.
TACGTATATATTGGCTTTTATATAGAATTAGAGCAGTGGAGTAACGAAAAATACGAAAGTTTAGTTTTTCTGCAAAATCTCGGAATTTACACATAAAGTTAAAATTGTTCTAACTTTAGTATGGTTAAAGATAAATAATGAAATAACATATACCGATATTCTTAAAGAAAATTTAATGCTCTAGCACTTTATTTCTGATGACTTTTTCGTATGACGAAGGGCCGAAGAGTTAAGCCGCGTTCACACCTGTGCAACGTTGCATGCGCACAAGAGGCTTGCGCCTGGCAGGTGGAGATGCAAGCCGGGGCATGCAACGGTGCAGGGTGAGGCATGCGTGGAATCTGTGCGCACGGACCTCCTTGCGCCGGTGGACGTAGGCGCAAGTAGCTCCCCATTTGAAACGGGGAGCTACGTGCAACAGTCATGCGTCTTCCAAGGCTCTGCTCTGATTTTTCATTATGGCGGAGTGGTCTAATGAAAAGAATATTGAGTTCGTGGAGGATTATCGCTCGTATCCATGTTTGTGGATGGCTAGCTCCCCGGACTACAAGGACAGGACAAAAAGGAGCGATTCCTTACAGTTTCTAAGGGACAAATACGCTTTGGGAACAACGAAAGCGGTGCTAAATAAAATAAAAAGCCTCCGATCATACTTTCGTAGAGTCCAGCAGAGTAGAGCAGTGGTATTATTTCAATGAATAGACCTTTTTAGGCTTTTTAAACAAACGAGTTTAGCCGTCTTCATAAAACATAATAATGGACACTAATAAGACACCAAAAATTGTTTATAATTTTGACAGAGTTATTCTAGTTCTCTCCCCCCCCCCAAATAAGCAAGTAACTATTCCTTATATTGGCACTCGAAAAATAGCATAAACAATTGAGATATTTACCCTTTTTAATGATACAATTATTCAATGCTCACTCAATTAACTTCCTATCTACTAAAATAAGTTGACTGAAATTGTTTCTATATATACATTTCAAAGTATTTCAGACTGCTCAAGTTTCATTTCCTGCGATAGTTACAATAAACAATAACACGTGTGAATTGATTCAACCGAGGGAAGAACTGAGGTCAATGATAACAACGTTGCTTTTGTTTTGGAAAGCAGAAGCCAAGGCCGACTTGGTTACATCAGTTAACATAAACACTGACTTAATGGTTTATTCCTTTGATGCCACCTGCCCATGCAATGAATAGCTGCACTATACAAAGACAGACAAAAAACCGATATATAGCCTACATTATTAATTTCAGTGCGTTGTATAAATTTATTTGCATTACATCTTTTCTTAAAATGCACTAATTCACATTTATTTATTTTCTTTTGTATTAATTGGAAAATCTATTTAAAAATAGTGTTTTTCTGCAAAAGTCCTCTTTAGCCCCTAGTCTAGTGGTTGCTGACTACGGACCCGCAAGTCTGGGTTCGAACCCCGGTACCTCCTCAAATTTTTCTGAGGTAGGGCCAACTGGAACGGGGTGCATTCAGTCTCGTGACACCAACCGAGGAGCTAATTCATAAAGAAGTAGCGGCTTCGGTTCAGTAAGCTGGCAACAACTGCAGTAGGATTCGGCATGCTGACCACATGCCCTAATCCTGCCAGCTACCTATTCAAAATGTGACAATTATTACGCTCATATTATTGGTAATTAATAATAAATAAAATTATATTTGGAAGAAAGCAGTTCGTTCGTTGAAAATGCCACTGTTCGAAATAGTACCTACTGGTGATCAGAGTTGTTCCTACTGCTTACATTTTCGAACGATATTCTGGAAATGAAAGATTGATTGCCATGACCAATTTTACTGCTGTTTGACTTTCATATTTTTGTGAAAGGTCAACTACATTGCCAACTTTGTGATTACAATACAATTGAATTTTCTTCTTACGGTTTCGTCTTTGTCGCAAAATAACAACAGCTGCAGCAGCAGCAGCTACGGCACCTAAATCCACATTTCATCTGCGCACTTCTAGCAGGTGTGAACAGAAAGAGGTATGCGCCTACAATAATGGAGCCGCAAGAGACTAGGTGCATGCGTGAGCTTGCACCGTTGCATGCGCAGATGCACTGGAGAGGCACGGCAACTAGGTGCAAGGCGCACAGGTGTGAACACGGCTTTAGAAGGTCAAATGTGGCAAAAAAGTGAGGCAGAATATATTTTTTATCAAAATCAGCAACTTTGAGTGCGAATATCTCGGAAACTATGGGATGTAGTGAAAAAAATTGAGTTAATCTTGTAGATAATTTTGTCAGCTTTAATTTTGTATCAAGTGGTCTTATTGCTAGGACCAATAGCTTCCTAGATATAAGAAAAAAACCGAAAAAAGGGACCTTCTATGAGCCTCCCTGCCCCTCACCTCCTACAAGTGGGGACTTTTAGTATCTTTTAGTATCTAACTACTCCAAAGTAAAACATTGTGTTCCTTCCATTTCCCTCTACATCCTCCTTTTGAGCATTCACCGACACATTCATCCGAGAACTTTTTCATTTGAATGAATACTGAATTGTTTATATTACTCAAGAACAGATTACTCGATTCTTAAAATAATTGATTCTGCCCATCACTAAGATAGTCTTAAGATCTGAATTTCTAACTATCAACATGCATCTGTCCCGTTCAGAAGATAGACATGAAGACTAGAATACTGATATAACGTTGAAACCACCATATACCCTCATTCATTTGTAAAAGGACACAAGAATAATAATAATTTGTGCGTAACTAAGATTGTAAAATTTAATAATTAACTTAAACAAATGTTATAAATTGTTGTAACAGACAACAACAGTCCTAGTAGGAATTATTAATCATAATTGTAAATATTACAAAATATTAATTGTAAATATTACTGTAGTTTTGCCTGCTTTCTTGCATTTACTAATTTCATGAACTCATCATCGAACCACGGTTTAATTGGTTTTAGTTTAAGCAGACCTAATTTTTCTTTTACAGCTACTTCAATATTGTCTTTAATGCATTCCCAGGTTTTAAATGGCTAAATAAGATGTTAAAAACTAAAAAGGTTAAAACTGTTTTTAATTAAAACAAGATAAAATGCTTAAACTACCGGTAATAATATGTAATTAATAGGGACCGGATTTTTAGGTTTTTAAAAACACTGTTTTAGGTTTTCCATTAGGTGAAATAGTTTTTTTTAGGTTTTTAGTCCAAAATATAGTTTTTGGGTAGAATAATTGGTTTAATGAATTTGAATGTGCTACATAGGATTCAATACATAATACTTTTGAAGTTTAACTCAACAAAATTGACTTAAATTTGTGTAAACTTGCTTTAGGACAATATTATACAATTGAAGAAAGAAAGCATAACAATCAAAAGAAGCAGTGAAAATAAGATTGCCTCACATTTCCTGGTTACAGTATTTTCAAGATTCTCAACTGTGAAGTTCTTCCTGTTATCTCTCAGTTAATAGTTATTAGGCTACTGTATCTAGACACTACCCTTCTCAGGATTCGAATCCGATGCTTCTAATATAGTGAGTAAAATACTTTATGGTTGGATGTGGGTAGTGTGAAACTGATTATTTTCATTTCTTCAGTTGTTAGGCATGCTAACAGATCAACTAGAGATGAAAACTTCCCCCTTTTCTAGAAAGGTAAATTATACTTGTAGGCTACGTGTTTCTGGCAGGCTTGACAAAATATTACTTTGCCATCTGTCGTGAAATTCAGGTCGTCGCCAATCCACTGCTGTAATAAATCGATTTAATTTGTTTCGGCATAATTAACACGTCTTCTTAAAACTCACAGTGGACCACTCAGTATGAATAACAGGGCAGTAATAAAAGCAAACAAGCGCTTTAAAAAACAGAAATCTATATCCTAGTTCAGACACGGCAACAATGGTTGTTCGTACGAATATTTTAAAAGGAATACGCCGGTACTCTTACACTTCCTCTCTTGATACTGTCCATCCTAGATGACAATGGGTTGAACGAAACGATGGTGGTATTAATTTGAACATGACAAAAATTATTGTCTCTCCGCAAAATGTCGATCTTAACTGACAAGCAAAAAAGACAAAGAAGTAGCCTAAATTAGATATTTTAGGTTTTATATCCCGTTTAGGTATATTTAGGTTTTTATACCCGATTTAGGTACTTTTAGGTGCCACAGAATTAATGTGGGTGAATCCTATGGACGTGATTCGAAAAAGTGTATGAGCGCTTTTTTTTTTGGAAGTAAGGAAACAAATAGGTAAAAACCTAAGAATCCGGTCCCTAGTAATTAATTTAACTATTATTAATGTAATACTAAAAATTACTTTTTAAATATCTGCTTACTTTTTGAATCTTGATCACAATTGCTAGTATATTGAAGGAAAAAACATAGCTTTACATTTTTAAATTTTTGTTTGTCATTTTTAACCCCATTGTATTGGTAAAGGAAATCGTTAGTGAACCGAAATCCCTGTTTCTTTATAATCAAATTAGAGGCATTCTTATCCCCATTTCTTTATAATAAAATTAGAGGCATTCTTTCGAAGCTTACACTTGCACCACTTGGCTCCACCAAGATGCCAAAAATAAAGTATTCTCATTTGAAAAGTGTTAAGTTTATGTGGTGGAGTTGGAAATGACAGGGATGATTCTATAGTATTCAAAAATTAAGCAAAAAGTGTTCCTAAGTTTTGAGGTTAAGAGATACAAACGTTGTAAGTAATAATAAATTAATTACTAGGCCTATGCTTTTTGCACCACGTTTATAAGTAAAACTTAAAAAACCTGTCTGAAAATGGTAAAAGACTAAAATAAAACAATTTTAATATATCTAAAAAACTAATACCAGGAAAAAAAAAAAAAAAACTTTTAATCTGGGCCCTAATCACTGTCCATTTACAGACCAGATTTCAGCAAATTACGAGCCACAACTGCCTTCTGGGCTGTTCGAGTCCACTGAGTTCAAGGGTGAACTTGTCTCAGGTGGTCTGTAACAACCCCGATTTCAATGAATCGCTCGATGGTCCGGTGCACGAATATGCAACTGATTTCTAGATTTCTTTAATATTTGGAAAATTTCACTTGCAGATTTTCCAACCATATGTAACACTATCACATCAACTGTATCTTCATAGACTCCCTATTCCATATGAAAAACTGAAAGTATAAATTTCCTAATTCACGTGCAAACTTACACAGGGTGTGAGGCAGCACAAGGGTACCTTCTTAACAGAAGAACTGGTTGTATAGCATATGTCGAAATTTGTAACAGTATTTATGTTACAACTATGTACTCTAGTTTCTTGGATGCTTTAGCTGAGAAGGAGCTCACTACATTTGATCTCAGTTGCTTTATTGAGAATACACATTCAACTTTTTTTAGTCTCCTGCACTAGAGGCAGCTGTGCATTATGTCGAAGAACTGCCCGAGACAACCTCAAACTGTTCTTTAGACTGTTTAGACGATGGCGTAACAATACTGCTTGGAAATGGTGTGCCGTATTGAGCCGGCATTCGGGTGCTGGGTTGGTTTTTTTTTTTTAAGGATACTACCTGAGACAGCCCTTAGGGCTAGGAAGATAAGTGTCGGCTCACTAGAATAATAAATATAAGAATCCGAAAGAAACAGGAAGCAGGAAATCCTAGCGTGCTGGGAAACAAACTTGCAGAGAGAGAGTATACTGGAATAACATTCTATATCTCTATATTTTCAAACAGAATTAACAAATAAACATACAACCATTAAATATCACAGCGTCCAATTGGATCAAAGGCAACAATATCATAAATCCTGCACAAATACCTGACGATTAACATATCATAACCCAACTACTGGAATAACCCTGACAAATAACTCTAAGAGCCGTTACATAAGATCTAACCCAATGAATAGCTAAGGGCAACTTCACTAAAGAGCAATCCAGGATCCGTGAGAGTTAATGATACTGATTGCTACTCCCAAAATATAGCACACATTTCCAAAGGTACAGATCACATGAATAGATGCCATAAGGGAATATAACCTTCGATCCTAACTAAGATGGCTAGAGAGTAACTATAAATAAAGGAGGGTACACTGAGATAGATATAAGATAATTCAGAGAATAAATATAAAGCTATCCTGAATAAGGGGTTAAGAAGCAATCAATTTTACACGCAATATGTGCTAGACTAAATTTTCCTAACATCTCAAGACTAATTGTTAAGTACAGTTTCCAGTACAGGAATAAGTTTAAGTGGATGAATAATAGTTTAACTGGCTAACAGTTACTACAGCACTGAGAGCATAACTAATTTTATTTTCAGAGGGAACTTGGCTAAGATAATTCCTAAGAATCTGGGCAATAATATACAAATGAAGTCACACAAATATCACAATTACTCCTTTGAATAATTTTTCTGATACAGCTTACAGTACTGGAAAATATTAAATTAGCATGAATAATAATCTAACTGGGTAACAGTTACTACAGCACTAAATACATGAGTAAATTATTTTCAAAGGGAACTTGGCTAAGATAATTCTTAAGCATCAGCCCAGTAATATGAAAATGAAGTCACACAAATTTTACAATTACTTCTTTGAATAATTTTTCAAATACCACTTACAGTACTGAAAAATGTTAAGTTAGCATGAATAATAATCTAACTGGTTAACAGTTACTACACCCCTGACAGGCTGAATAAATTATTTTCAAAGGGAACTTGGCTAAGATAATTCATAAGAATCTGGCCAATAATATACAACTGAAGCCTCACAATTTTTACAATTACTTCTTTGAATAATTTGTCAAACACAACTTACAGTACTGGAAAATATTAAGTTAGCATGAATAATAATCTAACTGGTTAACAGTTACTACACCCCTGACAGGCTGAATAAATTATTTTCAAAGGAACTTGGCTAAGATAATTCCTAAGCATCAGGCCAGTAATATGAAAATGAAGTCACACAAATATTACAATTACTTCTTTGAATAATTTGTCAAATACAGCTTACTGTACTGGAAAATATTAAAATAGCATGAATAATAATATAAACTGCCTAACCGTTCATAGCGGTTATATATAAATTTAGTATTACTAGCAAGTTCTAGAACAGGGGCATGACCTTCAAGATAAATGGCCCATTTTGCAAGTGTTCATAGACTATACATCTATTAATTAAGGGATAGTTTTAGATACTCGTGTCATTAATATCTCGACACTAAATAATCTCGCTATACAAAATTCACTCAGAAGGGACTAGAGTAGTTCCAGCAATACTTGCTTAGAGGGGTAGGTACAATGGCTGCAGACATGACGCCGCAACATCACGAGATATGACAACGTCTCTTATTTCAGGCAACTGAATTAGGACAAACGTAATTATTCTCATGACTTAAACCCTATACCACTTGGCGAGATTTCTTCCCTAACTTTAGCAAATGTGACTTTCATCGTGGCATAATAGACATAAGATAAACGGAAATGGTAATGAACTTAAATGGCTTGGCAATATCATAACTTAGTGGAGATTCCACAATTAAGTGCACGAATATAGAATGGTGAATTACATTATAAATTACTAACCCGTCCCGTGCACATACCTGGAAGGCAAATCCAGATAGCGAGGCCAGACATCGTAGAAGATTCTCCACAAACACTACTAGGCACAATTCTGTTCTGAAGGCTAAGAGAGACTAACTCGTCAGCCGGAATGGCCGACGCAACACAGACAAAAACCACGCACCGAGCATGCGCAGAAAAGACCGCAAGCGGAGAGAGAAAGAGTGAACTAAAGTGACTAAACACGTCATAACATGACGTATGTCACCGCATAATCATTGCATTTTTTCCTGTGTGAAAACAGGCTTACAGTAGACATTGTGCATACAGTTAACAAACCTTACAATGAAAGAAAAACGTATTATTCAACTACCAGAGCACTTTAATATTTACAGTTACAGAATTATTAAACTGCATGTGCATGAAATTATGTCAATCGTCAAATCAACTGGCAGAAAGATGATCGATCCGAAAAAAGTAAGAATTACTTTGTATTATTGTGTTGACCAGTAAATATTACGATTGTGAAAATTTATTGGATATGATTTCTTGAAATACTAACTTCATACTTCCACAATTTTTTAATTCTTCTTTGTCCAATGATTCTCGGCTAGAGCCTGTATCGCCCGTCTTTAATGCACTGTCTTCCCCTCCCGATGCATCACTACCTTGAGACTGGAATCCCGCCATTCACACCTAGCACCATCTAATCCCCAGCTTCTTGAAGCTCTTTACAATGATTTTTTCATGAGAACTGTGATTCAAACTTTGAATTATACTATAATTAATGAGTCCCAATGATCTGCACTGCTGACTGTGATTGCTCTTTTATTTTGGACCAGTCTCGTACAAGTTTTTCATTCACTGAAAACTCCCTCTCAGCACCTGTTTCCATTTTCTTCTGCGAATGCTATTACTACTTGCAACTTAAAACTAGCAGTATAATTCTTATAAATTTTTATACACCATTTTTTGACTGAAAAATTCAGATGCAATGATTATGCAGTGGCCATGATTATGCAACGAAATATGGTAGTTAGATAAAACAGAAGACATTTGACAATTTTAAAAAAGTAATGAAATTTGTTCTAGTTTTCATCACTACTGAAACAGGCCCTAATATGTTTAAATTATGTAGTTTTTCATTTCCAAAAGACAATTTCTTTTAGTGTTTTTTTTTCTGAACTACTGTCCTATGAAATTGGTCATCATATTAATGAATTTAATTTTGGACCAATGAGGGTAGAATA